>CM038712.1:41874238-42013202 GCA_021613375.1 Megaleporinus macrocephalus
TATTATTTATATTGTATATACTGTACTGTTTATTATGTATAGTGTATATACTGTACTGTTTTTTATTTATTATGTATATACTGTACTGTTTATTATGTATAGTGTATACACTGTACTGTTTTTTATTTATAATGTATTTACTGTACTGTTTATTATTTATATTATATATACTGTACTGTTTTTTATTAATAATGTATTTACTGTACTGTTTATTATGTATAGTGTATATACTGTACTGTTTATTTTTCTATTGTTTGTATTGAGTGCTTGCTTTCCCTTTGCTGCTGTAACACGGTGAATTTCCTCCATTGTGGGACAAATAAAGGATTATCTTATCTTAAAGTACATTGGCATTCATTGGTCAACGGCTCAGACCGCAGTTAACAAATGAATAAAAAAAACCCTGAGAGAATAATATATGATATAGTTCATTTTAATATTTAAATAATAATAATAATAATATACAATAAATAACTTAAATAAATATAGCAATCTGTAAGTCTGGGCCATGTATTGAATGAACTCAATATTAAAAATAAACAACTTTTTTCTTTATTGTATCATCAGGATAATTATTATTTCGTTAATACAACAGGTTCACCGATCCCAGCGTCCTGGATAACCCACCAACCTTCTCAACCCGTAACAGGGAATTAATCAGAGAGCTGCCCTACCTTCTGCCCCTCCCGTGTGGAGGTTTCCAGCCTGCAGTAATACCCCTCTCTGCAGACGGGGCTTTTAATGAATAGCGGGACTTTTACAGTAGTGGTCTGACGTCTTGCGTCAGAGGATGTTGGTAAGACGACGAGGTTGTGTGGATTCTGAACACTACTCCACCGCTCGAGCAGGAGGTACTGGGTCCAGTCTAGTACTGACTAGTGCGCGATTTCGGACGCAGCCTAACAACCTACACTCAAAGACGGAAGCTTTAGTTACTGTACTGCTGGAACAGCTGACTGATTAAAAACCTGGAGCAGCCAGAACAGAGCGAGGGTGAACTCTGTGTGAACTCTGTGTGAACTGTGTCGGTCACATCAGAGGACAGTTCCGTTAGCGCAGGTCTCGAGCTGGCCGGTGTGTGGAAGCAAGGATGCACCTGGCAGACTTCATCGCCGGCTCTGTTGGAGGTAGCTTATCTGATTTAATGTAATGTTTCTGAAACTGAATATTGTGATAAACTGTCCGTGAATGAGACGATGTGACACAAATAACGAAGGTCAGTGAATGTGACGGCTTGCTGACACTGACAGCACTGCATACGTTTTAATGTCACTTTCTGTTTTTTTAAAAATCTACTTTAAGAGACCATGAAAACATTTATGCCTTTTTATTTTTTGTGATTTTGGTTGTTGTTTGGTGTGTAGGAGCGTTTGGTGTGGCGGTGGGATATCCTCTTGATACTGTTAAGGTAAAAACTATTCCTCCCTCTTCGTGCATACACAGTATTACCTGCTGGTTAGTAATGTTCTTTGTATACGTCTGGATTTCTCAGGTCAGAATACAGACTCAGAGAAAATTCACTGGAGTTTGGCAGTGCGTTCGCACAACCTGCAAAACAGAAGGTGTATGTAGAAAGTATTTCTTTTATTTATATATATATATATATGTGTGTGTGTGTATAATATATGTACTTTATATATATATATATATATGCAGGTGTATGGTTTCTACAAGGGGATGTCCATGCCTATAACAACGGTCTCTGTCAGCTCCTCTGTGGTCTTTGGCACATACAGAAACGTACTTCAAGTTTTCCACCAGTTGAGCTTTAAAAGTCCAGATGCACCCAGTGCTAAGTTGCACATCTTTCTGTCTGGCCTGGCCGGCGGAATTGCTCAGGTAAAAGAGACAACAGTACTACTACAAAAGACACCAAGATGTGGGACAACAAATTCTTTTGTATGAGTTTCCACAAATATGCCGCAAGAGAATGGATGAGATATGATTTTAATTAAACTATGAAGTTACGATGTAATATAGTTAATATGTGTAAGATATTAAACATTTAAAGAACATTCTAAAAATATAACAGATTCTTAATTTGTGTAATATGTTATTTGGCAACTAGAAAAGCGTTATTGTAACCGTTACCTGAATTCCCTTTGTTTGTGTAAGGTTTCAGTAATGTCCCCCGCAGACATTGTGAAAGTCCGTCTCCAGTGTCAGGTGGAGCCATACAAAGGGTCTGACCTCAAAGGCAGGCCTAAATATAAGGGGCCTGTGCACTGCCTTTTCACCATTGCACGTGAGGAGGGAGTCCTGGGTCTTTATAAGGGAGCTGGCGCTTTAGCGTTGCGAGATGGCCCATCTTTTGCCACATATTTCCTCGTCTATAACACTGTCTGCGAATGGCTGTCTCCGAACAACAATAGTCAACCAGGTAAAAATCCTCCAAACACGGGTATAAAACTCTCAGCTCTGCACTGTTTATTGTTCTGGCTCTTAAAAGGCTAATCATTACTGTTGATTCATGTTGCACGTGTTTCACTCACTGTAGTTCCCTGTTGTGTTTGCACAATTTTGCTGCTATGTCTCCCCCTATTGCGCACAAGTTGGTAGTTGTAGTTATGTGTGTGTGACATAATGTCCATAAATATTAAAAAGAGGAGCAAAAAAAGACTCCAGAGTCAGCATCACAGCCTTTCACACATACTCTACCAGTCAAACGTTTTAGATACACTACCAACCAAACGTTTTAGATACACTACCAACCAAACGTTTTAGTACACTACCAGTCAAACGTTTTAGATACACTACCAGACAAACGTTTTAGATACACTACCAGGCAAACGTTTTAGATACACTACCAGCCAAACGTTTTAGATACACTACCAGTCAAACGTTTTAGATACACTACCAGTCAAACGTTTTAAATACACTACCAGTCAAACGTTTTAGATACACTACCAGTCAAACGTTTTAGATACACTACCAGACAAACGCTTTAGATATACTACCAGATAAACGTTTTAGTTCACTACCAGCCAGACGTTTTAGTACACTACCAGCCAAACGTTTTAGTACACTACCAGTCAAACGTTTTAAATACACTACCAGTCAAACGTTTTAGATACACTACCAGTCAAACGTTTTAAATACACTACCAGTCAAACGTTTTAGATACACTACCAGTCAAACGTTTTAGATACACTACCAGACAAACGCTTTAGATATACTACCAGATAAACGTTTTAGTTCACTACCAGCCAGACGTTTTAGTACACTACAAGTCAAATGTTTTTGAACACTACGAGTCAAATGTTTTTGAACACTACGAGTCAAATGTTTGGCTGGTAGTAATCTAAAACTTTTGACCAGTAGTGTAGGTTTCTAATTAGAATTAAAAGTTGCACTGACTTTCATAGAATTTGCTGACTTTACTTCATATACTGTGAGCGTCTGTCATAATTAGGGATCATTGGTTTGCTTGGGGTTGTGCCAGGGCTGGATTTACAAGGCTTAAGACCTGGATATGACTGAACCCACTACTGTCCTTGATAGCAAGGCATTCATGACTTAAATGCAATTAGAAAAGGGAACAAATACACACTTCTGCAGAGCTGTGGCCCAGAAATAGCCCTGTACAAACAGAAATAAGCGAAAAGAAAGAGCATAGTCACTAACGAATAAACTCTCAAGACTGGGCTTTCGATACTCTGTCCAATCAAGTATGCTGAAATTGATTTTTCTTACAGATTTTGAAAAAATGGAGAGTATTTAACACGTAATATATCACATGATACAAACAAAGCTTAAATAGGACCAAATTTATTGTGCTTTTATGCACATAGACTGATCAGCCATAATATTAAAACCATTTCTATAGGAGCATTTTGTAGGAATTACTGCAATCCATTTCTGTATACGTTGTTAGCCCTCTTTTACCCTGTTTATCAATGTTGAGGAACCCCATGGGACCACCACGGAGCAGATATGATTAGGGCAGTGGATCATTCTCGGCACTGCAGGGACACTGACTTGATGGTGGTGTGCCGGTCTGTGTTGTGCTGGTACGAGTGGATCAGACACAGCAGTGCTGCTAGAGTATAAGAATAGTCCACTAACCAAAAATGTCCAGCAGACAGTGTCTTGTGGGCAGAGTTCTGTGACCACTGATGAAGGACTAGAGGATAACCAACACAAACTGTGCTGCAACAGCTATCGTCTCTGACTTTAGATCTTCTAGACGAATCAACAAGGTTGTTGAATGTGAGTGGACACAGTGTTTAAAACCTCAGCTAACACAACACTACCACATCAGTGTCACTGCAGTGCTGACCATGATCCACACCCAAATAATGCCTGTTCTGTGGTTGTTGTTATCCATTGTAGGTTCAAGATTGCTAAGAAAATATACAGAGAAACAGATAGACTTCAGTGCTCATATACGGTCAGTGAGAGTAGAAACAAGGTGATGTTACAACTGTTTAATTTCATTACAGTGAACTAACTAAGCTGACTTGAAATTGCTGAAAGTTCTGGTAATTATTAAGGCACTAGAAGCTCTTACGATGGGCCTATACTTCCCATTTTTTATCTCTCCTAGCTTTCATCACACATTTTAATATGTTGTGTGACTATCTAGCCACTGCAAGATGTATTAAATGTTTTATTGGTAAAAAGCTATACAAAATTTGAAAATATTTAAATAAATATGATATAATAAAAAATATTTGATGAATATATATATATATATATATATATATATATATATATATATATATATATATATATATATATATATATATTCTTCTTTCTTACACCACCAGATCATCTGTGCCTTAAGTTGCTTCCAGTTTAAGCTTCCAGCTTTTGACCTAAGAGCCACAAGAGGCAAATCAGGGTTCAAATCTTGGGGAAACCCATGCAAGCCTATTTTAAATGCTCCTGAGCAAGACCCATGTTATGTTTACCTACCACTGTAAACTGCTGTTAATAAGACAGTGTGTTTATATTGCAATGTTTATAAAAACTGTCTGTGTAAATACTTAAGCTTACTGCATTGTACTATACGTATTATAATCTTTCACCCCTTTACCGGTAGGAAATAAAACAGATTGGAAGGTGGTGATGCTTGCTGGAGGATTATCAGGAATGTGTGGCTGGTGTGTTGGGACCCCCATGGATGTGATCAAGGCCCGCTTACAGACTGACTACATGGGCAAGAGGCGGTACAGAGGATTCTTTCACTGTATAACAGAAAGTGTGAGAACTGAGGGACAAGGTGTTCTTTTCAGAGGCCTTGGGCTCAATTGCATACGTGCCTTTCCAGTCAACATGGCTGTTTTTGTTATGTATGAGCTGGTACTTCGTTTTCTACAAACACAGACATAGAGCATATATAGCAGTGATAGTTGCATAAATGATTTTAGATAAAAAATACATATGACTTTAGCGATAGGCACTCTTAACACTGAAAGAGATTGCATATTTAATAATCTTATCATAATTGGATTTCTACTGTTATCTAATTACTCAGGGGGTTGTGTAAACTGCATATTCTAATTTGTTAGGTGAGATTAAGGCCTGGGAAATCCAAATAAGGAATCTGATAAAGAGAGCTGGATGTTACCTCTGTGTGGGTGCATGTATACTCTGAGAACAGCATTGTAGCACAGCAACCACAAGATGGCAACCAAACATTTTGGAGTGATGCTGAAACCAACTACATGCTGAATGATTTAAAACGTTAGTTGTTTACTAGATGATGCAAAGATGAAAGTAAACTGACTCACTGTTCAAAAAAGCGGCAGCATTAAGTTAATTTGTTTTTGCATCTCATCTTATTGTGTGTGTTTGGCCGGTAGCGAAGCAGAAATCCAACTACTACCTGATTACGAAGACCAGGAGCGTCTCCAATATCCATTACCAAGTAAACACGTTGATCGGATTACTGACAATCTGATTTTTGGATTATTACGTCCATGTTTACGCACTTATAGATAATGTGAAAAGACCAGCTATGCTGCAGAACTGCATGAAGTTAAAAGGCTAAATTGTTCAGTATTACATTTTTTAATCATCTCCAGATGCATATTGTTGCTGTTATGCAACAATCTTGTATCTCTATAATTTGAAAACAGCTTTGCATTGTGCAACTTTTTATGATGAACAGACAAACATGAAAGATCTAAAATTACTTTGATTTAAAAAAATGATAGAAAACTAAGACTGTTTTTCCTTTCTTGTAAAGTCACCATTTTGTAGATACAAGGTCTGGTTCCAACAGCAACATCGTACTGTTCTAAAAGCTATGTAAATAAAGTTTGATATGCTGTTTGTTCATGTGTGAAGTACAAAATTATTATTTTTTTGTTTACATTCAGTTTGATTAATTTCTCTCTGCACAACTTATTGTATTGTTTGCATGACTGTAAAAGTAACGAAAGATGTTTTTTAGAAGTCTGATTTGTTATTTCTCTGAGAACAATGTTTTAATATAGGCCAAGGGTGCCGCATCCGGGTCCTGGAGATCTGCTACTGCTACTAAATACAACACACTTGACCCAGGCAATCAAGAGATTTGGGGGTCATCTGACTTGTTGAGCTAGGTGTGCTGGATCTCTAGGACCGAATTGAGCATTCCCAGTGTTGAACGTTCTTTTTCACTTTCATTATGTAATGTCATTGTTATTTATTTTGTGATATATTTTGAATATAGCATTGTCTGACAAAAGGTAGCCTGTCTGGTTGAGTCGAGAAATATTTTTAACTTATACTTACATAATAAAATTGATGATAGAGTATGTTTTCAGATTTATACTTTCCAAAATTATAATAACCTGTAGCCTCTAAGCTATTTTATTAATGTAGCAGTTGCTTCAAAATAACTTACCTACTGGAGTGAAAACACTAAACATTTTCACTGAATGTGTACTTTTAAGATTCTGGTTTATAAAACAAATAAGGAATATTTTTCCCCATGCTCTGTTTTTTTTTTACTTCCACATTGTCTCTTTATCAACTTTAATAGCCTTTCCTATCTGGCATGGCCATTTTAACAATATACGAGTAAAAGGCATGACAGTCAAAAGCTGTTTAGAAACATTGCAAGAGCTGACAAAGTACAGTTACTCTAAATACTATTTTCAACTTGCTTATATATGGGTTAAACACTATTATTCAAGCTCTACATATACAAATGCTACTTGCACATTTGAGATAAACGTATAAAGTGGACCATGTTATAAATTAAGTTTAACTGTACAAAACTAAAGAAAAAATAAAATGTAAGTCTATTTTGTTCTACTTGTTAGTTGTTTTATTTGACATATTGATCTTGATACATGATACTTGTACACTGACTTTTAATCATATATCTTATTTTAATCATTGGTCAACAGGGCATTACAGATCCTTGAGGTTTGTGAACGATGGTCAGTTGGGCATTGCATGATGATTTAACTGACAGCCTGAAGTCCATTCCCATAATGGAGTCCACCTGTTTTCTTCATTCAAACTAGAAGTTGAAGTCTAGCTTTCGTGGGGTCATAAACTGCTTGACAGTTTCTTCTGTAACTTGCTTGCGTCTGTTTTGGTGGTCTGCGATCATAGGTTGAAGGATCTCGATTAGACACTTCTTCAGTTCACCAGTCAGAAGTGCTCCACTGGTATAATCCTGGAGAAAAAAGATTGACAAGTAATGGGTCTGCTTCTTGTAAAACCACACACAAAAATAGAGCTCTGAAAAAAAAGGTGTGGAGAATGTTCATTATCAAACCTGTCTAATTTTCTCCAGCTGTTCATCATCATCAAGGAAGAAGGTCAGGTACATGAATGACACGTCTACATCTGGGTTTCCTCCATATTTCCTGTGTTCCTCTATAGTGTCTTTTCCGCCAGAGAATGCATGCTTATTGATCTGTGTGAATCAGAGTCATCTTACCATCAGCTACTTAAGAAAGTATAGTGTGGTTACTGCGAACAGATACTTTTGTGGTAAGGGGGCATTTATTTATTTATTTATTTACATAGCTTTTTTGTTACATTACATTTTTGAATGTAGTTTTCTATTTGAGCATTCCTTCACTTTTAAAAATGAATATGCTAAAAGGGCTTTTTAGCTGTGCAACATAATAACCACTTTATTGTAAAAAATCTTGGGTTAGGGTTAAAAAAAATCAGGTAAAAAGATTTTTTACCAAATTCAAATAACCACATTTGGTTTTTTTTAAAACCAAACATCTACACCAAGATGGACGACTACCTTGTTTTTGATTTGTTTAGGTGTATCTGTTAGGAAGATGGAGGAGTTGGGATCGCTGGCACTCATCTTGGTCTGAGCTCCTTGCAATGCAGGGAAAAAGGTGGAGTGTAGCAGAGCAGGTTTGGGATAACCTATTCGAGGAGCGACATCTCGGGTCATACGGAAATATGGATCCTGTGACAGATGAAAAATGCTCACGTTAGCTTGATATTAGATTTAACGTTTAACTGCACATGCAAAAATCTCTAATGTTTGCATAGCATCTTTATTAAGCCTACTTTGGAAATCTAGCTGTTACGAAAGTGGACCACAGTGGCTTATAGCTACAAAGTTATATGCTTGGGCGAGATGCCAGAGATGGAGATTTTCTTTTAAACTGGACCCCAACGGTTACAACACCTTATACCTCTTCTGTGGTAAATGGTAAACAATAACTTCATAACCATGTTTTTATGCTGTTGTTGTCCATCATTTTTAGTGAGGTGTGTCAATAAGCAGGTTACAACAGGTAACAAGCTCACTGACCTGGTCAATTGCACAAGGGATAAGACACAGCAAATCTTTCCTGTCATTAAAAATCTGTGGGAATGAACTGCTGAAGGACGGAGCTGCTTGTATTGCAGGAAAACTGATCTTTCCTTAAAATAAATGAAAGGCAGTAATTAGTTTGAGACATACAATTTTAAAACCAAAATCTATTTATTGTTATATAGTTTTTAAGTAATTGATTGTTATTACCAATGCAGTCACTGTCTGAGAAGCCAAAGATGCCTTTAACTTGGTTAAATGTTACATGCTTCTGTATTTTCACCACATTTCTATAGAATGATGGACTCGTGCTGTGGAGAGAGACAGAAATGTCCACATTTCTGAGGGTCATTTTCCATAATCATTTGACGGTACTGAATGAACACCTCACTGGTGTTTGTTTTGGTTTAAAGATGTTACAGCTGTAACAGCATAGTGACATCTACCGAGAACAAACTTTATAACAGCCAGAAAATAACCTATCGCACCACAACTGTTATCAATGTACAGTTTCTCAGGCTAGAGTGTGTCTGGTCCTTACCCCAAATAGTCTAGGTCAGAAAAGATGAATGTCTTGTTGACATCAAATCCACAAGCAATTATGTCTTTAGCATTCTCCACAGCGTAACGATGACATTCCTCCTGCGTCAAGTCCTTCCACAGGTACTTCTCATCATCAGTCAACTGAATGACCAGTGGCATGTCAAATGTGTCCTGAAGCCATCTACAGGACGTTTACGTTGAAAATGCATTAATGGTTAATAAGAAGTTTGGCAAATTACTTTCTAAATGTTTGCCAGCTTTAGGCCAGTTATACCTGAGCGTTCCTAAAGCAAATTCATAGTTCATTCATTCGTTCATTCATCTGTCATTCAGTGAAGCTGTACATTTATAAATTCCTGTTACACAATGTAGCCTCACTGTTAAGGCTATTTCCTGTGTAGGACAACAGGCATTCTCACTTGGTAAAGATGAAGGGGACAAGATGACCAACATGCATTGCTTCTGATGAAGGCCCTCTGCCTGTGTAAAGAAAGAATGACTTCTTGTTCTCATATGCGTCCAGGACTTGATGCATGTCTCTGAAACACAACCATCGCAAAAAAATACAATGTGACCTCAAACAGACTTCATACAAATATTAATTATACCTCAACTATTGGAACATGGCCAACCTATGTGAGAAGAAGACTCCTCGGCGGAGGAAACGGTGAGGTATCTGACCAGTGAGTCTGCCAATTCTGTCAATCAAGTCCTGGTCAATCTTACTGCTTCCAAATCTCACTGTGAACAAGGGCAAGAAAAACCCAAATTTAAGCTTTTGTAGAAATGAGGGAAAAAAGAAAGCTATCATCATTAAAAGTTAAATCTATGTTAAAAGAATGTATCAAATGCAAGTGTCTTGCTTACAATGTTCAAAAACTTGTCAGTAAAGAGAACCATCTATGCTATGTAATGAAGATTATAACCAACCAATAAGCTTGTCATAATCCACTCCTTTGGCATTGGAGGTAGACACGTTCCAGGGGTCCACTTGATCATCCCCATCCTCTAGAGCTGGTTGATTACTATTTGAGATGACAGCTGGTGGACAACCAGCTTTATAATCTTGACCTGTGATTCTTTTGTAGTCTGTTTTCAGTTTCAACAGCAACTGTACAGCGGCATCGATCTCGGTCTTGACCAAAAAAATAAAGAAATAGAATTAATTTAAAAAATCCAACAACTGAACAACCTGGTAATTGCCTAAAAATACACTGAAACAGCACAGCAGAATTCCGACGTGGTACAAAAGCCTTTGATGAAAGTTATCTATCAGTCACTTTGAATCTGCATTCACACGAGCAGCGGCGTGATAACGCAGACGAAGTTCTCGTGTCAGAAAGCAGTGCAAACATTGGTGACATGAAGTGGGTGGAGTCACAAGACTCAAAGTTGAGCAAATGTTATGCAAAATCTGTGCTAAGTGATGTGGCCATATAGACCATGTGCGTCTTTTTTATAAGCCTGGTGCTCATATCCGGAACTCAAAGCAGGTACAAGTTTAAAATGTATCTATGGCAAGAATTATTGGGGGTTTTGAAAAATCACCTCTAAATAAAACTGCTCAGAACGCAGTATGTTTTGTTTTGTTAAGACGTTTCTTCTGAATATTACTGGTTCAAGCAGGTGATGGTTCAGTTATGCAGTAATACTCACTGAAACATAAGTCTTTCATTTCTGTTCATAGCTTGCTTTAACCGGCCGAACAAGCTCCTGCACTCAGCTCCAGTATAGGCTCTGCTTAGTATCACTACTCCTCCCCTGATAAGATGATTTAGGCTATCATAACTATTCTTTAAATGCTGTAAACACTTTCTGATAAGGACATTCATTAGCTTCCAGTTTAAATTTTGTTCTGTTCTACCTTAAATGGCACCGCCATTACGTTTTGGCATCTGAGGCAGCTTTATGGAAAACTCAAAGGTATAAATGGATGAGGAGTATACTTGATGTTGCATAAAATCCAAATATTACAATTGTTTATTTATTCGTAAAATCATTGGAGAGCTTGGAAACATAGTTTCCAATTGATAAGAATTAGAACTGAAATCTGAAAACAGAATTTCTCAAACAGTATTTTAAATCTCAATAACATTAAAGATACAGGTTAGCTAAGATAAAATAAAAAAAGATGAATCCTAATTTTAAATTTAGCTGTCTTATTTTTTAATTATTTCTCATCCTAATGTAATTTCTACTAGTAAAAATATAATTACATATATCTTTATTCTTCTTATTGTTATTACTAGATAAACTGCATTATGACTAGTTATAATTCTACAGTAGCAGTGAAATGATTCTTACTAGCCAAAAGAGATTTCGAGATGAAACTATATTTTGTCTAGTCAGAATTTAATTAGGGATATGTACAGAGCTGGATTGTAACTAGTCTGAATGTATGTGTATAATTACTAGTATGTTTATAATTTACCTGGATTAATAAATAATAAACAAACACACGTCATTTCTCTTCAGGAGTTTTACTTTTTGAAAACGCAGCTGATTTAAATAACCCGCAGAGAAAATCGCTGCTGATGTGAACGCAGGCATAAAGAGCTCCTTTACCTGTACTACACCTGTACTACACCTGTACTACACCTGTACTTACTTTCTCGCCTTTCGCTGACTTCAGGCCTCGTACTTTCTCTCCTTGTCCACTGAGCTGCTCGTAAAGCTCCATGGGGGTCAGATCAGGAGACCCATCTCCCTGACAGTCCGTCATCTTCTAGTCTGAAACATTCAGATCCAGATTCAGATCCAGATTCAGACAGTCCGAGATTAAACCCTCCCAGTTCTGTTCATCTGCTGGTACTGCTATATGACACAACACAGTCACACCAGTACAGGAGACACCAGAACCACAGAACCACAGAAACCACCAGAGCCGGAACCGGTGAGACCAGCCGGTTCAGTAAGAGCCATATGGAAACTAACATTAGCCTTCATAGCTAATCCGCCTGCTAACCCATTCCTCCAACAGTACGATTAACTGAACCCTAACACACTACAATCTTAACTCATATGTAAAAGTTAAAAAAAACAAGAAACACAAACCGCTTTCTGGAGGAGACTGTCCGATCACTGTCCGATCATTCAGCTTGCATCAGACTTACACACGCCTGTGTCACAGGAAAAAACATCCCCAATGAAACATGTACAAAACACAGTTCCACACACACACACACACACACACACACACACACACACACACACACACACACACACACTTTCTTTTTCAAAATATAAAGAATTCAAAGTACATATAACGTAAACATAACTATTTAAAACATAACTCTGACTATAATAAAAAATATAGATATCTATGTTATTTTAACGAGTAACAAGTATATTGTCACAAATAAAAATGCATTGTTATTGTAAAAACTAATTTTCTGTTTGCTGAAATATTGTAAATGTTCATAAAGCACTCCATTCGTAGTGTATTATGTGCCAACTGTATCCCTACACGTGAACAGATTTGTTACATGTGTAAAGTGAATTCCTAATGTCAAGAATAATAAATAATTATAGCTGTACTCGTAGAAATGCTAAAATTGTTATGATAGTAGTTATAGTACCCATAAAAGATTTAAATATCTAAAACGTAATATATATATCTAAGCGTAGAAATATGCTGCAGTTGTCCGATAATAACTACATTTTAGTTTTGTATATCAAAACTCCAAAATTGCAACTTTAAAGGAGAGGGCAAAAACCTACTTTACTGGAAATCTGTGAAACAAGATTTTTTTCCAAACTATTTTGAAGCCTTGCTCTTGGTCCATCTATTCATCATGAAATATTCATACAATGTAAAGGGTAACTGCTGCGTTCTCATACAGAAAAATAAAAATCAACAAAAAAATTTTTCTTTGCACAGTGACAATATGTGAGATACAGATATCAGTAATTACATTTTGCCTTATAGGAATTACATCAAAATGTGTAATAATTAAAAAGAATATTCAAAATTATGTTTCTGATCTCTCTGGAAAACAGATTCTAGTAGTGTATCATGTAAAGTAAGAGAAAGTAATCTTACACTAGCAGATACATAATGAGTAAAAAGTAAATCAGACTGAAAAGTTGGTAAATTTGGGCAAAAGATTCGCCTCATCCACCAGCGTGCACAGACATTAGCGTTCCTGAGTGCAAAGATAGATTACAGCATGTCAGACAACGCAGCTTCAGTGCTACACGATGTTCGACTATGATTATAATTTAATTTTAAAAGAAAGAAATGACGGACTTTTATTTTGAAATTAAATGTGAACCCTGTGAGAAAATAGGCGTGTTCGACTTCACGCGCAGCCCGGTCTCCGCCTGGCTCGGCGCGGTGCATGCCGGTTAGTTTTTTTGTTCGACTTGAGTCGCGCGCCACCGTCGCTTCACGATCACATAAAACGTTAAAGTCTCGCGAGAACGAGGCGCTGCAGTTACTCTCCACGAACTGCGTGAGCCGAGAGACGGCTTGATGACGACACAGCTTAATCATTATTGGTCAGAAGCTCCGCGGACACCTCTGACGCTTAACTCTTTTTACTGTAAAATATATAAAAATATAATCTCCTCTCAACTCATAAATATATATCTCCTCTAAAACTCTTATATAAATATATATCCTCTAAAACTCTTATATAAATATATATCTCCTCTAAACTCTTATATGAATATATATTTCCTCTAAAACTCTTATATAAATATATATCCTCTAAAACTCTTATATAAATATATATCTCCTCTAAACTCTTATATAAATTTATATATCTCCTCTAAAACTCTTATATGAATATATATCTCCTCTAAACTCACATATATATCCTCTAAAACTCTTATATTAATATATATCTCCTCTCAACTCATATATATATCCTCTAAAACTCTTATATGAATATATATCTCCTCTAAACTCTTATATAAATATATATCTCCTCTCAACTCTTATATATATATATCCTCTAAAACTCTTATATAAATATATATCTCCTCTCAACTCTTATATATATATATCCTCTAAAACTCTTATATAAATATATATCTCCTCTCAACTCATACATATATCCTTTAAAACCTTTATATAAATATATATCTCCTCTAAACTCTTATATAAATATATATCTCCTCTAAAACTCTTATATAAATATATATCTCCTCTCAACTCATATATATATCCTCTAAAACTCTTATATAAATGTATATCTCCTCTAAACTCTTATATAAATATATATTTCCTCTAAAACTCTTATATAAATATGTATCTCCTCTAAACTCTTATATAAATATATATCTCCTCTAAAACTCTTATATAAATATATATTTCCTCTAAAACTCTTATATAAATATATATCTCCTCTAAACTCTTGTATAAATATATATCTCCTCTCAACTCTTATATAAATATATATCTCCTCTAAACTCTTATATAAATATATATCTCCTCTCAACTCTTATATATATATATCCTCTAAAACTCTTATATAAATATATATCTCCTCTAAACTCTTATATAAATATATATCTCCTCTAAACTCTTATATAAATATATATCTCCTCTAAACTCTTATATAAATATATATATCTCCTCTAAAACTCTTATATAAATATATATTTCCTCTAAAACTCTTATATAAATATATATCTCCTCTAAACTCTTATATAAATATATATCTCCTCTAAAACTCTTATATAAATATATATCTCCTCTAAAACTCTTATATAAATATATATTTCCTCTAAAACTCTTATATAAATATATATCTCCTCTAAAACTCTTATATAAATGTATATTTCCTCTAAAACTCTTATATAAATATATATCTCCTCTAAACTCTTATATAAATATATATCTCCTCTCAACTCTTATATATATAAATCCTCTAAAACTCTTATATAAATATATATCTCCTCTAAACTCTTATATAAATATATATTTCCTCTAAAACTCTTATATAAATATATATCTCCTCTAAACTCATATAAATATATATCTCCTCTAAACTCTTATATCTATATATATCTCTCCTCTAATACTCTTATATAAATATATATCTCCTCTAAACTCTTATATAAATATATATATCTCCTCTAAAACTCTCATATAAATATATATCTCCTCTAAAACTCTTATATAAATATATATCTCCTCTAAACTCTTATATAAATATATATCTCCTCTCAACTCTTATATATATATCCTCTAAAACTCTTATATAAATATATATCTCCTCTAAACTCTTATATAAATATATATCTCCTCTAAAACTCTTATATAAATATATATCTCCTCTAAAACTCTTATATGAATATATATCTCCTCTAAACTCTTATATAAATATATATTTCCTCTAAAACTCTTATATAAATATATATCTCCTCTAAACTCTTATATAAATATATATCTCCTCTAAAACTCTTATATAAATATATATCTCCTCTAAACTCTTATATAAATATATATCTCCTCTAAAACTCTTATATAAATATATATTTCCTCTAAAACTTTTATATAAATATATATCTCCTCTAAAACTCTTATATAAATGTATATTTCCTCTAAAACTCTTATATATATATATCCTCTAAAACTCTTATATAAATATATGTCTCCTCTAAACTCTTATATAAATATATATCTCCTCTAAAACTCTTATATAAATATATATTTCCTCTAAAACTCTTATATAAATATATATCTCCTCTAAACTCTTATATAAATATATATTTCCTCTAAAACTCTTATATAAATATATATTTCCTCTAAAACTCTTATATAAATATATATCTCCTCTAAAACTCTTATATAAATATATATCTCCTCTAAAACTCTTATATAAATGTATATTTCCTCTAAAACTCTTATATAAATATATATCTCCTCTAAACTCTTATATAAATATATATCTCCTCTCAACTCTTATATAAATATATATCTCCTCTCAACTCTTATATATATATATCCTCTAAAACTCTTATATAAATATATATCTCCTCTAAACTCTTATATAAATATATATCTCCTCTAAAACTCTTATATAAATATATATTTCCTCTAAAACTCTTATATAAATATATATCTCCTCTAAACTCTTATATAAATATATATCTCCTCTAAACTCTTATATCTATATATATCTCCTCTAAAACTCTTATATAAATATATATTTCCTCTAAAACTCTTATATAAATATATATCTCCTCTAAACTCATATAAATATATATCTCCTCTAAACTCTTATATCTATATATATATCTCCTCTGAAACTCTTATATAAATATATATTTCCTCTAAAACTCTTATATAAATATATATCTCCTCTAAACTCATATAAATATATATCTCCTCTAAACTCTTATATCTATATATATCTCCTCTAAAACTCTTATATAAATATATATCTCCTCTAAACTCTATATACAACGTTGTCAAAAGGGTTGCATTTTACGTTGTTTTATAGTTTTATTTCTATCTGTTGGCGCATTCACCTAATTCTACGGAGATCTATGCACGTTATTCCATAACGTTGTTAGAACATTGTTACAACTTTCAGAGCAATTAATTACATTTGAACGTTGTAGCCACAAAACAGAACGTTATCACAACGTTGCTCATCACGGTGTCAGTAGAGGCTGAAGCTGCACTGTTACACTGAAGGTGGCGGTAATGAGCCAAATCATGGTTAATCACCACCAAACTACTACAACAGAAGAAGCAGAAGCAGCAGTACTGACAGTCCTCTTCATCCAGAAACAGATTTTTAATAAAAAACAGTCTTAAACCAGATTTACACACAGAATTTAGAGGAAATCACCAGACTGATACAAAAATCTTTTAACCTGCGTGTTCAGTGATAATTTAGGCTTTTGTGTTTCAGCGCGAGTGGAGAGATTTATTTCTAGTTGTTTTTATTTTTCTATCCAACAGATGGTAACATTCCCCAGCATGGAGCGGAATAACCCTGTGTGAAAATCTCTGTTGTTAGAAACGCATTGAATTCGGAATGAACTCGTTAGTGGATTATGAAGATTCTGACAGCGAGGAGTTCTTTCCTGGTGAGAATGACAGCCTTCTCGAGAAAAAACAGGACAAGCGATGTTCTAAAGCAAACACCGACCACCACCACGACCTCCACTACGACCACCACTACGACCAGGAGGCAACAGAATGGTGCACAGCACCCTCAGATCCTCGTAGAAAAACTGGGTCTTCGAACTGGCATAGCCAGAGAACATCTGAACATATCCGACCAGTAAACTCTCCTTTTCCAGTAGAACACAGTTCAGTGACCAGGAGTGTAAAAAGACCCCAGTCCCCCCCGACTGGCCTGAGACCGTACGTGTCTAAGAGGCAGAAACTGACCACACGGCCGGAGTCAGCAGAGCTAAACAAAGAAAGTTCAATTAACTTACAACCCCCCAACTTGCATGTTCTGTCAGAGGTGTCTGAGAGGGTACGTCCATTCCTGGGCAGAAAAAAAGATGGAAGAGCAGAACTGCCTAGGTGTGTCCAGCACAGTGCTCAGGCCCACCTCGGCCCGGTCAACACGGTGCAATGGTGCCCAGTGCCTCATCTCAGCCACCTGCTGCTCTCTGCCTCCATGGACAAGACCTTCAAGGTAAGTGACCTTGCTTCAGCCAGTGGGCCATATTTCTAATTTCACCATTCATTTCTGCCATATGGTTAAAAAACTAAACTTTTATAAATAAATACAAATCTAAATATTAATGAGAGGATTGGCCAGCGTGTGCAGGAGTGTTTGTGTTGCTCCCAGTGCTCTGTATTTTCAGACAGCTGGTTAAGAAAACATGAATAGATGGTTTAATTTATTTGGGGTGCACCAGTGGTGGCATACCACCTCACTCGTAGTCTGTGGCAACTCATCCAATTTTTCTCTCACTTAATTTTTATCAATCATCTATTAACTATATTATCAGCTGTTCAGACATATTAGTCTTAAATCAATGAGTCATGTTTTTCCAATAATGAGATTTCTGCAATGCGCCACTGTTCTTTAGCTGTTTGTACAGGAAGCAATCTTGTACCCACGAGGCATTTGCTGTCTGAATATCAATCAACCTTTATTTTCACTCGGGAGAACATTGAGGAAGACCCTCCTTTACAATGTAGCAGAGCATTACAATTATTAGACAAAAAGGGTTAATAAAACAGACAAAATTAAGTAAGATAAATTGTCAAAGAAAAACAAATAAAAGCTGAATAAAAAACTAAAACCAAGAATACGACAAAAGTAAAAAAAATAAGTCAATAAAACTAGATATAAATATAGTAGTAAAACTTAAAATAGTAAAAAAATTAAAATAATAATAATAATAAAAGAGTAGTAAAATCAAGGTCAAATCAATCACTGGAGCAAGTTCTGTAATTTGTACTATTCTCAGTGAACATTGTTGTGATATACGATGGCATACAGCCAGAAAGTGCTTTAAAAATAAAAATAAACCATGTGTTTCTTGACGTACCTCAAGAGAAGACCGCCCGACCTGTTTATATAATAAACAGTGATGTGTGCTGTAGGGGTCTCCAGTACTGAATCCTAAAGCTGAGAGATGTAGAGAGTGAAGGTTTCAGTGTGGCTGCAGATGTATGTCTGTAGATCACGTCACTGTAATCCAGCACAGACAGCAGAGCTGCTTCTACAACCTTCTTCCTGGTTCCTGGTGCCGGGAAGCACAATATGTTTCCATACAGGAAGCCATGCACCTGCCTCAACTTACCTGTAAGCTTGTTCACCTGCTGTTTAACAGTAAACTTATCATCTAGCCATATGCCCAGAAGTTATATTCACTAACTCGTTCCACATCACATCCCCTCAGGGTTATGATTTTAAAAGTATTCAAATTAATGTTAGGTGATCTGGAGAACAGCATGAACTTTTCTCAGCATTTAAAACGAAACTGTGATTAAAAAAGCTAGACTGTAAGGTGTTAGAGAGTGTGAGGTGTTGGAGAGTGTGAGGTGTTGGAGAGTGTGAGGTGTTGGAGAGTGTGAGGTGTTAGAGAGTGTGAGGTGTTGGAGAGTGTGAGGTGTTAGAGAGTGTGAGGTGTTAGAGAGTGTTAGGTGTTGGAGAGTGTGAGGTGTTGGAGAGTGTAAGGTGTTAGAGAGTGTTAGGTGTTGGAGAGTGTGAGATGTTAGAGAGTGTGAGGTGTTGGAGAGTGTGAGGTGTTGGAGAGTGTAAGGTGTTGGAGAGTGTGAGGTGTTGGAGAGTGTGAGGTGTTGGAGAGTGTGAGGTGTTGGAGAGTGTAAGGTGTTAGAGAGTGTTAGGTGTTGGAGAGTGTGAGATGTTAGAGAGTGTTAGGTGTTGGAGAGTGTGAGGTGTTGGAGAGAGTGTTAGGTGTTGGAGAGTCTTAGGTGTTGGAGAGTGTAAGGTGTTAGAGAGTGTAAGGTGTTAGAGAGTGTAAGGTGTTGGAGACTGTAAGGTGTTGGAGAGTGTAAGGTGTTGGAGAGTGTAAGGTGTTGGAGACTGTAAGGTGTTGGAGAGTGTAAGGTGTTGGAGAGTGTAAGGTGTTGGAGAGTGTAAGGTGTTGGAGAGTGTAAGGTGTTGGAGAGTGTGAGGTGTTGGAGAGTGTTAGGTGTTGGAGAGTGTTAGGTGTTGGAGAGTGTTAGGTGTTGGAGAGTGTTAGGTGTTGGAGACTGTGAGGTGTTGGAGAGTGTTAGGTGTTGGAGACTGAGGTGTTGGAGACTGTGAGGTGTTGGAGACTGTGAGGTGTTGGAGAGTGTAAGGTGTTGGAGAGTGTGAGGTGTTGGAGAGTGTGAGGTGTTGGAGAATGTGAGGTGTTGGAGAGTGTGAGGTGTTGGAGACTGTGAGGTGTTGGAGAGTGTTAGGTGTTGGAGAGTGTTAGGTGTTGGAGACTGTGAGGTGTTGGAGACTGTGAGGTGTTGGAGACTGTGAGGTGTTAGAGAGTGTGAGGTGTTAGAGAGTGTTAGGTGTTGGAGAGTGTGAGGTGTTAGAGAGTATGAGGTGTTAGAGAGTGTTAGGTGTTGGAGAGTGTGAGGTGTTAGAGAGTATGAGGTGTTAGAGAGTGTGAGGTGTTGGAGAGTGTGAGGTGTTAGAGAGTGTTAGGTGTTAGAGAGTGTGAGGTGTTGGAGAGTGTAAGGTGTTAGAGAGTGTTAGGTGTTGGAAAGTGTGAGATGTTAGAGAGTGTTAGGTGTTGGAGAGTGTGAGGTGTTGGAGAGTGTAAGGTGTTGGAGAGTGTGAGGTGTTGGAGAGTGTGAGGTGTTGGAGAGTGTGAGGTGTTAGAGAGTGTTAGGTGTTAGAGAGTGTGAGGTGTTAGAGAGTGTGAGGTGTTGGAGAGTGTGAGGTGTTGGAGAGTGTGAGATGTTAGAGAGTGTAAGGTGTTGGAGAGTGTAAGGTGTTGGAGAGTGTAAGGTGTTGGAGAGTGTAAGGTGTTGGAGAGTGTAAGGTGTTGGAGAGTGTAAGGTGTTGGAGAGTGTAAGGTGTTAGAGAGTGTAAGGTGTTGGAGAGTGTAAGGTGTTAGAGAGTGTAAGGTGTTGGAGAGTGTAAGGTGTTGGAGACTGTAAGGTGTTAGAGAGTGTTAGGTGTTGGAGAGTGTTAGGTGTTGGAGAGTGTTAGGTGTTAGAGAGTGTGAGGTGTTAGAGAGTGTGAGGTGTTGGAGACTGTGAGGTGTTGGAGACTGTGAGGTGTTGGAGACTGTGAGGTGTTAGAGAGTGTGAGGTGTTAGAGAGTGTGAGGTGTTAGAGAGTGTTAGGTGTTGGAGAGTGTGAGGTGTTAGAGAGTATGAGGTGTTAGAGAGTGTTAGGTGTTGGAGAGTGTGAGGTGTTAGAGAGTATGAGGTGTTAGAGAGTGTAAGGTGTTGGAGAGTGTAAGGTGTTAGAGAGTGTAAGGTGTTAGAGAGTGTAAGGTGTTAGAGAGTGTAAGGTGTTGGAGAGTGTAAGGTGTTAGAGAGTGTAAGGTGTTGGAGAGTGTAAGGTGTTAGAGAGTGTAAGGTGTTGGAGAGTGTAAGGTGTTGGAGACTGTAAGGTGTTGGAGAGTGTAAGGTGTTGGAGAGTGTGAGGTGTTGGAGAGTGTGAGGTGTTAGAGAGTGTTAGGTGTTAGAGAGTGTGAGGTGTTAGAGAGTGTGAGGTGTTGGAGAGTGTGAGGTGTTGGAGAGTGTGAGATGTTAGAGAGTGTTAGGTGTTGGAGAGTGTGAGGTGTTGGAGAGTGTAAGGTGTTGGAGAGTGTGAGGTGTTGGAGAGTGTGAGGTGTTGGAGAGTGTGAGGTGTTGGAGAGTGTGAGGTGTTGGAGAGTGTGAGGTGTTGGAGAGTGTAAGGTGTTAGAGAGTGTTAGGTGTTGGAGAGTGTGAGATGTTAGAGAGTGTTAGGTGTTGGAGAGTGTGAGGTGTTGGAGAGTGTGAGGTGTTGGAGAGAGTGTTAGGTGTTGGAGAGTGTTAGGTGTTGGAGAGTGTTAGGTGTTAGAGAGTGTGAGGTGTTAGAGAGTGTGAGGTGTTGGAGAGTGTGAGGTGTTGGAGAGTGTGAGGTGTTGGAGAGTGTTAGGTGTTGGAGACTGTAAGGTGTTGGAGAGTGTTAGGTGTTGGAGAGTGTGAGGTGTTGGAGAGTGTAGGTGTTGGAGAGTGTTAGGTGTTGGAGAGTGTAAGGTGTTGGAGACTGTAAGGTGTTGGAGACTGTAAGGTGTTGGAGACTGTAAGGTGTTGGAGACTGTAAGGTGTTGGAGGCTGTAAGGTGTTGGAGACTGTTGGAGACTGTAAGGTGTTGGAGACTGTAAGGTGTTGGAGACTGTAAGGTGTTGGAGACTGTAAGGTGTTGGAGAGTGTTAGGTGTTGGAGAGTGTGAGGTGTTGGAGAGTGTAAGGTGTTGGAGAGTGTAGGTGTTGGAGAGTGTTAGGTGTTGGAGAGTGTTAGGTGTTGGAGAGTGTTAGGTGTTGGAGAGTGTTAGGTGTTGGAGAGTGTGAGGTGTTGGAGAGTGTAAGGTGTTGGAGACTGAGGTGTTGGAGACTGAGGTGTTGGAGACTGTGAGGTGTTGGAGACTGTGAGGTGTTGGAGAGTGTTAGGTGTTGGAGAGTGTTAGGTGTTGGAGACTGTGAGGTGTTGGAGACTGTGAGGTGTTGGAGACTGTGAGGTGTTGGAGAGTGTCAGGTGTTGGAGAGTGTCAGGTGTTGGAGAGTGTTAGGTGTTGGAGACTGTGAGGTGTTAGAGAGTGTTAGGTGTTAGAGAGTGTGAGGTGTTGGAGAGTGTTAGGTGTTGGAGAGTGTTAGGTGTTGGAGACTGTGAGGTGTTAGAGAGTGTTAGGTGTTAGAGAGTGTGAGGTGTTGGAGAGTGTAAGGTGTTGGAGAGTGTGAGGTGTTGGAGAGTGTGAGATGTTAGAGAGTGTTAGGTGTTGGAGAGTGTGAGGTGTTGGAGAGTGTGAGGTGTTGGAGAGTGTGAGGTGTTGGAGAGTGTAAGGTGTTGGAGAGTGTGAGATGTTAGAGAGTGTTAGGTGTTGGAGAGTGTGAGGTGTTGGAGAGTGTGAGGTGTTGGAGAGAGTGTTAGGTGTTGGAGAGTGTTAGGTGTTGGAGACTGTGAGGTGTTGGAGACTGTGAGGTGTTGGAGAGTGTCAGGTGTTGGAGAGTGTCAGGTGTTGGAGAGTGTCAGGTGGGGCTGGGCGATAAAAAAATCTCATCACAATATTTTTTTTTCATATGAGTCGATATTAATAAACATTACGAAATAAATCACTTTTCCTTTTTACTTTAAGTGAGAAGTGAAGATTGTTAATTTGTATTTCTTCACATTTCTACACAAATAAACCACAAATAAATAAAAGTCGATTACGCAGCTACAAACAATCTCTCACGTTCATCTAACGTTGTGGGAGTGTTTCACACAGAAACACAACAGTGTGGTGCTCTGTCAGCTCTGCACAGTGGAGATGATCACAACAGTACAACTGCTACACACGAGACCTTGAAGATCAAACATCCCGTAGAGCTTCATCAACACAGCAGCAGGACAGCACCTGTTTACCTGTTTATCTAATCTTATAGATTATTTATAGATTATTAACAGTGTAGAGACCTATCCCAACATTCCATCTGAGCCACGGAGTAAATAAACAGTGTAAAGCGGAACGTCGCTGTGTGTCCGTAGCTACGGCTAGTGAACTGTTTCTGAGGTAAACACTGATTAATCTCCTCTCTGAGCTACACCTCCTCACCGTGTGATACAGATTCACACAAACACACAGACCAGCGTCACAGACAGGATCTACACCGTCAGTAAACGGGTTTTAATGAATAGCGGGACGTTTATGGTGGGGGTCTGACGTCTGGTGTTACAGGACGTTGGTGAGATGGTGGACGTAGTGCGTACGAGGTTGTGTGGATACTAAACACTCACACACTGAACGAGCGTACTGCTTTAACGGACAGGCAGAGCGCGCTAGGGTTAGGTTAGGGTTAGGGTTAGGGTTAGGGTTAGGGTTAGTTGAGTATGTACTGATCAAGTACACGATTTTGGACGCAGCCTACGGTAGGATGGCCAAGCGTGGAGCTGGTGGTCTGCTGGTGGTCTGCAAGCCCTTTGTTTACTAATAGCAGCTGTTGTTCTGTTGATGTTTTAAAAAAATCAAATGTGTATAGATTAGGAAAAGAACTTGGTTTAAGTGAAAATGTTACACTGGGAGCAAATGTTGAGTTTACTTACGAAGGGTACGTTGTATAAGAATGAGATATCATTGTGTGTTGTTGTTAATGTTGTTAATTTTGAGTATTGTGTGTTTTTTGTTGTTGTTGAAAGGTTTGGGACGGTGCAGCCAGTGGACGGTGTCTTCAGACTTACTCCGCCCACTGTGGGGCTGTTCGAGATGCTTGTTGGTTGCCGTGTGGACAGCGGCTCTTATCTGGCTCCTTCGACAACACAGCCATTGTGACGGACGTGGAAACGGGTGTGTAATTTGAACACAGACTTCACATACGACTCTGTTCACACAGTTACATTTAGATTAGCCATCTAAAGAAACACATTGAACCGTTTTCATAAAATTGTTTGATACAATCTTAATTAAAGGTAAATTGGGATTCGATACAATCAATGTGGTCTTTTATACGAATTCTATTCTTATTGGTGACACACGGAGGAGCCAGCTTGCCCAATTTGTATCAGATAAATCAGTTTGGTATTTCAGTGTACATGTAATTCTCTCAATATATCAAGAACTAGATCTATTCATTGATTAACTATTGATGAATCCTTCTTAAGCCATCAACTTTCTTAACAGCATCTCTTTACCCAGTGAAGTTCTTCAAGTTCACAAAAATACAGAGTTTTAACACTAAACTCCATCATCTTAAAGACAGCTGTCAGTGTTTCGGTTAGAAATAGAAGGAGTGCTCCAGAAGATGTGGCCATAGTCTTTCTACAGGACCTCCACCTAGCAGTCTGATCAGATCTGTATGATCTTTAGACTGGAGTACCAAATAAACAGATCGCATTCTTTCAGCTAGAAATTGTCTGAAATAGTAGTTTACTATTTCACCACGCAAACCCACCTGATATCGTTTAAGTGGGAAGACAGGAAACAACCCGACTGACCCTTACACCAAGTACACACACACAGAAGGGGCACAATGCGATGCAGTTTGGAACAGGACTTTAGTCAGTCACGTAACATTGAGGCAGAGGGTAGAGTAACTAATTGCTGCTATTATCTTCAGTCTAGAAATGTGTAATCCACCTTTAAAGGTCTGTAAAGAAAACGTATGTTTGGTTTATCTAAAACCTCACCCTGACATCCTTTCTTCTGTGAATAAACAACTAGCAACAGATCTTTATTATGAGCGTTAATGTCGGGAGAAGATCGGTTTGTTTGTATGTTACCCAAAAGTGAAAACATCTTAATCCACAAAATCTTATACGAACATGAAGTCTGCACCATGTTACTGTAACAGTGGAGGTGCTGAAGAATCTGATAAACAGACTTTTCTATTCATCCGTAGTCTCTCGTTAATCTTTTTGGCTAAGAACAAGTGACCAGAACAGCTGAGATAATAAATGATAAAAGATGAATGAGAATTCTAAAGACTGGCTGTGTGTGTACGTACGTTTAATAAGAGGAAGAAGCTCCTTTTGCAGTATCATCTTTCCTAGTTGAGCTAATTACATTTTTTAATGAAAATGAGGAGCATATTAATTGTGCAAGGAAATGGTTCTTCATCTTCTCCCAAAACATTAGCCTTTAATTAAAAAGACAGAATTCTACCTCTTCCTGCATCATCAAAGGAAAACTAATTAAGTGTCAATCAGAGGAGACACACCCTTTAGTTTACTCTATGCTCCTTTTTTTTTACAGTCGCTGCAGAAAGACATCATAAATCTCTATCTGTATGTCAAAGTCACTCCTATCTCACTTCATAACTAGCCTGTGAACACTGCCACCGTTTGTTTTGTTAAAGTATACCACAACATAGTCACTGGCTAAAATACTTTTTGCCATGGCTCCTTTGTGTCTGTTTCAATATTTCGGTTCCTAAATAAGATCAAAATACTCTGCAGTGTATTGCAGTAGCTGAGGAGGCACATCCATGGACAAAGCTGTATAGAACATACAATTAATATGTTTTTAATTTTTGTAATACAAGTATTTATAATTTGAATATACATATTTACGCTGGATGTTGTTTTCTAACATTAATTTATTAACATTAAATTATTAGCTATAAAAATTTAAATATATGTTTATCTGTCATGTCCGATTTGAATACATATATCTATATCATATATTTACATTTACGGCATTTAGCAGATGCTCTTATCCAGAGCGACTTACAAAAGTGCTTAGTGTTCAGTTAGAGTATGAGTATCTCTATCTAGTACAAACAGGTTTAAGTCCAAACTAATCTTATACTCAAACACTGCCATTAACACAGGGCCAGTGCTGATATATCTATCTCATATATTTATATCCATGGTTAACTTTTTTGTCATTTGTGTCTTTGTAAATATGATGTGTAGTTACAGTATTATAGTATTACAGTTGGCAAACATTAGCAGGCGGACTGAAAAGTGACTTTAAATGTAGTCCTGTCATTGGACGTCACAAGTGTGTTCATGAAAATTTGTGCCCTGCTAGATCTGCCACAGTCAACTGTAAGTGCTGTTATTGTGAAATGGAAGTCTCAGCCAAGACCACACAGTCTCACAGAGCCGGGGTGCAGAGTGCTAAGTGTCTGTGTAATGATAATTACATTAGTTCACTGTGTGCAGTGCCAAGTGTTGCCTGAGATGGTGTAAAGCATGTCACCACTGGAATTCGGAGCAGTGGAAACGTTCTCTGGAGCGATAAATTGCACTTCACCACCTGGCAGTCTGATGGATGCATTTGAGTTTGGTGATGCTAGGAGAATACCACCTCCCAGAATGCCTAGAAAGAATTCTAGAAGGAACAATGGTCTCTAGTGGTTTTTCTTAGTTGAATGGTAATGCTAATGCTACAGCATAAGGATACATGGTAGACAATTCCATAATTACAAGTTTGTGCTAACAGTTGAGGGAAGGGAGGGAACCCCACATTATTGTTAGTGGGTTTTGAATGGGAGGCACAGCGAGGCATTAAGGTTAGGCGTCCACATACATAGTGTGAAAAACTGGCTGCGTAGTGTATATGACCACTTCATACTAATATGTGAACACTGGCCATATCACGAGTTTACCAGTACAAGTCCTCTTTTTTTCTCTTCCCAGGTCAGGCTGTTGTCAAGGTGGAGAACCAGTTTAAGGTGACGTGTCTTGCCTTTCCGCCTTCAGATCCCAGCATTTTTCTGTGCGGTGGGTTCAGTTCTGAAGTCAAGGCATGGGATTCCCGATCCTGCAAGGTCAGTTTGAGGTTTAAGGTCCACTGTTTTAAATTCTCCAGGAGTTTCAGGAATTATCACGGCAAAAGTTGGGTGTTTTGTGTGCAGTGAAGTAAAGCTGATTATCTCACTTTCAAGCATCTCACATCTGAGATTATCTGTGATTTATCTGAGATTATCTCTTTTTCCAGGCCATTGAGATGGATTTCAAAAGATCGACTGTGCTGCCATGTTTTGACCTGCATGTCTCTTTAAACGCTGCTTTAGGAGAATCCTTATTGTTAAGACTTATCGGCCCAAATGTGGTGTCCAATAGCATTTATTCAAATACATTGTATAAAGTAAAATATTTTGTTTATTATAAAAAACATATATATTTCAGTGCAGTGCAACAATGTAACATTACAGTGCAGCAAAAGTGGCCTACATGCAGAAGGGTTGTGCCTATTCATCCTGTTGTTTACAATACACAAAACATTCCCATTTGGTTTAAATGTTATATTATAATAAACATAGGACATATACACTGTATTAATACATACAAGTCTTAAATAAGTTAGGCTTTAACGTTTCATTGACATGACCTACTCTGTTTGTCATAAAAATAAGTGAAAAATATAATCTTGCTCATTTTCTTTATTCAGGTGGTCAGAGTATATAGGTCTGGGATTCAGCAGACACTGGACATCTTATTTCTGAATGGAGGAAAAGAATTTGTGACGAGTAGTGACACAGTCAGTCGAGATTCTGCAGATCGGACCCTTATTGCCTGGGACTTTGGGACTACTGCCAAAGTCTCCAACCAAATATTTCAAGTAAGAAGTACCACCCACTTAAACAGTAACCTTCCGGTCATTTAATTTGATGATTTTTTTCAATATTAGATACTTTATTGATCCCAGAGGGAAATTCAAGATCTCCACATTTAACCCATCCGTGCAGTTAAACACTCACATATACACACTAGTGAACATACACACTAGCGGACAGTGAGCACACTTGCCCGAATTCATTATACTTGATTCATTGCACTTTGATATGAGTTTTTATTTGTACTGTAGATACATCCGCCCTTCAGCTGCTGTAATACTTGAATTTCGTGCTGGAATTAATAATGTGATCTATCTATCTATCTATCTATCTATTCATCTATCTATCTATCTATCTATCTATCTATAGTTACATAAAGCAACTGAACATTTTTGAAGATTCATTAGTCATTAATTTACATGGTATTGAGTTTAAAGCTAATATCTGTATCAGGATTCTATATAATTTAAAATACCTTAAGGAATCATTAATGGTACCTTAAAATAGCCACAAGAATTAGTTTGAACATCACTTGTAACCATTGGTGCCAGTCAAAGTTGGCTTATTCGACAGTGGTACGTGTGTTAAATTTTAGATGCGGATTAAAATACACTGTAAAAATAAATAAATAAAAAAACAGTCTCTGCTTGGATTTAAATAAGCAGATACTGAGGGTCCACTGATTGGATATTTACTGCAGTAATTAATATATTTTAGCTGGCAATATTTCTTTTAACCCTAACTGATGCAGTGAGTAGCGTATCATTATCTGGAGCAGTGCTAAGAGGTCTTGTGGTCTATGGGGTCCAGATTTACCATATTCCAAAGAATTTTAGAATTTTTAGAATTTAGCCAATTTTATGATGAAAGTGTTGTTTAGGAGACATGAGATGTAATTCTCACACATTAATTGACCTTCTGAATTAAAAAGGTCTTAACCTTGAATTGGTCCAGAGCTTATTATCCTTAAAAGTCTTTGGTGTGGAGAAGACTTCACGGAGTGGTTTAATTCGTATTAATCAATGCAACCCTGGATGGACATCAATGTTGTGATGTTGTATAAGGTTGGCAAAAACATTCCCCAGCAAATGCGCACCGTAATCAAAGCAAAAGACCAACAAAATATTGGTCAGCCAGAGCCTCCAGTCATGTCATTGATTTCCAAAAAAGCTAACTTCAGTTTAATTTCTGCAGTGATTCAAAATTTCAAACCTGTGCTGCAATTCTTTTTTCATTGATTAATAAGCTTCAAAACTGTAAATACGTATTAATATAATTTAAATATACTTACATATATGTAAATACTGTTAATACTTATTTGCAGTTTTGAAGCTAATCAAGCAATAAAAAAGAATTGATTGATTTTTAAAGTTTGCTCCATTAGCTTCAAAACTGCAAATAAACAATAATAGTATATAAGTATACTTAACATACTTAAATAAATGTATTTAATATTTAGGTTACTTGCCTGAGCTGAAATATGACTAAAACAACACTAAGAGTAGGATTTAGCTTTAAATTAACTAGTTTCATCTTAATAAATAACTACTATGCGTTCCTGCATATCAATTAGATTACTTCTGAATTATTGGTAGTACTGAAAGATGTTCTGTGCTTCCATTCAAATAAATGAAAATTGTTGTGCACTAATTGTTGTATACCTGACTCAGTTCATGTTACAAACCCTGAAAATGGTATCACACATATTAAATAAACCTTCACTCAATTCAATAAAATTCACAAATAAATACAGTTTTTAAAAAGTATGAAAAGAAAACAAATGCACATTGCTTGGCTCGATTTGTTGCAGGAGAGATACACCTGCCCCAGTTTGGCCGTGCATCCGCAAGAGGACTCCTTTGTTGCTCAAACCAATGGAAACTACATTGCAATCTTCTCAGCCCAGAAGCCGTACCACATGAACAAGAGGAAGCGGTTTGAAGGACACAAGGTCAGTGAGGTCAATGCTCTATTGTATTGATATTGATATCGATATTCATTAAATCTATTTTTGATATCAAACTTTGTCTAGTAAGATAAAAAAATGGGGGAGATAATATACTTCTCATGTTTTGTGTTGTAGGTGGAAGGTTATGCCGTTCAGTGTGAGATGTCTTCAGATGGAACCATGCTAGCTTCGGGTAGTTCTACGGGCTCTGTTTACTTCTATGATTTTCAGAGTGCACAGAACTTGCTCAGACTCCATGCTCATCAGCAGGCCTGTGTGGGTGTGTCTTTGCACCCTGTACTACCTGCTGTAGTTGCTACGTGCGACTGGGGAGGAGAAATCAAAATATGGAAGTGACAGATAGTGCCAGAGATGTTGTGTGCTATGCTGGTTACAAAGGACAATTCCAAGACTATATTGCAAAAGGAAATTATTTTATGCTTTCCATGAATATTTATGAGCCAAACGGTGAGCAGTATAAGCATTTAGACATCTATTACATCAAAGTACCTTTACATAACATAAACCTTTTCATGTACTTGTATCTCATATATTTCAGTTATTAACTGCTGATATTGTAAAAGTACACATTTTTGTTGTAGTGTTTTTTACACCATGTGCATATTTATGTGCAAATGTCTCTGCCATTATATGGTATGTTCTGGACATCACATTAAATTGAATTTCTCATTTACATTTATTCAGTAAAGGAACATAAAGCACAATTTAGGAATGTGCAACAAGCAAAACACTGACCTGCTGTCCCCTTAAAAGAGAATGTGTTTATCAAGTGACAGACAAATTACATCCAGCATCACAAGAAAAATATCTTATATAAAATATTAATAGTGAACAAGAAATGACTTTATATTTAAAGGAATTACTGTCTCCTCACAGTAAGATGATCTGGGTTGGATTCCCGGTCCGGGTGGTTCTGTGTGGAGTGTGTATGTTCTCTCCGTGCTTGAGTGGGTTCCTCCGGGTACTCCAGTTTCCACCCACGGTCCAAACACATGTATGTTAGGATCCTCACTCTAAACTGCCCATCAGGGGATGCATGTCTTGCAAGAATCAGTTCCATGCCAACCGTTTATGAGCGGTTCATATAAAAGAGGCTTTTAATCCAGACATGAGGATTATCCTGTACTTCTTGAATGTCTGGCACAAAATATACAAGATATAGGAAACAGAATACAACACAATGTGACTTTATTGGGAACACAGATTTCTGACTTCAAGACCACTGCCATTACTTTTATGACATACACACACAGACGAAATTGTTGGTACCCTTCTGTTAATGAAAGAAAAACTGACAATGGTCACTTAAATAACTTAAAACTGACTAAAGTAATAATACATATTATTATTATTATTATTATTATTATTATTATTATTATTATAAATAAATGTACTAAAAATCATTCAGACATTGCTTTTGGATTGTGGTTCAACAGATTAATTGTAGAAAAGAAACTAACAAAGCTGGCCTAGACAAAAATGATGGTACCCATAACTTAATATTTTGTTACACAACCTTTTAAGGCAATTTCTGTAACTCTCAATGAGACTTCTACACCTGTCCACAGCTGTCTCAGGTTTGAAAACTAGGGTTAGGGTTGACTTCCTCCAGACTGCATGTTTCAGCTCCTTCCTCAGATGTTCAATAGGATTTAGACAGAAGGACACCAGAATAGTCCAGTGCATTGCTCTTAGCCATTCTTGGATGTTCTTAGTTGTGTGCTTTGGGTCATTATCCTGTTGGAGGACTCATGACCTGTTACTGAGACTAAGCTTTCTGACATTGCTCCAGAATGCCCTGATAGTCTTAAGATTTCATTTTACCCTGCATAGATTCAAGACACCCTGTGCCAGATGTAGCAAAGCAGCCCAAAGCAGAACTGAGCCATGTTTCACAATAGGTACAATGTTCTTTGTATGTTTCCTTCTTCAGTCTGTGAACATAGAGCGTGAACATGGGACTTGCCAAAAAGCTTTAGGTTTGTCTCATCTGTCCAAAGGATATTCTCCCAGAAGCTTTGTGACCTGTCAATGTGCATTTGACTAATTCCAGTCTCGCTTTCTTATGATTTGCTTTCCTGCTCGATCATCTTCCATAAAGTCCACCTAGAACAGCGACGGATGATGCAATCTCACACTGATGTACCTTGAACTTGGAGTTCACCTCTAATATCTTTGAAAGTTGTTCTGGGCTCTGTGGCTACCATTCATATCCATTTCTTCAATTTGTCATCAATTTTCCTCTTGGGCCACGTTCAGGGAGGTTGGCTACAGTCCTGTAGACCTTCAACTACTGAATAATATGAGCAGGTACATCAAGCTGATTGGAGATGGTCTTACAGTCTTTACCTTTGTCTATAATATTCTTTCTAATCTCCTGAGACAACTCCTCAGCATTCTGTGGTCCATGTTCAGTGTGGTACGCACCAGAATACCAAACAACACACTGATTACTTCTCACACTTTAAACAGGCAGACAGACTAATTACAAGTTTGAAGACTAATTACAGGACACACCTTAGTTTAGTATGTTCCTATGGTCAAATTATTTTCAGTCTTTTCTAGGGGTACCATCATTTTTGTCTAGGCCAGTTTCACAATTCAAAAGTAATGTCTGCTTTTCATTAGTTGATTTCCAGTACATTTATATGTATTATTACTTTTGTTGTTTTCCAGTTATTATAGTGACCATTGCGGGTTTTTCTTTCCTTAACCAACAAAGGATACCAACAAATTTGTCCAGGTATGTATGGATGGAACTGAATTTTGCACTTTTTTTTACAACTTATTTAACTTATAGCTTTCAGATGTATAAAAACAGCATGTCATCTAATGAAAAAAATAAGGCAAAATACACATTATTTAAAAAAAAAACCATCTATTGCTATTAAGTTATGCCACAAACTAACTTGTAAACCAGCAAAACTCTTAAGTGCAGCAGGTGCAAAAGTCTTTGAGCCAGTTTACCTGAGGGGAAAATATGCTTATAGTTTCAAATGCCCCATAAAGTCACGGCTGCTATATATATATGTGTGTGTGATTTTGTAATAATTTCCTCATGGTGCCAAGTGCAATAATGGAAAAAGTAAAAAAAAAAAAGGTACATACACAAGGAAATATTGTATATAATGTAAAATATTGTACATAATGGCTTTGGTTTTTAAAATGTAAATGTAAATAAACTACCCTGTGTCTGCCTATATCACATAAACAGGGACAACCGCGTAGCCAAAGCTCTCATTCATCACACCATTCATCAAACTCTGTCAGCATGTCAGCTCTGTTCACATGTCAGCTTTGGAACTGCCAGTTGTTAATTCACAGAAACCTGGCTCAGTTAAGTAGTGTTCCGTACAGCTGTGCTTTGGTGAGACTGTCCTTCCTGCTGAGTCCTGTGGTTCCAAGTTTTTGTTGCTGTGGAGGAGTCTTCCTCGGTGGTCCATGACTTCGGAGCTGGTAGTGCTGCACATTGGACGCCTCCAAAGGATTTTCATTTAATGACTCGTTTGAGGTGTTGGGGCTTCCACCTGTGTATTCTTTCTTCACATTTCCTGCCTCGCTTAACCTGTCTTTTGAGTTGCCATGGAGAATGAGATTGCTCTTTGACTTATTGTCCTTTAATTGGTAGCTTTGTCCTTTTTCAGTCTTATAAAGACCAAGACCGTGTTTAGGGCCTGTTGACGGGTTTGAGCCAGTTGAGGTGGGGAAGCCAGCGTTGAGCATGTGAGTGTGTAAAACGTCCTCCCCCTCCTGTAAGCTGCTGTATAGGGGTCTCAGCTTGATCTTGGTAGGGCCCATCGCAAAGCGCTGCTCAGAGAAGCTGTAGGGTGAAATGCGTCCAGGGCTGTGATAGGGGAAGGTGTTGATGTCCTCCATGCTCAGCTGCCTCCAGTGCCCTGTCATCTGCTCCTGGATGCTGCTGTGGGCCTTTCTTGCAACACCAGAGGAGCCCATGCTGTGGGGGGAAGTGACCTGTGATGAATGGTATGGCTCACCATAACCGGGCGCCGTTGGCGTGTAGGCTGGAGAGTTGCCTTTTGGCGGGCTATCAGCCATGTGCTGGAAGCTGTGTGACTTAGAAAAGCCAGGGTTCTCTTTATCAAATGAGGAGGTGGTCTTCCGCTCATAGTCACCCTCTCGCCAGTCCATGTACAGAGCCAGGTGAGAGGAGGAAGGAGTGCTGCTAGGAGTGTGGCCCTTTTCATCTGAGGCTAAGCTAAAGCTGGAGTAGGAACTTGAGACTGGGGGGGATCTGGCTGTAAATTTCTGGAAAGGAACATTATTGTGGCAAAAGCTGGGTTGGAAGCTGTCCTCCACTGGGTTGCTGTTTTTGGAGTTCTGGGCTTGGAGAAGACTGGCCTCTTTACCATCTAGCTCCACGCTTTGACGCCTCTGTTGCCAGCGGTCTCGTCGCCTGTCATCTGTGGGACAGTATAGTGCTGTGTCACTGCAGTACAGGTCAGAAGATTTGTAAACCACGCGGCGATGAAGGGTGTCCACGACGCCCATTCCATCGTTCATCAGAAAGTCTGCGTCTCTACTTTGTGGGCTGGATGAGCATGTGACTGTGCCGCTGCTACCTGGCTCTGACTTCTCCAGGACCTCAGCAATAATTGCAGTGGGTACAACGTCGGAGTAGGGAGGCTGGCACAGACCCATGTTCCTTGAGTGCCCGTGCTTCTCTATGTGAGAACTTATTCTCTCTTGAAAATCAATGGGCAGCTAAAAGAGATACATATAGAGTTAAAAAGCAGTGAGAAGCAGTACACAGCTGTAACTGCAGGTATTACCTGTTTACTAGAGCTAGTGTTTATACCTCAGAGAGGGTTACATGTACAGTTACATGTTTATTTACTGAATTGAACATAATGGGGAATAGGTAGAATTACACATTACATTTTTCATGTACACATAACTGAATCAGTTTATTTAAATTGTCATTCGAAAGTCAATTGTGTTGTTGTGTGTTGTGTTGTTGTCAACACAAACTCCCTAACTGAAGTTAAACAAATAAAAACAAATTTATTCCCCTGAAATGTTTCTGGGTAAGTTGATTATTTATTCAGTTATTTTTCTGGAAGTGGAGATGAATGTAACTTTTGTGGCTAGGAGTTAAAAACACATGTAATTTTTTTAGTCATAAACAGTAATGACAACTATGACTTTCACAGCTACTACTACTAATAATAATAATATTGATAGCTCTTTTTCACTCACTTTGTGGAATCGTTAATACATATTTCATTTTTAAATATAATAATGTGTTGTACTGTGATTATGAATATTAAATGACTGCATATTAAATGATTATGAATAATAAATGACATATTATGAATTAAAATTAAACAAATTCAAAGGCTAGAAATGATTAGAGAAACTAATAGTACATTCTTGAAATGAGAAATTAATGCAAGATTTGTGTTTATTGTGTTTATTTGTGTTCACATGTTCTGCCAGAGGCAGATTTCATGATGAATAAATCAGTAGGGTTCAAAATTACTTGGAATAATCTTGTTCTATTACTTTCTATTTAAGAACATTTTTCCTTCTCCTGTAAAGTTATTATTGAGATAATAGTTTTTTCCCCTACAGCAGTGATATATAAAATCTCAGTTCTCCTGTACGATGACTCTGATGAACTGTTTTGTATTTTAGGCTTGCAGGTGAAATTACCTCAGACAGCTTGTGTGCTCTGTAGTGGGATTTTCCACACTGTAGGAGCTGAGCAGCCAGGTTGCAGTCTTTCCGGTACAAGTTCTGTGGAAAAGAGGCAGATCATTAACGTGACTTAGCGAGGACAAATACCTGGAACATAAAGGCTTAACTAGAAAAGTGCAGGATGGTGGCACAGCTTAAGCAGTGTGAGGAACGAGGGATGAATAAACGACAAGTTGAAGAGTGCAGGTCAGTGTTTAGGGATCTGTCCTGAGTGAGTACAGGGAGATTGGTGGCTGTTGGTTTAACAAAATTATAATGTTTGGGTGCGCTTGAAAATGAATGAGACTCTAATAGAGAAAAAAGAGGGATGAAAAAAACAACAGACCAGACGACTGTGGGTCAAACCTACACTGCAGTTGTGGTCGGGGTTCTGCCGTGAGTCAGAGTTTGCGAAACAGTGTCTGTCAGAAATGCAGTCTTCTAGTTTAATTATAATTCTTTGGTCCTGGAGTAATTAAAAGCTACCCATATATGTAGCTGATGTGATCAACATCAGACACTAAATAACATTAGACAAAAAATAAAAATATTAATATTCTGCTCTCCTGAGAGATGCAACATAGTTTACTCCAGTCCAGAGCTATTGCATAATAGCATATAGTTGGCATTTACCATTCAACATAGAATATTTATCATTAAATAGATTAAATAAATTAATAAAACAATACAACGTAGTGTCATGTCATTAAGTGACACTGTCATAACAACTTTGCTTTTAGATGTACAAATTATCAATAACAGCTTGACTTCAAGAAGTATCTCACCTGTACACTCAGGTCCACTTTGTAAAAAGTGGTATTGTAATAATAATTGTGCAAAAACTAAATCTATTTTATATTTATGTATTTTAATTTGCTACAAATTATACATTCAATGGAACACTATGTTCACAAATAATAACTGAAGAGTATGCTAACAAAGTTTACCACAGGATGCTGATGGTTTATTCAATTTGTTGTATCCACATATACCTCAAACAAAAGACAGACATCAGTAGTTTTTCCAGTGTTGTTTTTAATGCTTTCAATAACTCCGGAAAAAAGTATTATATCTTAAACATTCTACACAACTTATATCAGCTACAGAGTTAAATCTGTCTAAGAACAGCACCTAGCTTTTACACAGCTCCTGAATTGGTTACGCTAATGATGGCACTAAATCTCTTTGGGGGATAACTGCTTTACAGATGTGATTTCTCTGGGTTATATTAAGAGGTTATGAAGTGGCCAGCTCTGCTCTTTAATCATTCTATAGTCCTATCAGGCTTTCTCTGATGTGTTCTTATCTATCTGATTTATATAAATGCCCCAGGGGCAATTCCAAAACACTTAAGGCCTTTAAAAATGGCCATTTTTACCCCAGATCCTGTCGTTTCATTATACTGATTCAGGTCATTTCTCCAAGATGGATTACCAACCAGGCTTACTGGGCACATTCCTATGGGCCATTGATTTAAACTAGCCGATTGGTACTGGTCACAGTGTGATTTATTATTGTGTTACAAACAACACCTATCGGCCTGCCCAATCAAGTTAGGAGACAAAGAGACAATGAACACATGGTCACCGAATTCGGAGTAGATGTTATTGGTGTAGGCGTTTCCTAGTTCTTTTTATTTATTTATTTTTTTAAGAAAAGGAGTTGACTACGTGAGTAAGCAGAGTATGTTCTGGAAGCGTACAGCTTTCTGCCATAGAAATAAATTATACTCAAGTCTTTGTGGTTCTTGTCAGAGAACATTCTACACCAGGACTGACTCGATGTAGTAGATGTCAAGATTTATTACCAAGAAGCATTGTTACAGCCATAATCTAAGCAATAATCTACCAAAAACAAATTTCCTTACTTTTTGTGCTCAGTTTATATGGGTATCAACAGTAGACAGGTAAGAGCTTTTAGTGATACAGATTTAATGTTTGGCCATTTTTATTTATAAACCGAACATTAATTTTGGTGTTGGTGGACTTCCCAGCTGAAAACTTATCCACACAATTTATTGTCACCAAATACAGAATTTTCAGTTAATCCAAAACTAATAATAATAATAATAATAATATTAATAATAATAATATTAATAATAATAATAATAATAATAATATATACTCCTGCAGGCAGAGAAAGAATGTTCTGTGAAAAGTGAATATGTAAGAAATAAGTAGATCAGCCCGGAGCTCCACTTTGCAATTTAGTTCTGCAGATTTTATTTTAACTGCTGTTGTTTGAGTCGTTCCTAACTATGTGGTTTAAGTTTCTTTTGTTTGAGTGATTACATACCTTTTCTGTTGTGAACTGTACTTTGTCATATTTAACCAGCCAGTCTTATATATAAGTCTGATTTGGACACTGGTATTGCACTGCGAGACCTCTTACAAATCTAGATTTTGCCATGTGACCACCAGTCATGTGTGTCTGCCTGTGTCTGTGTCTGTCTGCACACATGTGCTGCCAGCCATGTGTGTCTGCCTGATAAACTGCCTACTGCCGACTCAGCCATTACTAAACATCAATATATATAAAAATAACTAAATAAATCAATAAATCAATTCACAGTAGACCCCGCTGGGCCAGGTGTTCACAGAGACAGTAAGGTGGACACAAGCGCAGACCCCTGCCTGTAATTATTTATGTTCTGTTTAGTTATACTGTAGCTGGTAGTAGTAGTTTCAGCAAACTCTACTTTTCTCAGGCTCTGTTCTTTTTACTATCCAGATTTTACCCTTTTCATTTAACACTTTTTTACCCTATTATTAATATTTAACCAATAAACTACCTTTATTCAAGCTAAAGCTAAATTTTGTGGCTCAATATTATGAATAATATTATGACAAACATGTGAAGATCACTGACCTTGTGTAAACCTTCAACCCTTATCTAAGATTCAACAAGACTCTGGTTATTGTCTTACCGGAAAGGTGAAGTATGATTGTTTAAATTATGTTCTGATTCTAATCCACATTCCTAACTACTGTGTCGATCTTCAAGCACAGTTTTAGAATAATGTAAATCACAATCTAATTTTACTGGGAAATCTTGTGGAGTGCCACAGGGGTCATTTTTAGGTTCTTTCTATTTTTTTTATTTTTTAGTTTTTTCTGTTTATGTATGTTGACTTTTGGTAATGTCATATGCTGATGACATAAAATTATACATTTCCATTCTCTCTGGTAATCAGGATGCAGTAGACACACAGGAGACAAGCTGTGTGTCAGATATTTCTTGGTGGATGTCACAAAGGTTTACAACTAAATTAAGAAAAAACTGAAATACTGATTCTCTGTACCAAAACTCAGAATGCTATGAATACCAAACTTGTCTTCTTGTTAGCTTGCTGCAAACACCTTCTACAAAATACAAGAAAGAGCTGCCACTTGTATAACGAAAAGGATTTTATTTATTTATTTATGTATTTATTATTATTATTATTATTATTATTATTATTATTATTATTATTATTATTATTATTATTACTACTACTACTACACCACAGGATTTACAGTGGCCTTCAACTAATTAATTCAATTGTTGTCTATCCACTGTGCAGTTAAACTGAAAGCACTCACAGGGCTGTGGTAAGGCTAATGAATGTCACCATCAATGTGCTTGTGAATATTAGTTGCTACACAATAACACGGACGAAGACGATCAAGATGTGCAGCCTTTTCGAAACCGCTCTACAACAGGGAATGTCTGATCACCCACAGTGATCATCTCGATCACCTTACGCTGTAATAGTTACAGTTTCTGCACAGTTTTTGTCCAGTTGTGATCAACGTATGTGTCTGATCTTCTAGACAGAGACTAGATCTAGATCTAGGCTACCATGCAATCAATACAGTGTATTGTATTTTTTTTACTGCATCACTTTTTTTTGCTATCTACATGAGACATATTCCATAATACTGTATCTGTCTCTCCAAAACAGGAACTAGCCCAGGCGTTTGTTTAGGCTCTGGCTATTGGACTATGGCCGTGCATGTTTGTCCCTGGTTTTATTTGAGAAATCTGGTCATCTTGGTCTCAGGGTTAGGGTTAGGGTTAACCCCATCGCAGAAAAGGTGCAGCCTCTTTTGTGTCAAATGACACCACAACTAAGTCTGAGCACCTTCATTGGATCATACAGCCAGATGTGTTTTAGTGTAGCCGATGACAAACTGCCAGAGATATTTGTTGTTTTGTCCTGCATGTAAAAAAGAATTATATCGAGTCGGTAACTAAACAGTCCTCTATGGTTTCAGGGTGGACGGCAATTAATATGACACGTCTGAAATTCCCTATTTAGACAGTACATACTAGATTGGACCCAGTGCACACTACGCTGCCTGTGAAGCAGTGGGCTCTGATAGATAGATTAGCAAAGATTTAGCAATTTAGTAGAGTGTGTAGTATCCGTGAAAACTTGGTTTCATTTTGTCTGCAATCTTACCGACATCCTTTGATGCAAGACGTCATGCCATCACTGTAAAAGTCCTGCTACTCTTTAAAAACCCATTCAAAGACATTATTTTAGATTTTTTGTGATTTTGTGGCACTGACCTGTTTTTTGCCATATATCCTAAATCCATACTCAGAAGCTTGGAGGGAATAAACCATGATGAATTTAATCTTTTTTTGTAGCAGCAATACTTTACATACACATAGCTGACAACCGTCCTTCTGCTGGAGCCTGCAGCTCCAGTTAAATCACAGGATGACACAATGTGCTGCGGTCACATACCATAATTGTCTGCCCATTGTAATAGTGATGTTGTTTTGTCTAGTTAAAACTAGTTAAACTCTAAGACTCGACATGCTTCCATAAATAAACTAATTCTTGGCATAACAGTAGTTGGAAAGAGAGGCATCAATGCAACTTGCTCTAAAAATACATTTAATTAAGAGGGGCAGAGTAGAAGTGGCAGTCATAGCAATAACCATAGTTCAAAAAATGAAAATAGGAAAATGCTTTAGCTGTCTTAAAAAAAAAAAAAAAAAAAAAAATTAGTGGCTTGTTAGATTTGACACTATTCCCAACTATAAAACATCATAACGTTTCAAATAATTCTTTAAAACTGGCAGCTTTGATGGCTTTATTTTGTTGTTTTATGCAACTGTTGCTACAGCTGCTTCAGTTTTCTTTGACTGTTGTATTTTATATGTTGATGTCTGTGAAGCAGCACGTCAGAACTGGACTTTTTAGATATCTGTAATCTGCACCTAGAATCAGGCTTTGACCCCAATCATTACGATAGTGACCTACAGGAAATGGTGTGTTACTGCCACTCCATTGCAGATCTCTGAAGGAAATTCAATTACATTTTTATTTTTTAAAGGTGATGCATCTGATTTGAGTGCACTGCATGGGACGTGTTCAGGGAGGCTGCGACTGAAGGCGACTCTGTTAACTTGGAGGAGTACACAGCATCAGTCACTGGCTACATCAGCAAGTGTATTGATGATGTCACTGTCTCCAAGACCATCACCATATGCCCAAACCAGAAGCCGTGGATGACTCCTGAGGTGCGTGCGCTACTGAGGACCCGCGACTCGGCCTTCAGAGTGGGTGACAAGGCGGCCCTAAGGAGAGCAAGAGCCAAATTGTCACGAGCCATCCGAGAGGCAAAGCGCGCTCACGCCCAGAGGATCCACAACCACTTCCAGGACACGGGTGACACGCGGCGCATGTGGCAGGGCATCCAGGAAATCACACACTACAGGACAATGCCACCGTCCTGTGACAGTGATGCCTTCCTCCCCGATGCCCTTAACGACTTTTATGCACGGTTTGAGGCTCAGAACAACACGTTGGTGAGCAAGATCACACCCAAGCCAGACGAGCAGGCGCTGTGCCTGACTGCAGTGGACGTGAGGAAAACTCTGCGCAGAGTCAACCCACGGAAAGCTGCAGGACCAGACAACATCCCTGGCAGAGTGCTCAGAGAGTGTGCAGACCAGTTGACAGATGTTCTCACGGACATCTTCAACGTCTCCCTGCGCAGCTCCACTGTCCCAACGTGCCTCAAGACCACCACCATCATCCCCGTGCCGAAGAAGTCCACGGTGTCCTGCCTCAATGACTACCGTCCCGTAGCTCTCACGCCCATCATCATGAAGTGCTTCGAGAGGCTAGTCATGAGGAACATCAAAACCCAACTGCCCTCTTCATTGGACCCCTTGCAATTTGCATATCGTCCCAACCGCTCCACGGACGATGCCATCACCACCACCCTTCACCTCTCCCTTACCCACCTGGAGAAGAAGGACACCTACGTCAGAATGCTGTTCATAGACTTCAGTTCAGCATTCAACACCATCATCCCGCAGAATCTCACCAGGAACTTAAGCCTGCTGGGCCTCAACACCCCCCTGTGCAACTGGATCCTGGACTTCCTGACAGGGAGGCCCCAGTTAGTCCGGTTCGGGAACAGCAGCTCCAGCACCATCACCATGAACACTGGGGCACCCCAGGGCAGTGTACTGAGTCCTCTGTTGTTCACCCTGCTGACTCATGACTGTGTTGCGAAACACAGTTCTAACAGCATCATAAAGTTCGCCGATGATACAACTGTGCTGGGTCTCATCAGCAAAGGCGACGAGTCAGCATACAGGGAGGAGGTGCAGCAGCTGACAGACTGGTGTACAGTCAACAACCTTCACTGGAATGTAGAGAAGACCAAGGAAATGGTTGTTGACTTCAGGAAATCAAGACCGGACCACTCTCCGCTTAACATCAACGGCTCCTCTGTGGAGATCGTTAAGAGCACCAAGTTCCTTGGTGTCCACCTAGCGGAGAACCTCACCTGGTCCCTGAACACCAGCTCTACAGCCAAGAAAGCCCAGCAGCGTCTCTACTTCCTCCGGAAGCTGAGAAAGGCCCGTCTCCCTCCACCCATCCTCACCCTCTTCTATAGGGGAACCATAGAGAGCATCCTAAGCAGCTGCATCACTGCCTGGTTTGGGACCTGCACAGCCTCTGACCGCAAGTCCCTCCAACGCATTGTGAGGACAGCTGAGAGGATCATCGGAGTCTCTCTCCCCTCCGTCTTGGACATTTACACCACCCGCTGCATCCGCAAAGCAACCAGCATTGTGGATGACCCCACCCACCCTTCACACAGACTGTTCTCCCTCCTGCCATCAGGAAGAAGGTACCGCAGCGTCCGGTCCAACACGACCAGACTCTGCAACAGCTTCTTCCCCCAAGCCATCAGACTTCTCAACACAACTCAACGTCTGAACTGATATCTTTCTCCAACCATTTACCCCAGATAAAAAAAGGGAAGCATTTTTTGCACAAAGCATTGCACTAACAACTTTACTACCTCACTGGACTCTATTTATTACACATTGCACAATTTGCACACAACCAGCAATTATTTATTATTCTCTGTCTGTACTGTGTTGTGTTGTCTGTCCGTACTTGTTTGTTTGTGTTGCACTTGTGTCTGTATGCACTGTCTATGTTGCACCATGGTCCTGGAGGAACGTTGTTTCGTTTCACTGTGTACTCTGTATGTAGTTGAAATGACAATAAAAACCCACTTGACTTGACTTGACTTGATACGCACCTCCATGGTATCAGTCGCTTTTTGTCATGCAATTTAAGTTCAGAGGAAGATGCAGTTATCTCTGGAAGGTGGTGAATTTGTGAACCTACACACTGACGAAGGTGCTGGGATGAGTCTGGATCTGTGTTTTGGATTTTAAAATAATCAGTGAAATTACTTGGTCATTAAACTACACTGAGCTCTTTGTTGTGGTGCTATTAAACGGCTTTAGGGATTAGCAATGTTGTACTGCTGTGTACATATACATTCTAAAACTGAGAATTAATTAAAGCTACTGAAAACTGAGCTACTGAGCTAAGCTACTGAAACTCTGAAATTTAGCATGCTTTAAAATCATTTATTTCATTAAGACTCACATTGTCTTCTCTTAGTTTTTCAATAGTGATCTTGGCCTCCATCAAGTGGTTATTGAGTACGATGATCTCCCGGCTGAGTGCCCTTTTCTCCTCCTCATGTTGTTGTGTCTGTTTAAGGGAAAAGCAAGAAGCTTTAAAATCTTTTAGAAATCATGAGTGTACAATCATATGACAAAGTAACATTTGCTTTCAACATTGCGTTGGAAAAAAAACACTGTGCTTTCAAATAAACAAGCGGGCGAGTCCCACCATCTAGTGCTCTTAAACAGCAGAGAGGGCAAGTGGGTCATCAACCCCAGCTCATAATATCACACGCAACACATCCACACATTCTTTAAGACTTTCAACTGCTGTCACAGCCATTACCCATGCTGCTCAGTGCGTGCTGCTCTGCACGGTCATGAACAGTCATTTTGAGGCACCCAGCTGCCCCACGAAGTCCAGGCAGAGCCACTGGGTGCACAGGGGCACTTCCACTCCAGCTTCGTAGCAAAGTAGCTGTTCCAGTAAATACACATTGCAGATCAGGTTCATGGTCATGTGCGTCACCAGTCCTCCCTCAAAGGCCACATCCTCATCTTTGGGGTACCAGAGACAGACTCCCCCAGTTTCCCCAACCTTGCAGCGGCACTTCTTATACTACTTAGCAACAGCAGCAGTGCTTTCTGATTTCTCTGCTGCCCACCACCATAGGAACCAGCATTGCACTGCTCAGCTGAAGCCCATCCTTTGGCCATCTCCCAACCTTCCCAGGCCTGATCTAGGGTTAGACCTCGCCACAGAGCCTCACCAGGCCATCCTCCAGACAGGCTTGCTGTCAAGCCTTGTTGCACTGGCTCCTCTTCCAAAAGTCTAGGCTGAGTTTAGACATCTTTATTGCTGCTCGTCTTTGAGTTTAAGGCAATGCCATTCTCCACCAGTTCAGTGGAGACGATCTTGTTTCAGACACCAGTCTGTGTAAATGCAGTAACGTTAACCAAATGGTGAGCTGAACTGCAGTATTTATTCATGTGTATCTGTAGAAATCACTTAAGAGCAGGTAGCGTAAGAAAACAACAATAGCTGAAGCTTTTGCAAGTGATAATTTAAACTGCTGCTGCTCACTCACTGCAAGATTCCACATTTGGCAGTCAACAGGCTCTTTGTGAGTAAATGGATAAGGCTTGATGCTCAACTCACAATGTTTCTTCTAGACTGAAAAGATGTGGAGGGAGGACTGTGTGTTTTGGTGATGTGCTGCACCTTATTGTTTGGAGCATGTTTTTGAAATGTAAAATCTAAATTGTAGTGGTTTCTCAACCCCGCTCTGCTGGGGTCAGAAGACCACGTGATATACACGACTATGCTCTAATAGGTCGCAAAGATCACGAAAGTACTGCATGCTGAGTGCGTGGTCAAAACGTGATTCCAATAAAGTGAGTCACTGATTGCACAGACTTTGGGGGAACTGTATAACAGAGAATTGCCATTGATTGAACGAGAGTGAGCTAATGTGAGTTTGTAGCTCTCCCACTGGCGAGAATTCTCTAAATCTCTGCAGATTAAAATGACTTTCTTCATTCCTAGGCTCTCCGTATTTAAAAATACTTCATCGACAGAAGGTACAAAACATATTCTGATGTGTTTGTGTAATACTGAAATGGTCAACTGTCACAGCCAAGATTCACATTGGGTCTTATCTAGGCTGTATAGGTTTTACGTGGACATTGGTTTATGCAGGGTTTTTAATTGGTATATGGGCCGCAGTTAGGTTATAACTCTGGGCCCTAGTTAGGCTACCATCGTGGGTTCCCGCTGGGTCAGTGTGTGGGCCCAAAAGGCATACCGACTTTTGTCTGCTCTTAAAATATTTTTGTAATCCCAATTTTAAAAATCATATTTCGTCCATGTTTGTTCATTATCATATTAATTTCCACTCATTGTGCAGTAAATCGACTGGAACTTTTAAAATTATGATTAAGCCTCTTGGAAATAACCTAACCATGCTGTGAAACATTAACAGTATTGCTAATCGTCAGCAAGCAGGATTGGTGCCTTGTTTCCACATTCCTGACAGTAATGGCTCTGTAACAAGCAGGTTTAACACTTTAGACATTGATTGTGTTCCCTCTTTGATTCTGTAATTGCTTTGTGAGTGATAAGAGTGCCCAGCACATTGAGGGTGTTGTTGTTATTGATCACACAGAGCAGAGACTGTTGTCTTGAGTTCTGCTGCTCTGCCCACAAGTCAATACTCAGCTATTCGGGTTCTCTTTTAGTAATGGAGAATGGAAATGAATTTGCTACTCTGTATCTGTATCATTGGAATATGCTCAGGGTAGATGTCTAAAAGTGACCAGTAAGTTTACAAATCCTCAGCAACATGGCCGTGTCTGATGCACTTGTACAAACCTCAGTTCAAACAGGTTGGGACAGTGCAAATGAAAACAGAAAGTGTTTTTTGTCTTTGATCTGTAATAAAAATGAAAATAAACAGTATGAAGTAATTACATTTAATGTTGATATTTAAATCCCCCCTCATTGTGTGTGTATATATGCTTATTAATCTACTTATTTTAAAATTGATGGATGTAAAACATCAATAATGGGACCTGGACTATTCAGGACAGAATTAAAGGAGCATCAAGTAAAGGCCTAAACTTTCATGAGCCGGAATGTGTGAAGACTTGGCATGTTGCCAAAAAACATTAGCACAGTATCTAAACTATTTATGAATAATGTTTCTTGGTGATGGATTGCTAGGATTTTAGGTGATTTTTAGGATCTAAGTTACATAGCATCCTAAAAAATACCAAGTCTGTGAAAGCACAGAACAGTTTTCAGAGCTACATATGCAGAATGTTATTTCAGCATCACAAAACCACATGGCTGCGTAATTAAAGAGTATGTGTGACACTGACCCGCCTACAGTCCATCCAGACATGCTTCCTACTGAAAACCTGTGGCACTTATTAAACTCAATATCTGACAATGAAGGCTTGCATGGCTGCACAGCTGAAGACATGAATAACAAAAGAACAGCAAACATTTGCTTTCAAATCCGGAACAGAGAAAGCACTGTGCATCTGGAGCATCATGAAATGGGATTCAAAGGCTGAGCAGCTGCACACAAATCTAAGATCATGTCATTTTGCCACTGGACTCAGCAGTGGAAACATGTTCTGATAGATAGCTGTACCTGACTGACTCTTGAGAGGTAATAAGGTGTGTTATGACTGGCTTACAACTTATGAAGTCTGATATGATTAGCTGAGCAGGTGGTCCCACTTTTCACTGTACGGTAGTCGATCTCTGCTAGTACAGCATAAGCAGCTTTGCAGTAAAGGTGCAGCAGCGTCTTCCTAGTTTAGACCCTGTTTTCAAAGTAGGTTGTGAAGTTGGAGATGCAATGGCATGTTGGAGAATGAATGACAATAAACTCACAGTTTATGAAAAAGAGGAATGAAACAGAAGAATGGGAAGAAAAGAGTCAATGCATAGCAAAACGTGAGAAAGGGTAAAGGGAAAGAGGTCCAAGCAAGTCAGAGGTGGGCTTGTTTAAACTATATTACAAGAGAAATGTAAAATTACAGAAGATTACAGCACATGTTAGACATGATCCAAATGTTATGAAGAGCAATTTGTAACTGGACCAAAAGACCACACGGGTAAGGTCAGCTTTTCATTCAGACTTCACCCTCGTGCTGTCACCCTCGACTTCACCATTTGTGGCTGTGTACTGGTGACACATTTAAAACAAAATCTCCCGGAAACTAGAACAGGATGCCTCCTCCAGCCTCGTCCTGACTCTAGATAAAGGCTTGCATGTTTGTTTTGCAGCTGTTTTTCAAGCTCCAAGCTCCAAGTCCACTGTTAAACTGGTTTTGAGCAACCATAAACAATACAGCTTGTGATTGAACTCCCATCACTTCCTGTCTCCCATCTGCATTCTCGTCATATCAATGCTGCGATGTGATGTCATTTGCAAACAACCATTTATTTACTGTCGTATATATATATATATGTGTGTGTGTGTGTGTGTCACACATGCCTCTTTAACGGGTAGCTGTATTGTTTAAATGTTTCTGTTTTTTCCTGATGCTCCCTGCTGGACCTATAGTATGTCAGTGTTTTCTCACACACAGCAGCGGACTGGCAGTATTTTCGTGTTATGCCGTCGACTCTTACCATTTGGTGAGTCTTATCCTCCAGGTCCTGGTTTATCCTCTGCAGTGCTGCATAGCTGCTCTGCATTCTGTAAGAAAGTATCAGGAGATAAACTTCTCTAACACTGCAGGCTTTCACACTGTAGACAGACTACATACACTGGCACAGATATGAAGAGGTAATATTACAATTAAACAATTAACTCATGATTATATATATATATATATATATATATATATATATATATATATATATATATATATATATATATATATATATATATATATATGAGAGTTTGAGACAATGCGCAGTGGTCCGTGTACAGCTTGTATAACAGTGTAGAGTTGCTGTGCCCTCAAAATAACTCAACACACAGCCACAGTGCAGACTGAATTAATTAGATATAAATATGGAGAAGAAGAGTCACTGGTTGAGACGATGGTACAGAGAGTTCTAAAACTCTATCAGATAAATAACAGTGCAGTACAGAGAAAGAAGAGTGAGAGAACATCTGGATGTATGTATGTAGTAGACTGTATTCAGAATGTAGTGTGTGATGTTCAGATGTTCATGAGTGTGATGGCGTGTGGGAAGAAGCTTCTCTGAAGTCTGGAGGTCTTGATTCTCAACTGGCTGAAACGCCGACCTGAGGGAAGATACTGGAACAGGTGATGTCCAGGGTGTGACGGATCGCGGACGATGTTCTCTGCATGTTCCTGGTTCTGGCCATGTGCAGGTCCGGTAGGGAGGGTAACTTCACACCGATGGTTCTCTCTGCAGACCTGATGATGCGCTGCAGTCTGTGGGTGTGATGTTTGGTGGCTGAGCTGCCTCACACTGTGATGGATGCGGTGAGGACAGATTCTACGGTGGTGGTGTATTTTGACTGAGGGGTCTGTGGAGGTACACTCATTTGTGTACCTGTGCTGATGGTTCTAGTTCCTGAGGTGATCTTTCCCAGCCTCACCTGCTGCTCTCTGCCAGTGAGGAAGTTTGTGATCCACTGGCAGGTGGAGGCTGGCACACTGAGGTGTGTCAGTTTGGTGTGTAGATGTCCGGGGATGATTGCGTTGAAGGCAGAGCTGAAGTCCAAGAACAGAACTCTTGCATATGTACTTGGACGGTCGAGGTGCTGGAGGATGTGGTGAAGTCCCATGTTCACTGCATCGTCCACAGACCTGTTGGCCTGATGCGTGAACTGCAGGGGCTCTGTTGGGGGTTGGTGATCTCCTTCAGGTGGGTGAGAACCAGCTTCTCGAAGGGTTTCATGACCATAGAGGTCAGTGCGACAGGTCTGTAGTCATTCAGTCCTGAGATGGTTGGCTTTTTGGGGATGGGAATTATTGTGGAGCGCTTGAAGCACGCTGGTACGACACACTGCTCCAGTGATTTATAGAAGATCTTGGTGAAGACAGGAGCAAGCTGGTATGCACAGTTCCTCGGGCAGGAGGGTGACACTCCGTCTGGGCCTGGTGCCTTCCTCACTCTTTGTTTTTTGAAGAGTCTGTGCATGTCTGCTTCACAGATCTTCAGGGCAGGCTGAATGGGAGGCTGAGAGTCAGAAGGGTGTGAAGTGGTGTTGTATTGTTCAGTGGAGCTGGGCTTTTCAAACCTACAGTAGAAGGTGTTTAGATCATCAGCCAGCTGTCTGGTGGGGGCGTCGTTTGTAGCCTGAGAGGTTGTGTAGGCATTTCCAGACGGCTGAAGGCTCATTGGTGGACATCAGTCTGCTCAGCTTGGCTGAACAGCTTCTACCCACAGGCTGTCAGGCTCCTGAACAAACTGTAAGGCTGAAAGACCCCAATACCGTTCACTCGACCACTGCTACATTGTACACTTTATATTATTTATTCTGATATCGCTGCTATGGACAATATCACTAAGTCACTTTAAATAGATTTATCTTCTTAGAACCTGCCTATGCAAAAAAATTTCACAGATGTCCTCCTGTATATCTTATGTATATATCTTGTGTATGTTTTGTATAGTCCTTTAAATATTTCAGTTAAAACTATTGTATATTTTTAGCTTATTTTTACTTTAATATTGTCTATTTATTGTATGTTTGCACTGTTTTACATTTATAATGCTGCCCTGCTGTAGTGTTTTTATCTGAGCCTCACCCCAAGCATTTCAATGCATGTTATGTCCTACATGATGTGCAAATAAACTTGAAACTTGAAACTTGGAGTAGCTCTTCTTTGCAGCTCTGATCTCTCTGTTCAGTGTTCTCCTTGCCTTGTTGTAAAGCGCCCGGTCCCCACTCCTAAATGCGTTCTCTTTGGACTGCCGCAGGTGCTTCAGTTTGGTGTTAAACCAGGGCTTGTCATTATTATATCTAATGCGAGTCCTGGTCGGAACACAGATGTCTTCACAGAAGCTGATGTAGGACGTCACTGTATCAGTATATTCATCCAGACCGCTTGTAGAGTCCTCAAACACACACCAGTCTGTTACCTCCGTACAGTCCTGAAGCCTCTCTTTAGCCTCACTGGTCCACTTCCTCACAGTACTGACCTCAGGCTTGGCCCACTTGAGCTTTTGTCTGTAGGTTGGGAGAAGATGGACCATAGAGTGGTCAGATAGGCCCAGAGCAGCTCGGGGAACAGAGCTATATGCACCTTTTAATACAGTGATCTAGAATATTACTCTCCCTGGTGGGGCAGGTAACATGCTGTCTGTATTTGGGCAGCTCACTGGTGAGTTTCGCTCTGTTGAAGTCCCCAAGAATGATGAAAAACAGACTCTGTGTGTTTGTGCTCGATCTGGTCTGCAGTACCTGGGGTACGTGCTTGGTGGAATCTTTTCTTCTTTTAACAACAGTGTGTAAATGTCTGAGACTAATATATATATATATATATATATATATATATATATATATATATATATATATATATATATATATATATATATATGAGAGAGAGAGAGAGAGAGAGTTTTGGTTTCATGATGGGTAAATGTTTTCTACAGGTGAATTGTCTGGACTGCTGGCTAACCAATTGAGCACAAAGATACTTCTCCTGTAAAACCATCCTGTTGTGATGGACTCAGTATGCAGTTTAGCATTGTTTTGCTGAAATATGCAATGAAAGAGACAATGTCTGTATAGGAGAATGGTGGTTATAAAAAATCTACTTACTGTTTGGATTTTACCTTTTTAGATGTGTACGCTGCCCACATCATACTCACTAATCCAACCCCATACCCCTTCAGAGACACAGGCTTTTGAACTGCATGCTGATAACAAGCTAGATAGTCCCACTCCTCTTGAGCATCCGTGGTTTCCAAAAATAATTTAAAATTTAGAATCATCTGACCACAGAACAGTTTTCCATTTTGCCTCAGTCCATTTTAAACGAGGTCTCTGAGAAGAGTGATGTGGTCCCATCTTTTCTGGAGCTGGGGTTGTAAACTAATTGCAGTAATGGATGTTTTATTTTCGAAGCATACCAGTCTCCTGTTTGGCCTTCAGCACATTAGTCTCGTAATAAGAAAGCCTGCTTGTAGCGCCATTGTGTCAGCTATATTCACATCAATATATCTATCTTGTAAGCTGCCAATAAGCGATTTCCCCAAAGCAATGCTTAAACCAATCTGATAAATAGACTAACACAGGAAGCATGACTGAAATGATGAACACAGGCTGCTGGTCAAATATTGTTGTCAGCTGCTAGTCCACTTTCACATCCATTGAAGAAGTTGATGGGTGTTTTTATTTTAGAGGTCGTACCAAAAGTGGAGCCAGATCCCTTCTGGACATATCCATCACTTGTGAAAGAATTTTAGATACAGTCTACTGAGGTGTGAAAGTTATATTTTCATTTGCCCAAAGCATGTGACCCAAAAAAAATCGATAAAACTTTCATTTCAAATCAAGAATTTTCTTTTCTATCTACCTCCTCCCTCACTCCCTCTCTATTTTCGCTCTCTTTTCGCCTCTGCGAGGCAAGCAGGTCAGAGGCTAACTGACTTTAATATGAAGTTTAAAATCAGAAAAATCAGAAAAGAAGCTCAAACAGTTAACATGTACTTTATTTCAGTGCAGACAATATGAACCCTAGATATTTCACATTTTGTCTGGTCAACATATTTTCATTTGTTAATATACATCCATTCCTGCATTTCAGGAAACATATTCCAAAAAATGGAGAATGCTAATTTATGATGTAATGTGTGGATGTGAGTCTTCGGGGAGCAGAAAATTCATTTCAAAAACAATGTACAAAGTATGTAAGAAATTAGCATTTGTCCCTCTACAGTGCATAATCCTTAAATGATGCAAAGAATCAGAAGGATTTTCGATTTGTACAGGGCACGAGCCTAAGCTGAACCCTGATGATCGCTGATCTTTCAGACAGCACTGCATCAAAACCACCATTCAACAATTGCTGGTATAACCATATGCGCTTACAAGCACTACAATAAAACAAAAGACTTACATTAACCATGTCAGCAGCAGCGTCGACTTCTCCGGGCCACATTCTACATTTAAAAATGTAAGGAAGTCGACCAGATAACATATTGTTCATGTATGTAATTTAAAAACAGTCAAAGTAAAAGTAAGAAACACTGCCTTCATAAAAATTGCCCACTGACACAACTTTTCTAATTTGGGGTTATATTTGTAAGCTTTGTTTTAAAGTTAAAGTTAAAGTAATTTGTTAGAAGCTGCATATTTTAAATACGTAAATCTTTGGGGTTATTAGTGTTATTAACTGAGATAATGTAATATTATATTTATTTTATAGTTTATTGTAGAAACTTTGAGTCAATTGGCTTAAGGCTCATCTGTCTCTTGTCTGTCTGTGTGTTTGTCTATCAGTGTATCCAACCAATGATAATACAAAGTCAATACAAAGTATAGTGTATAGAGGAACAGTTTTGTTAGTGCTGCAGGGTCGACTGTGGGCCACATAGGATTTATGAATTTTGGTTTCGTCTTTCTTAAACTCGCTCAGGATTGTTTTTTTTGTTTTGTTTTTATTTGTTCTTTTCTATGGCTTTGACCAAAAATAATTTATTTATTCATTTTTATTTTTATTTTTATTCCTCTAATGATGTAAGCACTTTCGTGCAGTGCCACCAGAGGTCTCACTCCCCTTTACTCATCCCAGCGTACCATCACCTACACCTGTGGCTCACTAGGAGACACATATAGCCTCTCCAAGTCAAGTCAAGTGGGTTTTATTGTCATTTCAACTACATACAGAGTACACAGTGAAACGAAACAACGTTCCTCCAGGACCATGGTGCAACATAGACAGTGCATACAAGACACAAGTGCAACACGAACAAACAAGTGCGGACAGACAACACAACACAACACAGTACAGACAGAGAATAATAAATAATTGCTGGTAGTGTGCAAATTGTGCAATGTGTAATAAATAGAGTCCAGTGAGGTAGTAGAGTTATTAGTGCAATGATTTGTGCAAAAAATGCTTCCTTTTTTATCTGGGGTAAATGGTTGGAGAGAGAGAGAGAGAGGGTGAGAGAGAGTGAGTACATGTACCAGAAAGATATCAGTTCAGACGTTGAGTTGTGTTGAGAAGTCTTGGGGGAAGAAGCTGTTGCAGAGTCTGGTCGTGTTGGACCGGACGCTGCGGTACCTTCTTCCTGATGGCAGGAGGGAGAACAGTCTGTGTGAAGGGTGGGTGGGGTCATCCACAATGCTGGTTGCTTTGCGGATGCAGCGGGTGGTGTAAATGTCCAAGACGGAGGGGAGAGAGACTCCGATGATCCTCTCAGCTGTCCTCACAACGCGTTGGAGGCACTTGCGGTCAGAGGCTGTGCAGGTCCCAAACCAGGCAGTGATGCAGCTGCTTAGGATGCTCTCTATGGTTCCCCTATAGAAGAGGGTGAGGATGGGTGGAGGGAGACAGGCCTTTCTCAGCTTCCGGAGGAAGTAGAGACGCTGCTGGGCTTTCTTGGCTGTAGAGCTGGTGTTCAGGGACCAGGTGAGGTTCTCCGCTAGGTTCTCCCCTTGGTGCTCTTAACGATCTCCACAGAGGAGCCGTTGATGTTAAGCGGAGAGTGGTCCGGTCTTGATTTCCTGAAGTCAACAACCATTTCCTTGGTCTTCTCTACATTCCAGTGAAGGTTGTTGACTGTACACCAGTCTGTCAGCTGCTGCAGCTCCTCCCTGTATGCTGACTCGTCGCCATTGCTGATGAGACCCAGCACAGTTGTGTCATCGGCGAACTTTATGATGCTGTTAGAAGTGTGTTTCGCAACACAGTCATGAGTCAGCAGGGTGAACAACAGAGGACTCAGTACACTGCCCTGGGGTGCCCCAGTGTTCATGGTGATGGTGCTGGAGCTGCTGTTCCCGAACCGGACTAACTGGGGCCTCCCTGTCAGGAAGTCCAGGATCCAGTTGCACAGGGGGGTGTTGAGGCCCAGCAGGCTTAACTTCCTGGTGAGATTCAGTGGGATGATGGTGTTGAATGCTGAACTGAAGTCTATGAACAGCATTCTGACGTAGGTGTCCTTCTTCTCCAGTTGGGTAAGGGAGAGATGAAGGGTGGTGGTGATGGCATCGTCCGTGGAGCGGTTGGGATGATATGCAAATTGCAGGGGGTCCAATGAAGAGGGGAGTTGGATCTTGATGTTCCTCATGACTAGCCTCTCAAAGCACTTCATGATGATGGGCGTGAGAGCTACGGGACGGTAGTCATTGAGGCAGGACACCGTGGACTTCTTCGGCACGGGGATGATGGTGGTGGTCTTGAGGCACGTTGGGACAGTGGAGCTGCGCAGGGAGACGTTGAAGATGTCCGTGAGAACATCTGTCAACTGGTCTGCACACTCTCCTGCAGCTTTCCGTGGGTTGACGCTGCGCAGAGTTTTCCTCACGTCCACTGCAGTCAGGCACAACACCTGCTCGTCTGGCTTGGGTGTGATCTTGCTCACCAACGTGTTGTTCTGTGCCTCAAATCGTGCATAAAAGTCGTTCAGGGCATCAGGGAGGAAGGCATCACTGTCACAGGACGGTGGCATTGTCCTGTAGTGTGTGATTTCCTGGATGCCCTGCCACATGCGTCGCATGTCACCCGTGTCCTTGAAGTGGTTGTGGATTCTCTGGGCGTGTGCGTGCTTTGCCTCTCGGATGGCTCGTGACAATTTGGCTCTTGCTTTCCTTAGGGCCGCCTTGTCACCCACTCTGAAGGCCGAGTCGCGGGTCCTCAGTAGCGCACGCACCTCAGGAGTCATCCACGGCTTCTGGTTTGGGCGTATGGTGATGGTCTTGGAGACAGTGACATCATCAATACACTTGCTGATGTAGCCAGTGACTGATGCTGTGTACTCCTCCAAGTTAACAGAGTCGCCTTCAGTCGCAGCCTCCCTGAACATGTCCCATGCAGTGCACTCAAAACAGTCCTGAAGGGCAGAGATGCTCCTGCAGGCCAGGTTTTCACCTGCTTCTGAACTGGTCTGGAGCATTTGATGAGGGGTGTGTAAGCTGGAGTCAGATACACAGACATGTGGTCCGAGAACGCGAGGTGGGGGCGGGGCTCCGCCCGGTACGCGCTGGGTACCGGGTTGAAATCGTGGTTGAAATCTCCGGCGATAATGAACAGTGCGTCTGGATGTCTGGTCTGCAGATCACTAATGCCCCCGTGCAGCTCCCACAGTGCCTCTTTAGCATTAGCATTAGCGCTAGCGCTAGGCGGTATGTACACGGCGGCTATCAGCACGGCGGAGAATTCCCGTACTAAATAAAAAGGTCTGCACTGGACTATGACGAACTCCACCAGCGGAGAGCAGTGCTTGGCGACAGTCACAGCGTTGTTGCACCATTCTGTGTTAATGTAAACACACACGCCTCCACCGCGGGTCTTCCCGGAAAGAGCCGCGCTCCTATCCGCTCTGAACGAGGCTAGCCCGTCTAGCTGAAACACTCAATAACTGTGTTCTAGCATCTGTGGGACACAGTTCCCTGTTTTGTGTGAATAAAGTCCTGCTTATGGATCGAACTCCTGTGTCTACAAGTTGTGCAAGATTGTTACAAATGAAAATTGTTTGGACCCACAGTAAAATAAAAGCTATTAATACAAATTAGAAGATAATTAGATATTTATAGTTTAGATATTTATGGAGATTATATTATGTTCTGTTTGAACACAAAGCATTAACTGAAATAATTGTACTGGGAAGTGTCGGCCCCCAAACCTGAAATCCTGTTTTAAGGCAGTTAGATAAACGTGTATCAAAGTCCGAAAATCAGCATGTAATATTAACAACTCACTACTGAAACATATTTCTTTGTGTATTAATAAAACACATGATCACTTTATGTGTGTACATTTATGTTTGGTAGTCATGTACAGTTACGCTCACTATCAAAACATCTGGTAAACTTTCAGTAGTATTATGATGTTTCTGTAAAGTTCAAATTAGTTAAAATTTAAAATGTGTTTTCAACAAAAATTGATCAGCCCATAATGCCTCAGGAACAGGAATCCCGCTATTGTCTAACCTGTGCAACTTGTCAGTGAATTTTTGCAGCTCCTCCTGTGCTCGTCGCAGCTCTGTCTCCAGGTACTGACGAGTAGAGTCAAACTCATTCTCCAGCGTTTCCAGCTTACGGGCAGTGAAGGTCAGACGCTTCCGCAGGTCCTCGTTCTGCATAGAACTGTACACACAAATAATTAAACAAGCTTCATCACACGGTTTACTCCTTTCTTCCAGCATCTGAAGACGAGAGTGATGAGTTCGATTAATGAAAACATTGGGGGGGGGGGGGGGGGGGGGGGGGGGTAATTGCATTATCTGTACATCTGTCTATTATTAGATAAATTCAATTAAAGATCACTTTACTCACTAAACTAGATACTCTACATTACATGCTACTGCTGTCAGAAAACCTTTACATTATACATACACTGTCTGAATTATATACATATAAAACCAAAAAAAGTATATTTTCTTTGGAGAATGATGCTGAAATGAAATGATAATAAATGTATGTTGAGGTTTCCTGACTAGACCAGACTAACATTAATGTTAGACAGTAAGGCTGTGTCCCAAACAGCGCCCTCTGGAACATTACATTCTGCACTACAGACAGTGTTTCTTTACTTATTTATATTTTATTTTTTTATGCATTTAGTGTAGCAGCTGTCTGTAGTTAGGAACGCGGCCAGAGATTAATATAACTGACAAAGTTACTATAAATGTTAGCCAACTAAAACCCTCCCAGTCTGTTACCATAACAACACATTATACTAAAACCGTGTTATTGCAGTCTAAATTACTATTCATTGTTCTCATCAAGTGAAAGACCCAGACCACCTAACAACCAGAGCCCGTTGCTAACAACAAACACAGAGCGTGAATAGCGCTGGCTGCCAAAACACGCTTTTAAAATAAACATTTTTTTTTAACGGTTTGTTTTTCTGTGGTTTAATTTTTGGGTGGGACAAATCTACCTGCTTCTGATACTGAAATCCCATTCCCAACTTAAAAGACCCCCCATTCGGATCCTGTGACCTCCAAAATGGCAGGAGAGAAGAAAAAAGGACTCCATGTACTATAAATGAGCTACACTGTTATGTGCCTTATAATATGTGTTGTAGCTGAAAACAGTTTTATGCAACTAGGCACTGATCTATATATCTAATATATCTCTATACCATTTACATTTAAAATGCACATCACACATTCACCTATTTTGTGATATAGTTACATCCACTTTATTTTTTTTTAATTTAAAACTGCTGCATTTACTGATCGTAAGATTTTTTTGGCTAGATGCAAAAAATAGATGGATCATGTAAATTGTAATCTGACCTATTGATTATGATTAGGATCTTGTGAAGTATGACACGTCAACGTAATCGATTACGAAATTACGTTCATTAGCAAAACATGCAAAGATGTAAAGATGGCCACAAATTCTTATTATTATTTTTACTTTTATATGGTGTAAATATTTATTTTCAAAAATATTGGCCATGTGTTTGATGTTGAATTATCCCTATAAAAGTTGTTCAAAGTACTTTTTCCGCATTTAATCATTTGATTATGATGTATAATATTACTGAAAGTAGGAGAGTTTTATCTCGTGTGGAAGTTTTTTAAACTGATGAATAAATAATTCCCAGTTAGGCCTAAACAGCATCTCTCTGTTCTTCTAACAGCGGGCTGTGTATCTGAGAGAGACTGTGCTGTACACTTGCCACTAGGTAAAACAGACTAAGAGCAACTCTTCTACGTTTAATACGGTTCTTTTTCACCCTTTGTCATTTTTGCAGTTTGGTGTTTATAAAAAATACATATTTGTTATACTCATTTAAGAATATAATGAGAGAATAAAGTTAAAGTGAGTCTGTTAAGAGTAAACAGTCATGTCTACATGGAGGGTAATCATCTGTCTTCACCTAACTGGCACAGATTTTAACAGATTTTTTGTCTTGTTGTAATTGCATCTTCACTCACGTCAATCACATCTTCATCTGACAGCCACAAAGCGCATTTCGTCCCAGAATGCCTGAGAGACACTTCACAGAACAAAACAGTAGCCTAAACAGTAAGTGCCCGTTCTTCATAAAAACTAGTAAAAGACAAGGTGGGTATTGAACAATTCTGATGTTAATCAGGTGTCAACTAGCTCAAACCAGTTTTTCACTGTCATGTACTCCAATGTGAGCCCTCTCCTACTCTTTTCCTCTCTCACAACAACACTGTAGTACTCTAGAATCCCTTTCCGCTCTACTCTTGCCAATATTATTTATCCCCCAATAAGTAGGCATGTAACGGTGAAACCCCCCAAAAAGGAAATTCACCAAGATTTACGTACGACCACGTTGGCACTATGGGTGTGGACACGAGGAGACGAGATCCCAGTTTTCAAGCACACAGAGGATTTATTATCATTACTTCTCTCACACACACAAAAAACAAACGGAACAGTTGCTTGAGGCTCACCCTCGTCACAATAGATAATACATCTTCCATTACAAGCAGCTAACAGCAGTCCGATGTTGCAGAGGCCTACATATCGCTCTTCCAACAGGTAGGTGCAAAGACCCCAGGTGAATGAACCTCGAGAGCTCTTCTAAAATAATACCTCACATGAAGGTTGACATCCCGAGATGTGCATTATACACATACACGCATTCATACATACAGCTGTTACATAATCACGACTCTCCTTTACCTTAGGACACTGAGGACCCTCTCCCTTCCTGAAGGTGGATCCGCCCAACAGGAATAAGAAGCCCCGGTTCCATTTACCTCCTATTTGCATCCCCTTCTAAACCAGGACATCAAGTACAAACATTTTACACAATAATTTTAAGGTAAATATTCAGGTATTCAGTATAGTTAATATCAGTGATGGGCTTACAACATCGTGGCTCTGAAAACTTGGTAGGAGTAACAGAAATAGTTTTTTTTGGGTTCAGACCTTACCCGAGTAAATGCTATCCGTTTGTAAATTTAAACACGCTGCTTTTTGGATGTTCCAGCAAAACATACGTTGTTTTAGATCATGTGTATAAATGCTGTGAAACTGAAGCCCTCATTTTGCAATTTACACAACTTTAAAATGGTTAAGCCACAGACATGATACACAGTGACATAAGTAAATAATCTGTCTTTAAAAATCAATTCACACATCACAGCATTCAGAAGACCCTCATCTCACTAACCTTGGTGATTTAGCCCAAAATTATCCCAAACTCACTCACTGCCATTTTACTATATGTCTGCTTTCAGTCTTCATATTATAAACAAGAGATTCAAATCTCAGCAGCTATAGCTCACTTCTCAAAAAGGCTAGAATCACAATGTGATTACCATATCGTGGCGGGCTCTGTTTACCTTCTGAATTAATAATAAACAATTAATAATTACAATTAATAATAAAATCAGCTATAATAAATCAGCTCTGTTTTAATTAATATTGATTTTGTATATTAAAAACTGCTGATAGTAAACATGCAAATGAAACTTTGTGTCTTGCTGTATATCCAAGTTTTAGCACTCACCATGAATCCAAGAGAACAGAATGCTAATCATGTTTGTACTTAATAATAAGCATTAGAATGAACCATTATAAAGTCCATTTTCAGTTCACATACAATCCAAATAAATATTTTGTAAAAACGTATTTGACATCACACTTATTTTTAAGATTTGTATAAACAAAACATTACAAAACTTTGTAAAAGCTTTGTTTATCAACAAGGGACAGAATATTTGCAGAAAATTCTTGGCTGTGTGTTTTTACCTATTTTTCCTTTAGAAAATCAATAAAAACATTGTAATGTTTATTGGTACTATAGACAACACTTATTCACACATTGTTGCTGTTACTGACTCCAACAACACTGTACACAAGAAACAGCTTGCTCTAACCTGAGATCACATTTTCATTCTAGCTCTTTCAGATCTCAATTCACACCCAGTTCCTGTCTGCTATGACACCCCACCTTCACATTCGAGAGTTTTTATCAAAATAAACACTCAAAGCTAACAAGAAAAACATTTCCCAAACACACTACAAGATGTAACAACAATTTCTGGAATGCGATAACAAACTTTGAAAAGTGCATTTCTAGGAAACGCAGGATGCTTAAGCTTAAGCAGTGTGAGGAACCAGGGATGAATAAACGAGAGGAGTAGAGGAGAGTGGGACGGTGTGTTTGGGGATCTTCCCTGAGTGAGTACATGCAGTTTGGTGGCTGTATGCTGAACGAAACCATGATGTTTGGGTGTGCTTGAAAATGAATGGAACTTTATGTAAGAAAAGAGAGGGATGAATAAAACAACAAACAGATTGCAACACTGCAGTTGTCGGAGGTCTGCCCCGAGTCACTGCCGGTCAAGCAGAAGGACGTCATGTTAAGTTATTCATACTTTGCTTTTAATGTTTTTAAGTTGATGTTAACTTATACAACAAAACTCTTTCTAAACATTAGTTTAAGGGATGTTAGATTATTTTATTACTATAGCCAATAGCCATGCACATGCATTCTCATCACCGTTCTGGGTTTTAAAAAAACAAAAGAAAGGAAGACATTTTAGAAAAACAGCGTAGCGGCTAGAACTATCACTGCCAAAGCCTTAAATCTTAATGCCCAAAGCAAATAAACAAACAAAAATGTAAAAAAATGCTATTTTATCAATTGGGTGTCTAAATCGGGAAAGCCACATTTTTTAGTAACTGTTCTCAGACAGGCCTTTCTCAAAAATATATATACACATGAGTTTCTGCCGGCTGCCTGCCTCCCTCTGTCCCCATCCCCATTTATTAGTTTAATCCATGTTCCTGTCAGTCAGACTGCAACATGTGTGCACACTCAGAAATTCACAGTCTTGTTGTTTAAGCAGCTCCTGTTTCTGTTCGGTGAAGTGAGGATTCTACACTTGCCCTCGAGGACATGTGGAACGGCATGTACTGCATTACTGTCTACTTAAGAAAGAGACACGCACAAACACATATACAATATGGTTGTATTGTTATTCGCTTTCTGCCAGATCTTCGCCACATAGCTGGTCCCATAGTTTTGGAAATATCCACACCGTTTCAACTCCAGATTATCAAAAACTAAACCATTGAAAGACAAAGTTTGTCCATGGATGGAAATTGGTACTGAGAAAACTGAAGTCTGCTTTTTCAAATTCTCCTCAGAATTCACTTTAAATATGTAACGTTGTGTAACTACTGCACCAGTAAAGATAAAATGAAGAATTAGAAAAACAACCTGGCAAATAAGAAGCCAGTTTTAGCCTCACTGATGCCTTTCAGCTTAAAAGCAGTGAGTTAATCGACTAGATCCAGGTGATAAATTCATTAGAATATCAAACAGTGCTGTTGCCGTTTCACTGTAAAGCAGCATCAGCTCAGCACAAACACATCTGCAACTACTTACCTGAAACAGCAGAGATGTACAAAGTCAGGAAACACAAAAAATACTGTTCACCAAAAAAACCTTAAAAGGTAAATTTTCCAAATAATCAAGGGTGTTCAAGTTTAAGTTAAATCATAGGTGAATTCATGATCAATTCTGGAGCTAACGATTCTTTAAATCAGTTCTGAGGCCCTGTTACTGTTTTTTGCCAGCATGAAAAATAAACTGCTCAGTTCAGGTGTTGATAAAAAAGCCTCTTCCATTCAGTGACCACCTTCACACTGAAGATATGAACATGCAGAACACCTCCCACTTTAGAGAATAAACATAAACATGTTTAACACATTCAGCATAAACAAATATACTGATACACGCATGTATTGTTAATGTTTTGATCCTCACTTAAGTCAGTTTAAGAAGCTTTTATGTAACCAGGCACCAAACCTAATTACTAAATCCACTGATCAATAAAATCCACTAATCACTAAATCCACTAATCACTAAAACCCACTAATCCCTAAATCCACCAATCACTAAAATCCACTAATCACTAAATCCACTAATCACTAAACGCACTAATCACTAAAATCCACTAATCACTAAAGCCACTAATCACTAAATCCACTAATCACTAAACCCACTAATCACTAAAATCCACTAATCACTAAAGCCACTAATCACTAAAACCACAGATTACGAAATCCACTGATTACTAATCCATTAACCATTAAATCCACTAATCACTAAAACCACAGATTACGAAATCCACTGATTACTAAATCCACTAATCACTAAAGCCACTAATCACTAAAATCACTAAATCCACCGATTACTAAATCCACTGATTACTAAAACTACTAAATCACTAAATCCACAAACCACTAAAGCCACTAATCACTAAAATTACTAAATCCACTGATTACTAAAACCACTAATCACTAAAATCACTAAATCCACTGATTATTAAATCCACTGATTACTAAAACTACTAATCACTAAATCTACTAATCACTAAAACCACTAATCAGTAAAATCACAAAATCCACTGATTACTAAATCCACTGATTACTAAAACTACTAATTACTAAAACCACTAATCACTAAAATCTTGTGGCCGTGGTGGGAACTGACCGACCCCTTACAAATGGACATTTTGGAACTGATATAAAATTTTGCTTTGCTTGGTTTAGTCTGCTGTTACTGATATGGAAGGAAAGCTGGATTTTATCTATCAAGTGACCTCAATCAGCTTAACATGATAACAATCCATAAACCTCTTTCTGGACCATGAACATGAAATCCCATGAACCATTCATCGCTCACAGACTTAGACAGAGCAGCTTCTCTTACAGTAAAAGGCCGGTAAGATTAAGAGAGAGTATTTTAAAGTCATAGCTTTGACATGAAATACCATCTAAGAAATAACTCTTCTCGTTCATAATGGACTGCATGCTCCTCAAAGGAGAGAGAAAGCAAACACTGAACCCCTCAGAGCAGACCGAGGCAGAAGCAAAAGAATGACAGAGAGAGATTATAAGAGGGAAAAGAGAGAAAGGAGTAGAAGTGGGAGAGAAAGCGTGGGATAAAGAATCAGCACATAAGAAAAGTGGGAGAAAATGACCTACCTCATGGCCTGCATCTCTCCTTCAGAGGCCTTAGAAAAAAGAGAGGAAAAATAAAAATATTATTAATTTCTCATTTTCATCCCTCTCAGTGTGTCTGCTGGCATAGCATCATTCTGTTTACATGATGTCTGCTCTCTAATACCGAACAGCAAAGATTACAGAGGGGCCGTAGAAAGAAGCGGCGTTAGCAGTGAAAAGACGTCAAGGGCAGCAAAGGACTACACATGAATAGAGTAATAAGTAACATAATATAATCTATTTATAAACATATTACAAGTTTTAAATCTCTGTATCTCTAGATGCTTCTTTCAAAAGTTTCTTTTATTATTTTCCCAGCTTCAGTCTAGTCAACTCTCAGAATTGTCTCCACTGTTGAAAAGGCTCACTGATGGTAACATGGCTCTTCGCCCTTGGCTAATTTAAGAAGTTCTTTCTATTTAATTGTTTTTTATTGTCTTATTTCTGATTGTTCATTAGATTTCTATTTGTCAAACTCTCTGCCATGTCTCCATCTTGATGATGCAGGCTTCCACAAACTGTTTAAATAGTTCACTGACTCTTCCACGAACTGTTGCAAACAACGCTGCCAAAAGTCTTCAGCCAATCAGAAAGCAGTAACGGATTTTAAATAAACGACATTGTTCCTGCTGCTCCTCTGTGTAAAACTTTAATGATGAATGGAAATGCTTCACAATAGCTAGAAAAAAAGATGGTCCTCAAGGGACCACCACAGAGCAGATATTATTTGGGAGGTGGATCATTCTCAGCACTGCAGTGACACTGACATGGTGGTGGTGTGTTAATGTGTGTTGTGCTGGTGTGAGTGGATCAGACACAGCAGAGAACAGTCATGTGTGGCCCTGATCACTGAAGAATGGGGTAAAAGGTGACTAACATAGTATACGGAGTAGCAGATGGTTAATTATGCCTCTTTGTAATTAAACATGCAGTTGTTCAGTGATCTCCATGATATCTACAGTATGTTTAAAAAAACATATCGATATATATTTTTACATCATTTATTATGTTAACCATAATAACAGACATCTAGACACTTAAAAAGTTTAGTTTTCATTATTTAGTTTTCTTTATTTCAACAGGCTGATGCAGACTTTGTCTTCTCAGAGCCAGAGTTTAGTGTGAGGGGCTCAAATAAGGAAATACTGGAGGTGACCTTGATGAACCATCTTCAGGAACTGGGCAAGGTAAGCTTCAATTGCATTGTCAGATATTATTCTTTATTAAACCAGCTATGACTGAAAACTACACACATGTTTACTTTTACCATTCTTTGCACTGGACAAAACATTCTATGTGGGTATCACACAAAGTGTGGAGTAGTTGTGTTCTTTATACTGTGCAGGAGAAAACAGAAGTAGTAGATGTTTGTGATGTCTATATCTTTGTGGTGTTGTAAATTACTGAGTGTCTTTTTTTCTGTTTCTTTTTATTTAGATGTAGTTTAATCTGAGCTGGAGGAAACTGCTTTTCCCTCCATCATACCTAGAACATTCCTTGAGTGGGTCGCAGGGCAGGGACACATTCCTGCCACAGGAGAAGTTTCAGAATAAGTGTTAAATTTAATCATCACTGTAATACAGGATATGGTGAGCACAGGACATGCTGTCCAACTGTGTCTGCATGCACAAACACAATTACACTCCCTTTTAAAAATGATATGTTAAATGTTAATTTATAAAACTTCAAACTTGCACTAGTTGGATGTATCAGCAGGGGTGATGAGGAGGAGTACAGGGCGACGGTGAACGACTTTGTTGCGTGGTGTGAGCTGAACCATCTGCAGCTCAAAGTGACAAAAACAAAGGAGCTGGTGGTGGACCTGAGGAGGGACAAAACGCAGGTGACCACAGAGGGTCATTCCTACCATCAGACTTTATAACTCCTCCCTTAATGTACGACACCTTTCACATGTACAGTAATAACAGTAGAACAATAATTTAATTCTGTGTGCAACAATCAAATGTGCAATAACTTTCCTACTTCTAAAACTCTTACTGCTGTATACAGTATATCTGTACTTATTATTATAACCACAGTCACTTTACATTTGTACATTTGTTTACATATTGCAAATTTATTTTTTGTTGTAAATTATTATTAGAGGGTTTATTCTTGGGTTAGGTCTGCAATTTTCCCCTGAGATCAATAAAGTATTTCTGATTCTGATTCTGATTAATAATGGAAACATTTCATTTTGGTGAGGAATTTCAGAAAGTTTAATTAAAGATGCTTCATTTTTTGGGCATGTGCAGTAAAGTTGCGTACTTTAGTCATATTTCTGTCGTAGTCATGTTGAAGATGGTAAAGATCAGTAAAATGAAACGCAAAAGCAGAGTAGCATAAACAATGTAAGGACAGAGTTCAATGAAAGAAAACAATCAAGAATTAAAAGTTCTTCTTGTTTTTCTTTTGTGTTGCTATTCCTTTGTAGAATAATGACAGGCAGAACAGAACAGGCCAGCACTAACCTCCATCAGTTCTCATTGAAATAGTTAAAGGAATGAATGTAAATATCCCGACCATAGGAAACCGGTGGTCCTGTGGGGTACACTGCAGCTTGAAGGTCTGCCATATGGAACCGCAACTCCAGATTCTGTTATGGACTCTGTTAATGTCAAAACCTTTATGTAATTCTGGAGTATATGATCCATTAAAAAGGTGAACATGATCAACCTCTATAGTTCAGCCTCATCACTGCTGTTCTGCAGGAATTCTGAGGAGTCATGTTTCCCTCTGTGCGAAGAGGGTGATGTTCCAGCCCTCAGTAAAGGACTGAGAGTCATTATGGAGAGGAGGAGAATCACATCATTCCACATGATTTGTGTTCACATGAACAAGAGAGAGAGGTGCCTGCAGAATAGCTTAGAACAGACTAGCTGGGTCTTTTAGTTTCTTACCTGCGGCACAGACGCCATTAATCTGCTCTGCTGTATCTTGTGACCTAAAGACCTCAGACTCCCATGAATTAACCTGTAACCCACGTGAGTCATCTCAGTCCTGATGCTGGATCCTACTGTATCTAGCTCCTGGTCATTCATTGTACTGATTGGCTCTAACCCAGAGAAACTAAATTCCTTCCTCCTGCGAAAAACTGGTCTCTCACTAACTCCTAGTAATTGTGCTATGCATGAGTCAGGCAGCTGGATGTCCAGCAAGGACTAAGCCTTTGCCTTGTGATGTTAAATTTAGGACGCCCCATTACTCCTTAAACTGTTTCCGACTCAACAGAAGGTACTTCGTTTTGTTCTCTGAGAGCATTCACTATTACTTCAGGTATATCTGTTGTTCTGTCAGGGCATCAATAATAATCAGCTCGTGTGTACAAATAAAGGTAAGATAGTCCAGGTGAAGTCCAGATGCAGAATTACTGACAACATTCTGCAGTTCATTCAACAACTCCTCCAAAACGTCCTGTCCAAGCAAGACCTGCTAAAAGAGTATAATTATTTTCCGTACAAGTTAAAAAGACAGACAGGATATGTCTAACACAACCAATGAGAATGTAGAGGAGCAGCAGGAACAATGGCACTAGTCAAAATCCGTTACTGCTTTCTGATTGGCTGACGACCTTTAGCAGCCATGTTTGCGGTGCAGGAAGCGTGTGCACGTACGTGCCAGTAACCGGAAGAAGAGTAAGTTTGTGAGAGAGCAGTAAAGCGAATCTGAGTGAGAGCAGAGTGAATATGAGTGAGAGCAGAGTGAATATGAGTGAGAGCAGAGTGAATATGAGTGAGAGCAGAGTGAATATGAGTGAGCAGAGTGAATATGAGTGAGCAGAGTGAATATGAGTGAGAGCAGAGTGAATATGAGAAAGCAGAGTGAATATGAGAGAGCAGAGTAAATCTGAGTGAGCATGAGTGAGTGAATATTTTTGCGTGCTTAATAATGTTCTCGACTTTTGGCAGAAAAATAACGCCAGACTATTCGACCATCAGGAACTACAGGATCCCCGACATGCTCGCCGAGCGCTTGGAGATTGTGCAGACCAGCTAGCGGAAATCTTCAGCATCTCTCTAAGCAGCGCCGCTGTCCCAGCGTGCTTCAAGACCACCAGCATTAGTCCTATGCCGAATAAGTCTTCAGTGTCTCGCCTCAATGACTACAATCTTATTGCCCTCATCCTCCATTATCATCAAGAGTCTCGTAAAGAGGCACATCAAGACCCTGCTGCCTCCGTCATTGAGCCCACTGCAATTTGTGTAGTGTCTTGAATGCTCCATAGTCACCACTCTTCACCCGACCCTTATTCATCTGCTGTTTAAAGACTTCAGTTTAGCATTCAGTAGCATCATTCCTATGCACTTGATTGGAAAGACACCTCCCTCTTCAGTTGGATCTTGGATTTCCTCACTAGGAGGCTTTGTCAGACTCTGGCAGCACCCAGTACAAACCACATAATAAAGTCTGCTAATGATGCTATCATGGTGAGTCTCATTAGCAAAAACGATGAGTCAGCATTCAGAGAGGGGGTGCAGCGACTGACAGACTGGTGCAAAGTCAATCACCTGTGTGGACATGACCACACTCCGCTCATTATCAAAAACTCAATATCAATATCAATCAAAAGTTTTCATTCACCTAGCGGAGAATCACACCTGCACCCTGAACTCAAGCTTCACAGCCAAGAAAACATATCAGCGTCTGCATTTTCTACAAGAAATTAAGAAAAGCTCATCTTCCATCCACCGTTCTTATGAACTTTCTACAGAGGCATGATAGAGAGCATCCTGACCAGCTGTCTTACTGCCTAGTTTGAAAATTGAAGGACCCTTTAGCGCACAGTGAGGACGGCTATAAGGACCTTTCCCTGCATGCATCCTACATTACAGAACCCAGACCTCTCCTCTGCTGTGTGGGTGTATTTGTCTATTATAGTGTAAATGATGGTAATAGGGGGAATTGTGGAAAAATAAAAATATGCACACAACACAAGGCCAACAGAATTCAATCTGTTCAATATATCTGCCAAAAAATAGACTTTGGAAGCACACCTATATACAGTTATGTGAGTATATACCAGCACTGATGCAGCTGTGGCTGATGTACCTTTTAGTACATGGACCATAGTTATTGCCATCACATGTTTTCTCACTGTTCACCTTCCAGAAACACAACCCAGCCCAACCCAGCATTCAGATTAGTGCATAAAACTGATTGGACATTACATTCCACACACATGCAATTATTTAAAGAAACACAAATGCCTCAGAAGCATGGTTGTCTGTTCATCCTCTGCCTTACCCAAGCATATACACTCACTTATACACACACTCTACCTTGAAAGTACACTGAATCATTAAAACGTGTTCTTTTCTGTGGTAGATGGGAGAAGTGAACATACTTGTTTGCAGTGTACAATTTAATTTAAGTCGTCAGAAAGCGCAACGCATTTTTAACAGTTAAGACCACTGAACACTATTAACACTAAATAGAGATTAATGCTGCTCTGCTTTTCTTACTACATACATTACAATACTGATAAATCTGCGTCATTAACTCTTTTGTTGTAAGGTTTTCAACTGAACAAAAACAAAAATGTAAGTAAGTCATGGAAATATCTTGGAAGTAGTTTGCAGGATGACATCACAAATCACTGAAACGTCATAAATCATTAATAAACAGAACGCTGAATTTTGTGTTTAAGCAGAATTATAGAAAAGCTGTGCAGCACTGACCTTAGAAATATTTTTAATTTACGCGCTGGGAGATCAACATCTCACTAAAGTAGTACTTACCGAATTGCTGCTCAGAGGTCTGGGTAAGGATGTAGCAGAGTAAGGTGTTTTAGGTGAGCCTTCTGACCAGTTTGATATTGCACTTGGACATTTCTTTGCATCAAAGTTTCTTTGGGATTGTTTAGAACTAACCAACAAGAGTCTTGTGTCTCTCTCCCAGTCTCTTGACTGTTCCTTCTTTCCTTCGTTTCTTTCTCTAGCCTCAGGAAACTTGAGCTCATCCTCCCGTCGTATGCTGTCTATGTCAGTCTCTAAATATATTCTTCTTGGAGGTTCCATACAAGATTTTTCTTCATGTGCCCTCCTCAGGGCCTCAGTGGTGTCCAAAATCTTGCAAGTTGGCATACACTTGCTCCACTGGTACACAGAAGCAGCCACGCTACCCTTCCTGGACTCCCTGCTAGTGGGTGGTGGATTTGAATTGGAAGTGAACCCATGATTTCCATGCAACGAACGTTGAGAAGAAGTAGAAGACACATAGGAACAGTTTACCAGAGATGACTGTGGGCTGGAAACAGAAACATCCTTCTGACGCGATGCACCAAAGGCCTGTAGGTACTCAGGATCCAGTACCCTGCAAGTTACTTCATCCAGAAACTGAGAAAACTTGAGCTTATCCTCAATCTTCTTGTCTATGTCAGCTGATTGAGCTGAAGAAACAGTGGAACTGTGGCTTGATATTTGACTCTGCACAGAATCTTTGTGTCCCACAGGTGCCTTCTCTGGTGTTTGCTGGCACTCTGGTTGCCTGTCAGTACTCTGACAGCTGTTCAAGTTTGGGTAACCAGCCTCAGAATCACTTGCTGACTCGGGTCTGCTGCCTGAGCTTGCACGGACTTTGAAAACCTCTTCACTGTGCTGCTTTATGGAGCTTCGCAGCAGGCAAGTGGCTCCTGAGCTCCAGCTGTTGGTGTCCCAACTGTCATCCTCACTTGAGCTGCCGCTCTGTAGACTGGAGCTGGAGCTTCTAAAAGTGGAACTGCAGAAGCTGGTTGTGGAGCTGCACAGGCTCTGGTTAGAGCTTTGAAGTGCAGAAGAGGTAGGGAAGCTCTTAAGATTAGGTACAGAACCTTTTAAACTGGACAGAGAACCCTGTAGGCTCGAGATTGAGCTCTTGAGGCTAACAGTTACGTTCTTGGAGATAGATCCAGATCCATGTTGGCTAGTAAGAGAACCCTGCAAGGTTGGAGAAGAGAGGCTGGATGGACAGCATGGTGATGGATTGTCCTTTGGGTCCCTCCTTCTCACTGAGAATACAGGGCACGAAGCTGTGGAGGAGCAGGAACCACGCTCCTGCCTGGTCAACGCTGTTTTAGGCCGTTGTTGCCTCTGCAGCGTGGAGCCCGGCCCGCTGACGGTGACACCTCGACCTGTTTTTGATGATCCGTTCTGCATGTTTGCTCTAAAAGCTACTCTGTCAAGGCTTGCATGCGTAGACAAGTGGACCATGTTGAGCTGAGCTGCACAGATTTCAGCACCTTCCCGCCCTGTCCTTTCTGCCAGTGACACTAAATGGATTTGCTACAAGTGCGATGGAGCAATGTTCTGACAGTGAGGCTGACACACTTTCTCAGCCGGACAGAACCAGTATGTAATGACCAAGGCATCATGTGGATGAAGAGACAATACTCTCTGGACATACATACAATAAATATACATTAAATATTTTTCTTTCTGATGAGAATTTCTAATAAACCATATTATATTGCACCCAGCAGATTTCTTACTTACTGATTACTTCATTTATACATATATTGATATGTTCTAACAGGGCTGCCAACACGCTTTCCAGGTCACTTGCTTATTGGTGCAGGTTATTGATTCTGAATACCATGTGATAGAGAGGATGTTAGCAGAGTGCTGTAAATCAATTATTCATTGGAAACGTGTTGTTTACAGTGGAAGGGTGCAATGTGCTGTGACAGGGTGATAGATACTGCCCGATGATCTCTTTATATTTGTAGTTCTGCCTGTGTACCCACTGATGAACTAATAAAATGGAGAACAGCCCAGAGCTACCTGCTTCAATTAGCATTTTACTTATATTTACATTTACACAGTTTCAGTTACAAGCTTTGAAGTGCTCTCCTACTGTATAGAGAAAACTGTGATGAGATAACATTTCATAATAAAGATTCATTTTTTATTTTTTATGTAACTTTTTTAAAATTAAAATTGAGTTTCAGACTGTATGGTTTTTGAATGTCACACGGTCTCATAGTAACTACAAATTCTACTCTTTGGAATGTAAAAGGCAAACAATTACATTTCAGACTAATCTACTTTTCCAAGTTATGAGAAGTTTACAATGAAAAGACTTTAGCCATCTGATCAGTTAAAACTACAGTGTGTTGTCACGCCAATAGTCTCTTCCGACACTAACAAACTTCCTGACTATTTCCCAGTGTGCACTTCCTGATGATGTCACTACCACATGTGCACCAACACCCAATCATGCACCATGTTTACGCTCCGCGCCACCGGAATACTGATTATACACACCTGCAGCTCACACACACCATTTAAACCACATTCACACATACACTGCTTGCAAAGTGTAATCCTGAGCGGTCTTTCTCGATCTCTTGTCTTCATCTTTGGCTTTGACTCTCTTTGTTTACCGATTCTCCCCTTTTCATCTCTTCTGCCAGTAACCCAGTAACCGTAACAATGTTGCAATGTTCTATCTATTTTTCTAATTCCTCTCACAGTACTGAAAAATCTCATATCTCCGTTTTTCCCATCTCGCTGGTGAAGCTCTTGATTGGGCGATGGCAGTTTGGTCCACTTATGAACATTTTATACAATATTTTAAAATCGAAATGCAAATAGACACTCCATTTCTCAAACCCGCAGAGTGAGTAATCTTACAGCTGATATGGTCGGAAGGTATTTTCTCATTCCCGTCACTATTAGTTACAAACGTGTTCTGCACGTGTTTCCAGCATTGATTTATACCGGGGCTGAGGGACATTTTATTTTGGTCAAGGAACAGCTCCAAATTCCACTGCTCCTATCAAGAGAGCCATGAGACTGTCTGCCATGAGACTGTCTGCCAAAGACGGGGACCCTGTTGGCCCATGGATCATCTCTCACCACCAGTATCTCTGGACATTAGTGATGTTTATGTTAGAATGTTCTATAATACTCAGACTACCTTGATTGTAATCCTGTCAGGAGCCAGTGCTACCAAACTACCTATTCACAGAATGTACAATTGAACTATTGAGCTAATCGGTAATCAATTTCTGCACTCGTGAGGGTGATGAATAGAATACAGCTTTTCTCACCACTAGGGGTCACTATGAATATTTAGAGATGCCTTTCCATCTCAGAAATTCCTGTGTTTCAGGAATTTATTAATGATGTTCTCTGGGATATATCAGGTCAATTTGCCATCGTGTACGTGGATATTTTGATTTTTACAGATGTTTCATTTAAAATTACAGTTCGGTAGCCACTCCTCCAACGCCACTACTTAAGGGAGATGCTAAGAGACTTATTTGGACTCCTCAAGCTAATGAGGCGTTCAGGGAGTTGATAAGGAGATTCACTACTGCACTAGTACCACAGCACCCAGATCCTGCTCGTCCCTCTGTTGTGGAGGTGGATGCCTCTAATGTAGGAGTGCTGTACTTTCTCAGCATCTCCATCAGAACACAATTATGAAATCCTATCTCAATGCTGGTGTATCTGGATGGCACAGTGATGTAACTGAAAGTGTAGCAGTTGACACAGATGGACAGGTGAGCTGGCTGGTGATGGTGGGGAGGAGTCCCTGATGATCAGTCCTTCAGCAGCGTTCAACAGACAGGAGGACAGTCATTACTCAAAATTCAGAATTTTAGAGTGTGGCTGGCGACTCCAGCAGATCTAACTATAACAGCCTAAACTAAAAGGAGAGAACCAGAAGAACATAGACATGAGACCACCCTGAGACACTGGGATCCCCCCACTCCACCGTCAACAAACCTGTGTGATCGCGTGAAGTGGTGGAACAACAGCACCAACATCTCAGTTTACCATAAACCTCTGTGTCCAAGAACCCCCAGATCTCCTGCCTTTATCTAAAAGAGAAGATTAATTACCAAAAGCTACTAAACAAGTATGTTTTCAGTCTAGACTTAAATATTGAGACTGTGTCAGAGTCCGAACATTAACTGGGAGATTATTCCACAGTTTGAGGGCTTTGTAGGAAAAAGCTCTTCCCCCCCATTGTAGTCTTCTGAATTTTAAGAACTATTAGAAAACCAGCATCCTGTGATCTGAGTGAACGTGGCGGTTCATAAGAGGAGATTAGATCTTGCAGGTACTCCGGTGCGAGAGCGTGCAGGGTTTTATACGTCAGTAATAGAATTTTATAGTCGATACGGAATTTAACAGGAAGCCAGTGTAGTGCTGATAAAACTGGACTGATGATAGAATGTTCTGGTTTTAGTTAGTACTCTAGCTGCAACGTTCTGAACTAACTGAAGTTTATTCAGGTTCCTGCTGGAGCATCCTGACAATAATGCATTACAGTAATCTAGCCTTGAGGTTATAAAGACATGCACTAACTTTTCAGCATCAGACATAGATAACGCATTTCTTAACTTTGAAATGTTTTGCAGGTGAAGAAACGCTGTTCTTGTAATATTACCTGTGTTGCCCTGCATGTATACCTCCACCATACATGGATAAAATAAGAAGTTTTTAATACATTTTAAGCCAAAACTTAATCACAAATCTATCATAAAACAATGTCACAGACATTTTCATAACCATTTGTAATAACTATGTAATAACCTTTTATAATAAAGAAGGCATCTACCAACAGTTCTAATTCAGTACCAAACCATTCTGAATAACTTTACAGAATTTTTGGTTGTCAGAACTTGAGGAGCAGTAAACTGTCGTATGATCTAAGAAACTGTTTTCACTCTCATTGCAGTTGGCAGGTGGTGCGAGGAGCACTGCATTTTCTTTTATCAAAAAGCTCTTCAGCCACAGATTCAGCCACAGATTCAGTTTTGCTCAACTGTGGTGATGGCCATGAACGAAGCATGTAGTCCCAAATATTTAGCCTTAAATAACAAGGTAGTGTTGCTACACCAGCTTCACCAAAACCATGCTAACAAGTTTTCTGTTCACAGCTGGATGTTTTGCAGACATCTTGAAGATTACTGTGGCTATAAATCACATCTGTTAGGGTCAACCTGACTGCTATAGACTTTCAGAGAATCTGTTTTGCAATCTGCATTTCTTTGAATTAAAGACATACTTTAATTTTTATTAAACCCACTCTATATCATGCAAATGTTGTGATAATGCTTCTATTATATACATGTACTTTGCATTAAACAAAACAAAAAAAAAATCTCATCAAGCTCATGAGCCAGTGGTTCTACATGACAAAAATTCCAGTCATATTTGGAATATTCTTCCAAAATTCTGAATATTCTTCCAAAAAAAATGTCTAAAATAGACCACAGGTTTCCCAAACATTGTTCTGCAGTTTCCTTGCACTTTTTATGATAGAATAACACAAGAGTGATGGTTTCTCTCCTGAAAAAATGATAAGCATACTATTAGTTTATATTAATTTCTTTTTTGCATATTTGACTTATGATGAGAAATGAACAGCAGTCTAAGAGAGTTTTCAGTTGATCAGTTAATCTTGATGTAACAAGTAATTATTGAGTAGTTATTATAAAGGAGTGATAATTATTAAGTAGTTTTTTAGGAAATATTTAAAACTGAGTAATTATTGTTTAGTTAATAGTGAACTACCCTTATTAACTGAGTAACTAATCAGTACTCCTTGGTAGTTAATAGTTGATTGATTGATTTGAGTATTAATGCAGTATTATTCGTAAGTGATTCGTTCCTAAAGAGTAACCTGTTAATTACCAAACAATATTGTATATTGAAAATAATTCTAGCTAGGCTGCAGGGAGAGGGGACTCTATCTTTAATATCTCAGGTCAGACTTTCCGGACTGAACATGGTCAAATTAAATTTACTTAATATTTTCTGAAGTGACCGTTTGTCCTTGATCAGATTAACAACATTAACAAATCGTCGTGTAAGTAACATTCCATTTATACACAGTAAAGTACGCAACTGTGCTAAGTTTCTGTAATTGCCTAAAAAAGTGCTCATAAACTAACAGGAATAAATACTGTGTTTGGTTTATACTATTGTTATACTATAAAAGTACCAAAAAGCATCATACCAGACCAAACGCACAGCTTAAAGTTAGCTTAAACCCCACTAGAAGCTGAAACTAGCCTAAAATGTGTGTCCAAACATGTTTCTACCTAATCCTCTGTGAACTTTTTATTATATTAAACTTTATATTAAACTATATATTAAAAGTCCACCTTTATTGCATTTATAAAAAATCTTAGTTGTGACTTTTGACTTACAGAGATCTCTTTTTCTGATAATACATACATGTCTGTCTTGCTGCATTTAGAACGGACAGAAAATGGCCTAATGAAGGCTGTTATTAATGTTGCTAGATTTCCCTGACAAATTGGGCTAGTTTGACGACTGAAGTCCTGTGTGGCAATTATTAAAAATATCTTTCCAAATGTACCATGGATAATACTTTGCAGACTGTAGGAAAAAAACATCATCTTCATGTTGAATGGGGTTATTATATTTAACTAAAATTACTAGTAAGCCAGAAACACTGAAACATGTGCTCATTAACTGTTTTAAAAAAAAAAAAATACATTGCTTTTTTTTAATAAAATAAAGAAGTCTAATTAAAACTAAACTGGAAACAAAAACAATAAAATTTCAAAGTACTGTATTATAACTGGTGTTGCATAGCTGGCAATATGGACTATGGATATAAAACCTGTACCCTACACCCCTAAATAATTAATAGCAGTTACAGCTACCACTGCTATGCTAGTGATATTTTCACGTTCTGTTTGAACGCAATTCATTCACGAAATATTAGTAATTGTTTGTTATTTATCAGTGAGTAGATATTAAAAACACATGTTAAATGCTATACCGACTCAACGCGATGCTGGTGACAAATTCAGGATTATCTTACATTGTGGAAACCATTTAGTGTGTGTGTGTGTGTGTGTGTGTGTGTGTGTGTGTTGTGTGTGTGAGATGACAGTCCTGGTGGATTCTAATTCAGGAGTCCGATAGTCTAGGAAAGAAGCTGTTCCCCAGCCTGGCAGTGTAACCTTGAATGCTGTGGAGAGTGTGGGAGCGGTGAGAGGGGTCGTCCTCAATGCTGGTGGACCATGACGGAGGGGAGAGACTTTAATACTCCTTTCAGCAGTCTTTATTGCTGCTGCAGGGTCTTGCATTCCATGGTGGAGCCATTACCAGGCAGTGATACTGCTGCTCAGGGTGCTTTCTATTGGCCCGGTGAAGAACAGAGTGAGGGTGGGATGGGGATGTGTGCTTTCCAGAGCCTCTACATGAAGGTGAAGCACTGCTCTGCTTTCTTGGTGATGGAACGAGTGTTAAGGGACCATAAGTGGCCACTGATGGTCAGCGGAGGGTATTGCCAGAGCTCCCTCCTGAAATGATTTCCAATTACTTTATTTGAATTTTTCATTTTCATTGCTGTTTGTTTTATTGCATTTATCTTGTTACCTGAGTTTATTATCACTTTATTTTACAATGTCTTTCTCTCAGTTTAGTGTAGCAGACCATTTTTTAAATTCCTTTAAGCTGTAAATGCTCAGCTGCATTGACAGTGAGGGTCATTCTCAAAGTATTTCTGTGTGAAGATAAAGGTTGATTCATTCATATGACCAATTAATAATTTCTTGGACTAATAATAATTTTCTTGGATAATTAACCATGTGGGTAATCTATACTTGTCTGTGTGACTTTAGTAACTCCATAATTAAGTCCACCCTTGATCTCTGATAACTATATCAGGTTTTGAAGAGGAGTGTTGTATTATAGATAATATTAAACTTTTACAGACCCTTAATAAATAATTCAGTAAAATTTTAATTTTGTGCACTGCAGTGCCCTCTAGTGCTTATGTAAACACACTTATTAAATTTGACTCCTTTCACTTGACAACAAAACAAAGATGTCTTTGCTGTTGACCTTGTTTGGTCGCTTAATATTATTTAATAAAAGCCACATCAAAGTGTCATGCCTCAGTATTTTTAGTTTTTAGTTTCTGTTCAAAGAGGACATCAGTTATTCATCACAGCCTGACAGACACCTTTACCAGACAGAATGTGTGATATTAGACTGTTGTTCATTTCTTCTGTGTCTATGTGCATGGTTTCACATCTAAGCTCTGTTTTTTTCCCCATCTGCTTGCTAAAGATCTATCACGCACAGCAAATGACAGTGTTAAGCAAGGGCAGGAGCGGGTTTCACATTGTTGGGGGGGGTGGGGGGTGGGGGGCGGGACATTTGCTCATTTGAAAGCCCACCCTATCCCCTAAATATTACCTACAAGCTGATTCCACTGTAGGTAAGATAGTACATCACTGTATGCAGTTACATAGAACAACATTTGTGGAATTACAGTAAATTACAAATAAATAAACAAATTATAACATTATCTGTACTTCTGATTATTATTAGATAAATCCAATTAAAGATCAGTTTACTAACTAAACAACGTACTCCAATTATTATTTTCTTTGGTGGTATAATACTGAAATGAAATGATAAATAAATGTATGTTGAGGTTTCCTGACTAGACTAGACTAACATTAATATTAGACAGTAAGGCTGTGTCCCAAACAGCACCCTCTGGAACATTACATACTGCACTACAGACAGCATTTCTAGCGCTTGAGTCTTATTATTTATTTATTTATTAATGTATTTATTTTATTTATTATATTTATTTTTATGTATGTAGTACAGTAGCAGTCTGCAGTTTGGGGCGTGACCAGAGAGTAATGTAACTTTACGTTTCAGAGTGCTTTCTGACTAAAGTTAATATAAACGTTAGCTAACCCAAACCCTCCTAGTCTGTTACCATAACAACACATTATACTGAAGCCAAATAAATACACAGGTAAATATGAGAGCTGCTTAAACAAACAAAGCAGACAGATGTACAAGATGCCGACAGGATCAAGCTACAGCTGGGTAATACTTTTGTTGTAAGGTCTGCTTCTTATAGATTTCTAGACTAAAGTATTAACAAACAGTTTTTTAAAATCATCTTGTAAACAATTAATAGTTCCCAAATAAATAGAAGCATATTGTTTGTAAGATTACATTACATAATGACTGTTTAAGACCATAACTAATACTGGAACTTCCTTATTCTTAGTTATCTATACACAGCTGTTATTAAATGCTTACAAATAATCTGGAAATATCTGGAAAGGGTTTGGCAGATTTATAAAAACTTTATTAATCCATTTGTAAGTCAGCAAAGTAGAACTTCCTCATTCTTAATAACCACTGCCGGACACTTAGTACGTGTTTTTTAACGACTGGTTAGTTTATAGTTACTGGTTACTGGTTAGTTAATAATATTTCCAGGTTATAAACTGTTAAACAAGGCCATTAGCTCCCAATATATTTTGGAATATACAATGACATACTGTACCTAGGTTTCCACAATTCATTGTTAACTTAATTGTTTACTAACACGCTTGGTCACTCTAAATTCAAATAAACAGCACCTGATCATATTCCTTGATTTAATGTCACTTAGAGAGTTCAAGTAGACTTTTAACTGAAGGATTAATGTTATTGAACATTTTGCTCATTACTGAACAAATGCTTTATAACAAATTTGGGAAAAAACGTAATATAAGAACATTTATAACAGATTTCTGAACTTGCCGACAAATATTATGGTTCTGTTCATTAGGGTATTATTAATTGCTTACTAATACTTAATCAGTTGTTAAGAAGCAGACCTTAAAAAGTGTAAATCACAGGTGACTTTGAAAGACACATTGTTCCAGAGTGTTCTGTCTGAGAGTAATCCTGTGGCAACAAGCTTCATTACCACATGAATTCTTAAAATCAGATTTCAAGTAAAGCCTTCATTACTTTCATCTTTATTCATGTGTACATACACAAGTTAATACCAAGCAATTAAACATATGTTTGTTAACATATAACATTCTGATTAATTCATTTTTATATATTTTTTTTCTTGTGCCCCACAAAAAAAAAATCTGACACTGGGGGTTTTAGTCACCAAACCAATTTTTTCCCACACAAGGACAGAAGGTCATTTCCAGTGATCCAGTTCTGGAGGAGACTCGGTGCGGCTTCCCTGTTCCCTGTCTAAACTGAACATGGCGGTACTACTGAGTATGGGTTTACAAAGAGAGTACCACTGGATTGTAATTCACAATCAAGAGGGTGTGTGAGATAGTGGGGTCCAGTGCTTTTTTCATTTTCCCCCTCTTTCCTTTTTTTCAGCTGAAAATAAACCTGCCTAGTAGTTGCACTGTTTCCATGACAACTGCTGTCTGCATATGTATTAGAACTGGCATGTAACCACAGAGGATCCAATTATTTTTCAGCGAGCTGCAAGAGATACGACTTGCAAAAGACATAATGATACATAGGAGTCTGTTAAATGGAACAGTTCTGCGTGGACGTGGAGTGTGAGAACTAGTATGACATGCTTATCTTTCTAGGAGGACAGTATTTACAGAGCGCTTTACAAATGTCAAAGAACAGATCTTCTGGTAAATAAATGCATTTAGAATGAAGATTTTGAGACAGTTATAAACAATGCATGCCGATTACTTCAGTGGGAAATCCAAAAACATAATTGATGCTGACCAAAAAAATAAAACAAACAATAAAACCTTAAAACAAAATGATGTGAAAATAGGTTAACCAATCTTCTACAAGTTCTGTATGTTTCAATTGAACAATTACTGTTTCTTTGCTTAATGTAACACGTTGGGGATACTTTTCACAAAAAATATTTTATGATGTATGTTTTATTTTTCCCAAAAAATGGTTCTCTGAAATGTGCTGCACATGTCATATTCAAGTTTGTTGTTGTCATATTCAAATGTGTTAAACTTGTTACTTAGCAAAGCAACAAAACATATTGTGGTGTCACTGTACAGCATTCATTGGATATAGTTACAAATGAAGGAAAGAAATGTTTATAAATAATAAATAAAATAGATTTAAACAAGAAAGTTTATTTTGTAATGCTAAACATTGTTGGGGTGATTTGTGGATTGCCGTAGCTTCTTCCTAAAACGGGCTGTGTTTTTAGTTTATTCAGCTAATGGCTTGGTGAGTAACATCTTGAGGTGAAGTGAAGGAGAACAAATTTGAAAAGACATTTTTTTGCACAATGATGGATTAGTGTACTTGGTAAATGCGTGTGGTAAAAATTAAAAAAGTAATTTTAATGCCATGCTTGATCATGCATGACTCCAACTTGCGTACAAATACACATTGTTTTTGCTCTGACTCATATTTCCTATGCTATACATTCAGAGCCATTAATCTCACCAGCATAACACTAAACACATACCAAAGAGTCAACAACAACAACAACAACAGCAGCAAGCCTAGGATTAGCCTGAGAAGCCAGACTGCGGACCACTTTGCCTTTGCCTGCATCACCATGGAATATCAATGACTCTTTATTTTTATTCATTTATTCACATTAAACAACGTGGATAATGAACCCGTATGAAATGAAAACATACATATTTTGATAGTTTAATATCTGGCATAGTTCAAACATGTCTTTTAATAAAAAAAATGATTGAAAAGAAACTGAGATGTGAATAATTCATAGCCTGAAGCTCAGACAGTCACAGGAATACCTTGTATATCAAATCTAGCCTAATGGATGAAGGCAGTACTTTAAGATCTTTGTGTGGACTCCACTGGGGACCTCTCTGAGATGCTAGATGCATAAATAAGACTGGGTAATTACACTCATGACAAACATACTCTGTCTTAATTTGTGAAAAGCTCACTACTCAGGGCAGCGGCTTTCGACAATTCTCTGACAATCTGTTTTGTCCTGAGAGCAGTCACTTAATTATAGGGCAGATTGATTAGTGAGACTATAAGATAATTGTTACTCTATAATTACTCGAAAATTATTTGCAAGATGTTGATGAAAAAAATCTACACCACTAACAGAGACTGTGTTTTAAAGAACAAAGTGTCATTTTGATGGGACCTCTAAATTTAGATCACTGATAAGCACCAAAGCATTACATATGAATATTAGAAATCCATGCTTTATGTACAAATTATGAATCTGATCAACATACACTACTGTGCAATAGACATAGCACAGCTGCTTAGACATTGTTTAAAGCGTTTGTCTTAACAATAAATGTATTTATCAATAAAAACACTGAATGTCATTAAAACAAATGTAACAATACAAAGTAGCACAATATCTTATTTTGAAAGAAGTAGATAACATCTTGCGTGCTAAAGAAAGTTTAGTTTCAGATTTTCTCTGAATACCCCCAGACATTGTATGAATTTATTCAGTTCCTTCAGCAGCAATCTTGATTTAGCTTAGTGACGTACTGAGCAGTCAAATAAAAGTAAAAAATGATAACTGCAGATTATACTGGGTTACCACAAGGAAAAGCTTTGAAAAGGGTTAAATAAACACACTGTGTAAAACCACTACTTACTGTGTTAATACTGTTTGAATAAGTAAATAAAAGCTTCTGGAAAAATAGCTTTTTAAATATAATGTCCCCAGGTGCCTAGAACCGCTAACAGTACTGAATATACTGAAAAGACATTAATGTGTCCAGGGGGCATGATGTTATGATAATTCGTCTTATAACGCAGAACTCATTTAATTTAAAATAAATTTCTCCCCTTCATTTCTTGATTGTGTGCTCTAGACAATGCATGATTTAACTAAAGCTTTTACCAGAGCATTGCATTACCTTTTATTTAAAAAATTTATAAAAGGCAGCACGTCTTTGCCACACCCAATAAATATATATTCTTGGCTGTGTACGTTTAGTCTATAGTCATTCTCCCCATCATAGTATTCACTCCACTGTAACACAAAACAGTTGTTCCTCTGTGTTACCTAAATCCAACTAATAATGTATACTCAACAGTAATTAAAAATATAAGATTATGCAATATTAACCATTTTCAGTCCCTCACCATCATAGTCAAGTTGGTGTATGATCAAAACCAAAACCAATTTGTTAACATAAACAAGTGAATAAGTATTAATTAATTAATGTTCTTGACATTTGCTCATGTACTGCTGTCCTTCATAATGGCTGAGAAGCAGTGTTAAGGTATTAGCTTAATTGGCTGTAGAAGCTGCTAACTTTATTAACTTCCATATTTTAATAGAATATTTATACTTTCTACTGTACTTTTAAGCAAGAGCACTTTCTCGTTGGGGTTTTGCGGTGGCTCCTATTTTGTTTCTTTAGTACTTTGTTACGGAGCAAAAGAGAATTCGAAGCACAAACAGAGACTAACACACTTCAGTTGCTATGCTGATAGATTCAGTATGTACTAAGCTCCACTGGACCTTTTTATTATGCAAATGTGAGTGTGAATGTGACATGTTTTAGAGAGTCATCTCATATTTAAAAATTGTAAATAAAGAGATTATTTTCTCAGAGAACATAACAATACTGTATGTTGAAACCAGTAATGTCCTAGTAATGCATTAAAAACATTACAGGTTATGTTCAGCAAATTTAATAAACGTGATGTAAAGTAAAAACAAACCTGCCTTAACAATAGATTACTAACAGCTATTAAACATTACTTATTTATAATGTGTTGTTCAGTGAATTTAGTATAATTGCAGTCTAAAATAAAATACTAAAACTCCAATGTGAGAGGTACAAGAAACAAAAAGCAAAATATTAATGTATGTAATGAAACTGAGGGAAAAGCAGTAGGCAGAAGTCAAAGTCTTATTATTTCAAAATATATAAGAAAGTACATGCATTTCTTAATAATGTACATCAATATGTAATGTAAAGTGTTGCCATTAATTATACGTAAAATAACAGAAACAGGACTACATTAGTACTGTGATAATTGTGAATTTACCTACTATAACTATATTTATATAGACATAGTAGGTATATAAGACCACAACATGTGCGCATGCTGCACGGCCTGTAAAACATGCTTACTCCGTCCTTTATATTAGTGCTGTGCGAAGTCAGACCCACTCTTCATTCATTTCCGCTCTGTCAAAAAGTTAATTAAGTGCAAGTTATTTATTTCTCTAGAAGTGTTTCTGAGAAGATCAGAGATAAGATAATGAAACCTGCATAAGAAATGTGAAAGGTAAAGGAAATTATGTGAAAAACGTGATTAAAAGATAAAGAGAAAACAATACAAAGATACACAGGTATGTCTAGTCTGAGTCCTACCCAATAAAATGGGGAAAGGAATATTTATTAGGCTGCATTTTTAGGAGAATGAAATTTGTGAATGTCTTCATACAGTTAACAGATCTGGGATTTTTGTGTTGCACTGACGTTTATTGATTGTATTACTTTGAATTTTTTTGTATTATTATTATTTTGTATTTCAAATAAACAAAACAAATGTCAACAGAATATAAAATGTCAATCATGTTATGTGTAGTAAGATCAGAGTACCAGGAAATCTACATTATACAGATACTACAGAAAGCCCATATTAGCTAGCTACTCCAGCACTGACTGGCTTGCCTTAGTGGTGCTGATGATACCTTTAAAGGCAACACAATGTTTTGGTTCAACTATTATTCTGAAAATGATTTTTTCTAGATTGCTAATGTAGGTTTTCCATGCATTAACTGAGATCTTTTACATCTTCTCTTGTGTCTTCAGCTTGTGCAATGGCCAGATTCATGCTAATTTGGTACATTTGTTTAGATTTGTAAACATGCTACAACAGTTTTTTAGGGGCATCACAGCTATTGTTATCATTACTAGGCTATGAAGAATCAACGCGGTGAACTAATTTGCTAGTCAGACCAGTGCTGCAGCTTTAGAAGCTGGTCCAATAGTAGGTTTGTATTTGAGTATTTATTTTTGAGCAACATGAATTTGTAATAAGATTATTGTTTTAATGGACCCCCTGGATAGGTAGGCAGATTATTCCTAGAGGGTGGAAGAAGGAAGGTGCTCCGTCACTTAGGCAAGGATGGCATCATATGAAATGCTGTGGTTTATTTTAGTGTAATGTTTTGAGCATTTAACACACTGATAAAAATGGGGTATGTATTTAGACTTTCTGGATAGCCTTGAAAGATGAATGTTGTGCTGAGACATGTTATTACTATTAAATGTATATAAAAATATATGATGTATCTATTGATGTTGGTTTCACTGGTATTTTATTTTCCATTTTGTTGCTCATAGGAGACTTAGTACTTTAGATACTGATGCTGATAGTCATAAAGAGAATGGCAGAAGTATTATATTAGACATACATGGGGTTTTTTTGCAGAGCAATTGTCTGCAAATGTTTTCAATACTACACCCTACAACTAGCCTATATACTTGGATTAGAATAAGAGATTATACAAAATAAGCAAGCGAACAAAAAAAAATCCAATTATTTTCTTAGCATTATCAAACATTTTATAAAATGTAACTGATGCTGCTGTTATTCATTATACATTTTATATGTAAAAAAAATTCATTTACATTGTGTTTATTTAAATGGAAAAAGTGATGCACTGGACATTCTGATAAGACTACTTTTGTTTCCCTTTTATAAAATATTTCAGAGCTTGTCTCAACATCATGTCACATTTACCCAGTACTGATACACATAAAATATATGTATGCGGGCCAGTTCTGTCTTGTCTTCTTCATATATAAATCAAAATTTTATACAGAGTTGAAAGTTAAATGTATTCAAATCATTTTCAGCTATGAGCATTGCCTCAGGATCAGTTTTACTGACTACACCCCCCACCCTACCAAGACATGCAGGAGTTGTCTGCATGCATTTGGCAAGCTTGGTGACAGGTACGCAGCAGTTTTCATATAAAACAGTAGGAGTGACATCTATGTAAGAGAGAGAGATGGAGAGATAGAGAGAGAGAAAAAAATAAAAAAAGCATCAGTCAGGCAGGTGGAAGTCAGGCATACAACCATATGGAAAATCTGTCACCTATAGAGAGCAGAGGGAAACTAGGTTGAGCTATAAATGTGCTGCACTGGTTATTGAGAAGGAGAGGAGAGACAGAGGACAAAACGTGAGCGACTATCATGTTGTGCTGTAGATCCGCCTAGAAACTAAAAAAACATTTTTGCAGTGACAGCCTCACTTATTCCGAGCCTGTTCTAATAGAACCTCTGTTCTTAACAAACCCAAAGTAAACAGTCTGTCTGTTAAAGTCCATGACTTCCAAACAAACATTAGCCTGTATGTGAACAGGAACACAGTTTCGGGCTTCTTCTCAGGTTTGTCCATTTTATGTTTTCTGCTTTAAAAGCTTCAGAAGTTCAGTTTAGTAAATATGTAATTAATTAAATTTACTGTTTAACAGGTGGCGTACGAAGGATTGACATTGCGGCGGGTCTAACAGCAAACAGAGCTCATTACGTCTCTGCACCTCGTTGTTCTGGTGAGTCACACAGCAACTCCTTTCGTTTATTTTTAGCTCCACCTTATCTCTCCTTATTATGTCTGGGAACACAAGGGTCACTATCAGATGCAACACTTTTCACAGATACCATCACCTTTTGTGCATTGTTCCTATGGTAACATGACAATGGTAGAAAGCTGTGGATGCAGCTGGTAGAATTTTCTCCTGTACATTATTAGACATTATGGAACCTGACATGCCAGGATGATAAATAAGGGTGGGGGAGGGTTGGCTGATTGCATTACCAAATTAATAGAATGCAGCAGGGTTAGCTGCACATACAGATGGAGATTAACATAACCAAAAAAATGTTTTTTTTTTATTTTTACTTTATACTGTAGCATAGACCAATGCATTTGTTTCAGGGATCTGTGCTTATGTGCTGTACTTCCTATGATATAAATATAAGCTTGTCTGTTGTTTCTGGTTTACATACAGATAGCATTAGATAAGTATTGTTCTCCTGCAGTTATGTAAGACATAACAGCAGCTTCACTTTCTCAGTGGCTGCAATATTATGTGATGGAGAAAAAATTAAGATAATTTTTAAATATGATAAAAATGGTCAAAATTTCACTATATAAATTATATAATTTGTTCAAATTATACAAAGCTTTTGACTATAATTCCTTCCAGTATTTTTGATGATGAAGAATAGATTTTGGCTGTGTTGTGGTATCAGGCTTAACTGCTTAGCCTGTGCATGTGCAACAAGCAGAGCTGGAAATACTAAAATATTAAAACTCTTCTGGAGCAAAGCCAAAACCAACTACTTCCTTGACAAAATGAAGAATTAAAATATTATTTCTTTATTTAGGTTATGTATGTTGATGTTTCACAAAGTGAAATTTACGTTTTATGTTATGTTTAAATCACATCATCTTTGGTACTCTGCATCGTTCTCAGCCCATATTACGAACCTGACTCGGTCATGCATATATATTTCCTACAATATCAGACGCATCCGACCCTTCCTCTCTCAGGAGGCCTCCCAGGTGCTCGTCCAGTCTCTTGTCATTTCAAGGCTCCACTACTGCAACTCGCTCCTGGCTGGTCTTCCTCTGCAGAGCATCAGAACCTTCAACTGATCCAGAATGCAGCAGCACGGCTCGTCTTCAATCTTCCCAAGTTCATCCACATCACTCCACTGCTGCGCTCCCTTCACTGGCTTCCTGTAGCTGCTCGCATTCAGTTTAAAGTTCTGATGCCTACAAAACCAAGAATGGACCAGCTCCTCCTGACCTTATGGCAAAGGTCAAACGTCGAACCGCACCTCAAGTCCTTCGCGCTTCAAGTACGGCTCGGCTTGACCCGCCATCTCTCAAGATTCATGGAAGACACGCAACAAAACGCTTCTCTGTCCTGGCACCCAGATGGTGGAACAATCTTCCACTGGCTGTCCGAACAGTGAACTCTCTCGCGGTCTTCAAACGCAGACTGAAGACCACCGTCTCTTTGTAAAGCACTTATAAACACTGATCTACTGAAATACTGGTATAAACTGTAATTGCACTTTATCTTCTAGGAACTCTGGCTGAGTATTGCACTTGTACTGTTTGTAGTCTTGTATTTGTTCTCTTCTCTGTAGGTGTTCCAGTCTTGCTAGGTATTGCATTGTCTTTTTTCTAGGTATCAGCACTGGTCCTGTGTTTATGGCAGTTTTGAGTATAAGAGTGGTTTGGACTTGATTTGAACCTGTTTGTACTAGATAGAGATTCATACTCTGACCGAACACTAAGCACTTTTGTAAGTGGCACTGGATAAGAGCGTCTGCTAAATGCCATAAATGTAAATGTATGTTTATCGGCTGGTTACAAACAGAAATTAAATTATTGCCCGACTTATGTAGATCCAGAGTTTTCCTATTACTTGATTACTAAAGCGCATGTAAATTAGGTGAATAGATTACTGACAAAATCAGATTTCCTGTCATCAGATTCTTAAGTGCATGCACTCACTGTCTGTTATGAACAATAATATAAATAAGACTAAATGAACTTAAAATTTAATTAGACTTAAAAACTGAAACACCCGAGCTAATAGTGTATGTAGGTCTTACATGCAGGGAGATATACAGCAAGTTTAAAGAAGCATTTCAGAAATTTACCATATAATGCATATTTCGTGGCTAATTGGACTATGTACCCTGAGAAAATCATAAACAACACACAATGTAATAGTCGATTAAAAACACTAACACTGAACATGAGTCAGCAATAACCCTACTAATCAGTATAACCCTAACCCTACACACTCCACCTCCTGATCATTGTGTAATTTCACTCAGTTATCCAAACATGTTGTCAAAGTGTGATACATTGATTTCATTGCTCTCTACCCATGATTCCTATTACTTAACAATAAATATGAAAACTGGAGTGAAAAAATCCAACAAGTTTTAATTTGACATTTAAAATGTAAACTCTAAATCTCAACAAAGCTGGCATAACTGGGACTCTAAAATATATATGGTATAATGATTATTTATATCCTATAATATATGATATATACTGTGCATCACTGGCATCATGACTTGAGAATTCATTGAGTTTTATGGTAGTAATGATTCTATTTATATGAAAATTATATTGTACTGCAAGTTAACACACTCTTTAAAGACCACACTGTGTTTTTTTAAAAGGTACAGTTACTGTTTGCTAAATTTAACATACTGCGGTAAAACACATATTATATGAGCTATGAAATTACCATGGCATATTTTGTAATATTATATGTATTGTTTTTTTCAATACATTGTTTTTCAAAAACTCAGCAAATCAACAGATCTTGTGAACTAAAATTAGTAGAAAACATCAAATTTCTTTGACAACTTTGTTTCTGGTAGAAGATGTGCTAATGTTTTTTTCTCTTTCACATAGCAAAGTATGTAGTACTAAAAGTTTATTATCTTTAAAATAGGTTACGGATATATACGTACTGGCTAAAAGTGACACTGCTTTGACTAATCCACAGGTAGATTTTTAAAAGTTCTGATGAGGGTTCTTCAGTCCCAGTGATAGGATTAATGTGAATCACACAAACTGTGAATACTAGCACCACTTGTTCTGGCACAACTTTGATGTCTGGAAAACATGCCTCAGCTATAAAATTTCTAATTACTTAATTACTATTTGTACCTTAGGTTAACATGTATTTCATGTCTGGATCATATTCAATTTGCACACGTTTCAATAAAATGTATCAACACGTGTGAAACAAATCAACATTGTTTTCTTTTCACTTCCTCGACTTTTCACACTTTAACATACAAATCATCAAAATTGGCTTTTTGCTTCAGCTCAGAGCTCCAGAGGGAACTTATTTTTCTGAATAATTTGTGTGCCCTCCTTGTTACACTGCCTTGTTGCTGGTTTTCTTTTATCTAGAAACAGTGCGTCATGAATAAGTCCTGTGTAGGTTTTCCTCTGAAGCAGAATGTATCTTTCACAGACATAATGTAAAAAGTAATGGGCTATTCAACACAGCTGGAAATAACATTACCCATTGATCAGCCCAATAAATCACTGGGGATCGTCATGGGTGCTCACAGCTCAACCAGGCTGAATGAGATTTGTGAACGTTTTCCATTTTCAGAGGTTCAGTTTCCTTGTAATTTAGATGAACTGCTATTGCTATTATTATCACCTGCCTACTGCGCAGACTATGGAGATGGAAATGATTGATGTCAGCTGTGGAGACAGTTCACTTCAGTGCTTCCTAAATCAGGTGAAGATGATTTATAAATAGGACTATCCTTTAATGATCTTTAAATACCGTTGTGCCTGAACTGTAATTACATCAGATGAAAAGATGAGGACAAGGCTTAACCTTCACCACCACAGCTCTACACATGCTTGTTTATTTTCCTGGTGTCCTATTGACCATCAATCAAAGCTATGAAGAGGCCCTTCGTAGCCCTCCCATCAATTCTGAAGCGCCCTTAGAAGGGAGGAAGCTGGATGAAAGAAACAGATCTCAAATGAGATCAAAAGACAGTAAATCAATGGCTGTTGCCTCTCCTTTAATATGACAAATGAAAAGCTGACAACTGAAAACAGCTTTGCAGCTAGACCAGCTCTGCAGACTGTCCTCCTTTTCATAGGCTATATTTGTCTCTGCTGGTGAGGAAGTAAGGCAGTGTGGATTATGAAATAGGTTTATGTGAAATTCCTTGTAACGAATTAACATAAATGATGGGTGAATGCTTTGCCAGGCCTGTGTGTGTTTATCTAGGCTGTTGAAGTGGAATGTGAAGGATGATGATATATGCTACGTTGCCTATAGCTATCGTTAAACTGCTGCTGCAGTCGCTTCAGCGCTGGCTGCGGCTTCATTTCCGTAACATGGTGGTGGTTTAATTCAGTTCTGACATGAAGAGCTTATCAGTTTTAGTTGGTGATGAGAGATTCTGGCAGTTTCAATCTGGAAGGACCTGCATAGTGCATGTAGGTCATACCGTTACAAGGAAAATAACGAGGAAGGAGGAAACTGACTCACCATGAAAGTGACTTGCTTTGAAATAATTTCCCCTGGTAGCACAGGGGGTCTTTCAGGAAAAGTTTAGTCTGGAGGCTGTAATTGGGCCGTGGGGGGTTAGGCACACTGTGCAGAGCCTAAAGTATCCTGACGTCTGTGGAAAGATGAGATTGTGATGGAAAGAAAACAAATAGCATCATTCATGACAACGTGATAAACATGTTATGTAATAGTATCCGATTAGATATTCCCTGTGTATTAATGGAACGTTTGTGTTTATGCATGGACTCTTTTTTTATTTCTATGCTTTTCCTCTTTTCTTTCATAAAGCTGAGACAACACTGGTCGTAAAAAGTACTACACAAATAAACGTTGATTGATTGAACAAAAAGAGAGGTTCACTACAGCACTGAGCCAAAGTCAGAGACCACACTTAATTTATTTACATTGTACTGACTTTAATTTCTCTGGAGATATTTCTCCTGGAGATTAGGATAAGAAAACTTTAATTTAAAAAAAGGAGTTTCCAAAACACAAGTTCAAAAATGAGATTACTGTCAAATTTGTTGAACTTGGTAGACCAGCAGATTTGTGAACCTTTATCTTTAAGAAAGAAAACAATGGCTCTTGCTTTAGATCTGGAAAACATGTAGAGGTATTTCTGTCCACTGTGAGGAGACGATGCATCAGAAGAGATGTGCAACTGTGAAGAAGCTGTTACTGAAAAAAGGAACTAGATAAGAACATAAACACAAAAAACAACCAGTGCACAAAACTGGATGTGTAGCCGTCAAAAAGCTGTTTGTGTTTTTTTCTGATGCTGGAAAATAAATAGCGTGTATGACTGTATAATAAATCAATAGTAAATAAATGATCGCTGATTTTTGCTCATTACATATATGAGCTTTCATAAACTGAATAATAACCTCAATTATTTCAGTTCTGTGTTTAGGCACTCTGATGAGAACTGCCTGATGGGAAATGTAAACCTGTAAGTGGGGCGTGATTATTTCTGGAAACAACTTGGCTCTGGTCTTTCAGGAGAGCGGTGTGCTGGACAGCTCCATCCCTGGCTCCGGTGGGCGGAGCGTGTTTTGGACACGACGGTGTGGATGCGGTCACGCTGTGTCTGTGTTGTCCTGAGAGGCGTTCACAGCGGGTTTAACTGAACAGCCCTGTGAGGAGAAGATACTGGAGATACTGGAGCTAACATTTGTGATCTACTTTTGGAGCTGACGTTGTAGATTGTTCTTCTAGAATTCGGAAGGTCTGTAAGCGCCTGAAGGATCGCTGCTCATTGCTGCTATCGCCATCTTCAGCGGGTGGTCTTTATCTTCGATGAACGTGAACTTCGCGACTGATGTGTGATTGAGATGCGAGCCGGTGGACCGTGAAGGCGATGAGGGGAACCAGAACGCTGCGCCGACGAGCCGCTTCACTCCTCCGAGATTAAATGGGCTTCAGGAGGACCAGCACTTAACCTCACTCCAGGCATGGATGTACGTGGGTTTGTTCGGTGGACGGTTTCGTACTTACTCCTGCTCGGCTCTGCTGCCCCCGGTCACGGTAAATACCCCCCACTGTGCAGTCTGCGAGTTCAGGGCTTATCTGTTGCTTTGGTGTGATCACCTGAAACACGAGAAGATCTTTTAGGAGAGCTTGTGATTTTTAACAGTTGGTTTACTTTTAGTGGGAGAGTGTCTGCTTTATGTCTCTAACTGATTTCTGAATTGTAGGCTCGGTGTGCAGAGCTGGGTGCAATCTTGAAAATGGGGTTTGTGATCAGAATGGCGAGTGCAGGTATGTTTAGGCATACAGGTGCCTTCATTTCATCCTTAAATGTTTAGATGCACACCAACAGCAACGTAATGCTTTAAAATAGCCCGTGTTTACTTTGTACTGTTTATTAATACATTTAAATAACATTCATTCCTACACTACCTTCATAGTGTGTGTGCGTTTTAGGTTTCATGTTTATCAACAGCGGTGGCCTGGCACGGTTTTCACCCCACCTTTAACGCAGATGGAATTACCAGTTGCACCTTTCGGGTGGTGTTGTGTTTTTCTCAGGTGCAGGCCTGGCTGGCAAGGTGCGGCGTGCGAGCGGTGTGTTCCTTTCCCAGGTTGTGTTCATGGTACATGTGAGAAAGCTTGGCAGTGTGTCTGTGAGCTGGGCTGGGTAGGCAGTCGGTGTGATCAAGGTGAGACCCTCCTGATAAAACAGATCCAGCGAGCACTGGTAGTGCAATGCGCAGTAACCTCCAAGTCTTATTTTGCCTTTAGACATCCACCTGTGTTCATCAAAGCCTTGTTCTGGTAATTCCACGTGCATTGAGACCGGAGAGGGAGGATATATCTGCGTCTGTGCTCCAGGCTACGTGGGGAAACACTGCCAGGTGAAGAAAGGAGCATGTCTGATAAAGGGGTAAGAGCTGTCTGGTTCAGTCATGTTTAAGAAGGAGTTAAGGTTTTTTCTAATTGTATTAGCATATTTAGTGCAATAATCTGGTGAACTGGTTCCTGAAAAGACGTATTGATATTTAAAAGAGCTCTTCAGATTCAGCTGTGTGATTAATATTGATTGTAGTGAGCAGACCTAATTTAACCCTAACACAGAATCCAGCAGCACACAGAACAAATAGCTCAAATCAATGAAGCATGTGACTGCTTTGTTTAGAATATATTAATTAAATGTAATGAAAAGAAAGACTTTTTTTTATTTTATATATAGCAAGTACTTTCTGTGCTTTTTTTATAGCATAGCATTAAAACTAGACTCAAAGACTTACATGTATATTTCAGAGTAACTGTCCTGTTAAGAAGATTCTGTGTAATTTGAGTTTTTATTTTTAGCTCCCCGTGTCGGAACGGAGGCACCTGCATGGAGAGTAATGGATCTGACAGCCGCTCGTCTTGCCTCTGTCCGTCTGGATTCACTGGAGATTTGTGTGAAATTGATGCTGATAAGTGTGAGCCCAACCCATGTCTAAATGGGGGCACCTGCACTGATCATGGTCTAGCCCACACATGCATTTGCCCCCCACCTTTCTCTGGTCCCATCTGCGACACCATCCTGGCTTCATGCTCTGAGGGCACTTGTGGAAAAGGAGGCACCTGCTTAAACCGGACTGATGGTGGATCCCACTGTGTATGCCCACCAGGCCTAACAGGCCCTTCATGTGACCTCCACATTCACAAACTCAAGTCAAAAGCAAGGCCTAAGCCCGCAGGCCTGGGCCATTCTCCCCTGCACTACAGCCTCCCAGCACATGCCTTCCACAAGCTTTTAAGGCCCCCTGAGCGCAAGCTACTGAAGATCACCTTGAAGGAAACTGTGCACGCCTCCAGCCCCCTAGTCACTCGCAGCCAGATCATCTGCTTTGCTGTGCTGGGTCTGCTCACCTGCTTGGTGATTCTAGGAACCGCAGGCATCATCTTCTTTAATCGCTGTGAGACGTGGCTGGCAAATGTCAAATATAGCCAGCTGGTGCGGCAGCAGAGGGACTACCTCTTAAAGACTACCGATGGTGAGGATCACTCCATAAACATTGTCCTGCCAGAGAAAATCAAACTGACCAATTATGGGAAGCACTACACATCCATATAAGGCAGTGCTGCAACATACACGTGGGTGGGGTTTTGTGAGCAAAGGATTTTTTTTTCTTGTGGGAGACCTTTGTAGATGAAAAGTAGAGCTTTTGGCAAAAGAATGGAAACACTTGAAAAAAGAAAAGAGAAACATTTATGTCATTGTGTTTATCAAAGTACAACTTGATTTGTTTTATTTAAAATATTAATCTACATATGTACAAAAACATCTGTGTTGCAGGAGGCAAAATAGTACACACATTAATTTGGGTTTTACAAAGCGTGAAATAATGACGAAAAGAACTGAGAACTAAAACTTAACTCTGGACTGTTCATTATTTTAAAACTGCCCCCTCACTTCAACCTCTTCACTCTCTGAGCTGAACTCAGTAAACACAGTCATTGTAAAATGCCATCTGCACACTGTATGTACAGAAGAAAAACATGGAAAAAGTATTAAGTCGTTTCAAGCATGGACACACAAACAGCAACTTATAGCTGTGTTCAGCAGGAAAGACGAGATATCAGCAAGAGAGGGTCGGGCAAGGCAAAGCCAGAGTAACTGTAAAACAGGAATACGCAAAGCCAACCATTTGTGGTCAGGATTTGAATCCTGGCACTGGATTTACATATTATGGCAGGTTGATTGGTTTGGTAAAGTATATTGGAAACCAAATCACAGGAACATAAGAAGAAATACTGGAAAAGATTGGTCAAGTGGGTAAAAGTGTTGATAAAATTTTGAATGTTAAAGGTGCCACAGAATGCACTTTACAGTAATTTAAGTTTTTCTCTGATGTATATGACATAGATATGGTTTTATGTGCCCATTTACAACAGAAACATTTGCCGCTAGAATGAAACAAGCTGCTTTCTGTTTTTGGTAAGCGTATGAAAAATTAAATAATTAATTAAATAAGCTTTGGTCCGTGATTTGCTGGTTTACAGCTAAAGCAACAAGTAGGACTACCCAGCTTTTCCTTGAAGTAGCTGTAACAATGTGCTGAAACCATGCTTCATAAGAGAGGTATAAAATATTTAAAACAAGATTTAATCATTTACAAAACTTCAAAACAGTCCGCTGGCCTATGAAAAACAAAATGCATTGTAAAAAGTTAATTGTAGTAGTTCATTGTTTTGACTTAACTCTCTATTGCCAGTGTATTTTACAAGCTTTTAATTAAAATGTTTACAGTAAATCGAAATACATTAATTAAACGCTAATACACACACAGGGACAAATCAATAGTCAGTGCTTATGCTATGAAACTGACAAGCAATGGCATGTTTTAACATTAGTTTAAAATAACATTTAAACACTAAAAACTCTTTAAAACTCTTCTCTTTTGTTTTATTGCATATTAAACAATTCTCTGGCGTCTCTTGAGCCACAGGGCCGTTTGTATCCACTGTATCGCTGTAGATGTGTTTTTGTGAATTTGTTATGCTACATTTCTGACTAAACTGTTATGATAAAAAAATATTATTTAAAAGTTATAATGAAGTCATCATTCCCTCAACCAGACAAGCGGATGTGCAGCCAGGTCAGATTTGTGGGTAAGCAAAATCACACGGGATTCATAGTAAAAGATCTCAAGGTTAACTTTACTGACCATTAAATCCAGCTTCATAGTGTGCCCCCCAGGAGTTCCCCCACCGATCCAGAGAGCACTTAGAATACAGCATGTTGTGTATTTACACAGGACTGTCATACGGCTCTGTGCAGTACGTGTTCATATACAAGTTGAAATGACAGCACTGGCGTACCTCCATAGACCGACATGTTTCTATAAAAGCCTTTTTTTTTCCAACATCAAAGCAAAAGTAACAGTGTTTAAATACAATGTTGTACTGGTCTCTGATTACTCCTTTAATATAGGTGTTCATTTCCCCTGTTAGAGTTTTCCAGGCACATACAGCCACCATGTGACTAATCACTTCACCAACATGAACTTACTAACCAGCTGCAAAAACCTTGTAAATACTTCAAATGTTGAGTTAATTGTGATATAAATCTATATCTGTAAAAATTCAGAATGTTTGTGTAGCAGCTTTCATACGACAGCATTGTTTATGGCTAAAACATCCTGAATGCATTCTTGACCACTTTTAAACTTTAAAGTAAACTCTACATGCTTTTAATGAATTTGGTTAACGAATGGTGGACAGCAAACTTCAGCAGAAAGGATTCAGCAGGGCTACCTCAGCGTATTCATTCACTGCCTTGATTTTGCTGTGCTGTTACATGTTCTACTCCTTAATAAACACATTTTATACAATTAATAAAAACATCAGCTGCTGCAACTTAAATGCCTCTGATGCTCTGTCCAGGCGGTCTTTGCTACCGCCTTGTGGTAAGGTTAAAATGACAAGCAAATCTTGCTAGGCCGACGTGGACAATGTAAAACTGGCTGATGGCTAATAGTTTAAATGAATTTCGTACAGTGCTAATGTTTTTGAGGACGATTTAGTTTAGATGGCAGCATTTCACTGATGTTAAAATAATGTCTCTGCCAATGTTTTGGAAGGAAGCTGGCATAAAAGAACAAACCTCAGCTTTTCTTTTTTCTTATTGTTTGTTTTATTATTTTTCGTTCCCTGTACAGGTTCTAATGATTAGGGTTGAACATTGCTTTATATAGTTATTCATTTTTTGCTTTCTGATGAATCTTTGTCCTGTAACTCGTCTCGTAGTTTTCTAAATATCAGCACCGCTCCAACTCCAGAAATTATGGAAATGTGCCCACCAGTCTACATTTGCTGGACTGGGAGACACCTCAGAGCAGACCCCCAACCACGACTGCAGTGGTGGTTTGAACCGCACTCCTCTGTTTGTTGTTTTTTTCTATCCCTCTTTTTCCCCCCATAGAATCCCATTTATTTTTGAGCGCACCCAAACATCTATATAATATAATCTATATAATCTATATAATTAATCATACAGCCACCAAACTGCATGTACTCGCTGAGGACATACTGACCCAAACACACTGACCCACACTCCTCTACTTGTCGTTAATTCATCCTTCATTCCTCGCACTGCTTAAGCTGTGCACCTAGTTGGTTATGGCATCCCAAATCATCAAGAGAATAAAGAGCTGCGCTGCTGGTAATTAAACTCTCGCTACTCAAACTTGGACTCTGTCTAGCTGCACACTGGCCTCTGTCAGCATGTCCCTCAAACTTATTACCATTAAAAAAAAAAAAAAAAAACCACACAGTAGACTCACAGTTTTTCCACTCTTGTTATTGGGGTTATTGAACAACAGAGATAAAATCTAGAGCTTTTTCAGCTCCCAGAGCATAAACAAGTTAGATATTAGACAGTAGCCATGTTGATTTAAAATGAAAACCGAAACTGAAAACTGTTGATCAGTATAAACAGATCAATGCCTACCCTTTGACCAATGGCTGCCTTTGAACATCTGTTGAGATTGGACACATATTTCAAACGTTTGATTACATATTTATTAAACTCCGGAGGAGTAGAGCATTTCAGAAGATTTTTTTTTTACATTTTACTTTTAATTGTAACTTTATCAATAAGTACTATTTTTTTGTCCAGGTTTCCAAATTTTATAAATATGTGTGCTTCAGTGTCCGAACATGGAGTCGTATGCTGAACGTTTGGGCACCCCTGATAAAATTATATGTTTTGGTGATTTTCCAACTGATAAGTTTATATATACACACTCTATAGAGAACAGACACTTCAATGCACATGTTTTTATTTATTCACATATTTTCTGAATTCATCATATTGGGAAAAAATGAAACAAAATGCAACCTGTGTACATTTATTTATACATTAGTTAAGCAGAAAAATAGTTAAATAGCTATTTGTAAAGATGTAAAGTTGTTAGAGGTTAGTGGCGGAAAGCAATGACAATGTTAACTCTGTCTGCAGATGTGTACTCCTTTCTGCTCAAATCATTCTTTAAAATAAATATCTACAACACTTCTACGAATAGAAGTACAACTTCTATCTACATGCTTTAAAAAGAGCCGCTGGTTAAGAATCATTATGTGTGTTTGATCTGGTTTATCCTATACTACTTAATTGTGATTGGCTGTGTTGCTGTTCATTCAGTCCACGCTAACCAATACCTGTAAGAAATGCAGGTCTTCTGCATCGCCCACGTCTGCTATGGCCTCAAGTTTTCACATTCAGAGTGGACTAGTGCAACAAACTAGTGCACATGTCTGCACATGTGAACTTCAGGAAACCAAAAGTCTGATTTACAATGTTGTTAGTCTAAGTTGTATAACAGCACAGGAGGTGGCACTGTGTTTCCTTCTGAAGAGTACACTAGGACGTACCCATTTCAAATGTAAAACAGTCTTGGGAATGATGGGTAATGACACAAATAACTAAAGATTAATAAATATTTGTAGTGCTGAGAAAATAAAATATGTAAAACGTGTGTATGTAGCTATTGGTATATTTACATGTGAGAGTTTACACAAGAGCATGTGTTTTGAATTTTGTTGATTTCTGAAAGAAAATAACATTATTTACATGGCATTTCCCTTTAAAGCATGATTTCTATTTGTTTGAGTTTTATATATTGGAAATAACATAACATGTTATGTGTGCCATAATGTATGCATACATAGTATTTTATTTTTTCCCCATCAAGTCAGCAAAAACAGTACTAGTGCCTTAAACTGTGTTTCATGTAAAGGATGTTTATTATTATCACTCAGAACATCAACAAAATGTTACATTTTAATTTTTAAATACAGCTGTATAAGTGAATGTAAATCAGTGTGCACATCTACATTTGGGAGGTAGATTGTTATCTGTCAGTCACTGTGGCTAAAGGTCTGTCCTGTACTGTAGACATGGGCGGTTCATAAGGGATCACTAGTAATTAGGCACTTCCTGTTAAGAGTTACTTTTTTGTCCCATTGACGTTTTGAAAGCAATACAGTGCTTTCAAAACAATACTGTTAGAGGTCCCAGCACAAAGATTCTCTTCTTTTTCTCTCCTTTTACTTCTAAAATGAATCATGCAGACATAAACGTGGTCGGTAGGTGGCAGTCTCACACGCTGCCCAGGTGCACAAGCTCCTAATAGTGGCATTACAGCAAAGCTTTAACTTTTAGGCCACATCTGATGCACTGTATGTCACAGAGACAATTACATTTCCCCTATTTAGTCCTTGGCCTACAGAAAAGACCAAAGAAATGAAGCTCCGCCCACTTAGATTTCAAGATAATTAGCATTGTGTGAAATGACACTGAGAGTGGACTAGTCTCTGTTTCCTGTACAGTCAGATCAGGTATCAAAAATAATCTGAACTTTAATAATTACTAAAAATAGTTTTGGAATTTCAACACTATTTAGACTTCAGGCCACATCCACAAATAAGCAAGCCTGAAACAGAAACTCATTACTAAACGTTTTACTGAAAAAGCAGGTTTTTAACCTAGACTTAAAAATTAAAGCTGTGTCTGCCAAACACTGACTGAAAGGTTATTCCAAAGCTGGTGGACTCTTTATGAAAACATTTACATTTACAGCATTTAGCAGACACTTACAGAGCGACTTACAGAAGTGCTGTGTGTTCAGTCAGAGTATGTATGTATCTCTATCTAGTACAAACAGGTTTAAGTCTAAACTACTCTTAAACTCAAACACTGCTATAAACTAGAGCCAGTGCTGATACCTAGAAAGATAACATAAGATTAGACACAGAGCAACACCAAGCAAGACTGGAACACCTACAGAGAAGAGAATAAATACAGACTACACACAGTATAAGTGCAGTACTCAGTCAGAGTTCCTAGAAGATCAAGTACAATTATGGTTTCTACCAGAACTTTAGTAGATCAGTGCTTATAAGAGCTTCACAAAGAGACTGTGGTCTTCAGTCTGCGTTTGAAGACCGTGAAAGAGTTCACTGTTCAGACAGCCAGTGGAAGATCATTACACCATCTGGGCTCCAGGACAGAGAAGCGTCTTGTTACAGGTCTTCCATGAATCTTGAGAGATGGCGGGTCAAGCCAAGCGGTACTTGAAGTGTGAAGGGCTTTAGGTGCGGCTCTACCCCTGATATAACTATTTATTACAGGTAATAACAGTGAGTAGCACCTTGTGATCTTAGTGGACGTGTTGGTTCAGTCTACAGAAAAACATACAAAGTAAGATACATCTGAGCCATATTTTCACCCTGAGGTATTTCCAATCTGCAATCTAATGCCTTGTCTCAAGCCCTCATGTCAACAGCATTCAGTCAAAAGTAAAAAGTAAAAGTATACATATCTTGAGAAATCTAATTACTTATTTGGATTTAATCATTGCATGTTCGGGCCTTACTCCAATCTACGCCTGAATATGCTTTTAACATGACCATTTCTGATATAATAATCTGACACACCACACAAACCACTGTACACATTGAGTCATTTTAGAACTCACCTGGCTCGGGGAACACAACACTGCCATCTGCTGACAAACTAATAAAACTAACTTCGGGTCTCCCAGTTCACAAACTGATGCTTGAAACCCCCTTGTGTCTCCACCACAATAAAAAAGGCCCATCATTCAAGAGCTCGCAAGCTTAAGTTTATCCCCTCTCGTTCCTGCAGCTATTGAACAGCTCAGGAGGGCAAAGCACTTCACCAAACTTGATTTATGTAGTGATTATAATCTGACGTGCATTAGAGAGAGGGAGACGCATACGAGAAAACATGCAGTATTACAAGAGAACTCTTTCAGTGTCTACCTCTGTCTCCCAGTCCTTCATTAATGATGTTATTAGTGAAATAATTTACATGTAATAAATTACAATGATGTCATCCTTATTGATTCCCCGAGCACGAGTGAGCACGTCACCAGTGACAGATCAGCACTGTGCAGACCCCTCGTCAGCGGGCTATTTTGAGGGTATCGTATAGTTAAGGCCTGCTGGTGCAGCTGTCAGAGCTGATGATGCCACAGTGGTCTCAGAGAACACCTTCAAGGTGGCACCTGGCACCAAAGCGGCACTTGGTGATATGGAGACCACCAGCAAGCTGATGTCTGCCCTCTCTGCTCCATCTGCCTCCAAGGACCACACCGCAGGCCCGCCTGCCTTCGTTGATGTCGCTGCAGGTCCGCCTGCACCCAAGGACATCAGTGATCACCTGTGTCTGCTCCTAGACCTGCTGGTCTCCATGTCTCCTGCCTGTGGCCTTCAAGCTTCCTGTTTTTAACTTCCATGTTTTTCCTCATAATTAGCTCAAGAGAAAGCAGGCCCAGTTTAAGATCAAGAGCTTAATTTAAACTACAGAAACACATTCTATTAACAAATATAGATATTGTCCTGCAGCTCTTCATCCTTTTATAATTTGTGTTGCAATAGAAAAAAACAAGTTTTCACAGTTAATATTTGTTTCCTTTGCCAGTTTTTCAACTTTCAGTTCCACTTTAAACAGAGATTGTTACACAATTTGTCACAGTGTGGGGACCCAAGTGCAGTTTATTTATTTACAGTGTGCATGCTTGTGGTATAAAGTGCCAGTGCTGATTTGAACTAGACCAGTGTGCTACCACTGCACCACCAGTGGTGGCGCAAAAGGGACTTAACAGTGAAACCAAAAAGGCAGGAAAATCAAACAAAGGAAATGCCAAACGCAACGTCTTCAAGCAAATGAGTACCAGAGTATGTAGACAAACAAAAAATAATCCAGAGTCTTGGATTTCAGGGTAAAGCTGAACCTAGAAACAATCAGCTCTTAGCGTCTCTTTATTTAAGATCTTTCTCTGAAAGATTCTTTACTTCTTTTCTCTTTCTTCTACTTTTCTGATTTCATTTCTTTTCTTTTCTTTTCTTTTCTTTTCTTTTCTTTTCTTTTCTTTTCTTTCCCACCAGTACTGAATGCTCCTTCTACAAAGGTGCAACAGAGAGGAGCTGATTGGTTGGGTATATATGCCTTGCCAGACAGGTGAGCCTGGTCAGCACTAATTACCGCTGGGAGTTCTGGGACTTGTAGTTTTTTGACCCAGAGCCACCAGTTTTTTTACTGCGCTGGCCAGGCCTCCTTCTGGTGGCTGGTGGTAATCGCTGCCTCCCGCCACAAGGAGCTGTCTCACAGTTAGTACCTAGAAGAAACAGGGGGTAGAGCCGTTTCATACAGAGCCCCCAGCTTTGAGACAACCTTCCAGTCAGGGTATAGGACTCAGACTCAGCCTTGTCTGGGCTGGTTTAGTCAAACTTTTGGTAATTAGTTTGTCCGTTACATAAAACTGACAGAGTTTTCTGGTAAACTGGGAATGTTGGTGCTGTCGTCCCGCTGCTCTCACATTCTCACTCAAGTGGTGGGGCGGAGGGGTGCTGACATCTCAGGGCGGGCTCATGTTTTTGTTACCTTCTGGCTCTCCTTTTTTAGTTTTGCTGTAATAGCCAGGTTACTGGAGTCACTGTTGCACCTTATTAAAACCATATACAGTTAATCACCCCTAACACCCTCAACAATTGCCCTCCCCGTACGATCTGATGCTAAATAATGGCCCATCCTGTGATCTGATGCTGCTTGTTCGTCTGGTTTGACCGGGTCCGCTGTTTGCCTGTATGTTGGATTAGGGTACCCACCCTTACCTTCACAAACTCATCAGTTCTTTCTTCTCCTACCTCTCTGAGCTGGATCACACAGCTACTCTGAATGGACTTTAACAGTTTTCTTCCTTTTTCTCCATATTAATTAATGCATATAGTTTTTTGTTCTATCAGGTTGTGTAGTGTGTTATTGTATGAAGTATGAAGTGTATTGTATGTAGTATATGTAGTATATATTGTATGTAGTATGTTATTGTATGCACAGTCAGGATGTCAGGATGTTATTACTCAGACTGGGAGTGAAAAGTGGACGAAAACTGTAAAAACTTTACATTTCTGTAGTGTAAGCAGCACTGCAGGCTTTGTGTGAAACTAAACTTATACTTACAAGCAGAAACCGTTTATTTCCCTGTAGATTTCGCGCCTGACGTGAAGTCATGTTGTTATTCAATAAAGAGATGAGCTTTTATAATCACATTTTTTTTACAGTTTGGCCACTATTTTAATATAAAAACTAGCTTTACTTCAACAGTATATATAGTTGGCATAAATGTTGTGCTTTTAATAAAATAATCACCAGTAAAATTTTATTCTCACTTAATTGAAGCATTATTATTTGTTGGACGTTATAATTGCAATTGATATTGAACATTGAGATTTGTGTAAAAAAAATGAACGTATGTATTGTAATATCTAAAGAGCTGAAAAACTCATAACAATAACTTGCATGTAAAAGCTGAGGACAGAGCAGAGCAAAACCCTACGAGAGGGAAGGGTTAGTATGGCCTGGCTGGGGCTGGGGTGGCCTAACTTGGAGTGGCTTGGCATGTTCTGACCTGGCCGGGTATAGCTTGCTCTACCTTGGTGTGGTTTGGTTTGGTTTGGTTTGGTTTGGTTTAATTTGCTTTGGTTTGGTGTGGTGTAGTGTGGTTTGGTGTGGTTTGGTTTGATTTGGTTTGGTTTGGTGTGGTGTGGTTTGGTTTGATTTGGTTTGATTTGGTGTGGTTTGGCCTGATTTGGTTTAATTTGGGTTGGTTTGATTTGATTTGGTGTGGTTTGGTTTGGTTTGGTGTGGTGTGGTGTGGTGTGGTTTGGTGTGGTTTGGTTTGGTGTGGTTTGGTGTGGTTTGGTTTGGTTTGGTGTGGTGTGGTGTGGTTTGGTTTGGTGTGGTTTGGTGTGGTGTGGTTTGGTTTGGTTTGATTTGGTTTGATTTGGTGTGGTTTGGCCTGATTTGGTTTAGTTTGGGTTGGTTTGGTTTGGTTTGGTTTGGTTTGGTGTGGTGTGGTGTGGTGTGGTGTGGTGTGGTTTGGTTTGGTGTGGTTTGGTTTGGTGTGGTTTGGTGTGGTTTGGTTTGGTTTGGTGTGGTTTGGTGTGGTGTGGTGTGGTTTGGTTTGGTTTGATTTGGTTTGATTTGGTGTGATTTGGCCTGATTTGGTTTAATTTGGGTTGGTTTGGTTTGATTTGGTTTGGTGTGGTGTGGTGTGGTGTGGTTTGGTTTGGTGTGGTTTGATTTGGTTTGGTGTGGTGTGGTGTGGTTTGGTTTGGTTTGATTTGGTGTGGTTTGGTTTGATTTGGTTTGGTGTGGTGTGGTGTGGTGTGGTGTGGTGTGGTGTGGTTTGGTGTGGTGTGGTGTGGTGTGGTGTGGTGTGGTTTGGTGTGGTGTGGTGTGGTGTGGTGTGGTTTGGTTTGATTTGGTGTGGTTTGGTTTGGTTTGGTTTAGTTTGGTGTGGTGTGGTGTGATTTGGTTTGATTTGGTTTGATTTGGTGTGGTTTGGCCTGATTTGGTTTAATTTGGGTTGGTTTGGTTTGATTTGGTTTGGTTTGGTTTAATTTGGGTTGGTTTGGTTTGGTTTGGTTTGGTTTGGTTTGGTTTTATTTGGTTTGGTTTAGTTTGGTTTGGTTTGGTTTAATTTGGTTTGGTTTGGTTTGGTTTGGTTTGGTTTGGTTTGGTGTGGTGTGGTGTGGTTTGGTTTGGCCTGATTTGGTTTGATTTGGTGTGGTTTGGCCTAGCTTAGCATAGCCTAGATTATTTTAGCTGGGTCTACCTTAACCTAGCTAGGTTTAGCCCAGCTTGGCTTGGCCCAGCTTAGCTTGGTTACACTTAGCTTCACCTACCATGTCTTGGCTTGGCCTGGCTTGGCATAGCTTAGCTTAGTTTAGTGTAGCTTGTACAACAAGGGCAACATGGTTTGAATGTACTGGGTTGCAAAAATACCAGGCCCTGTGGTGGCAGTTTCAGTGTCCTCTGGGGCAGTGAAGCCTGCTGCATCCACGTCCTTAGGCTTGGCTTGGCTTGGCTTGGTGTAGTCTATCTTAGCTTAGCTTAGCTGAGTATAGCTAATCTTATCTTGTGGCTCACACAACAAGGTTTTGAACGTGGTTTGAAGGTACTGGGGTACAAAAAATACCAGGCCCTGAGGTGTTGGTGTGAGGGGTATATGTAGGTGAGTATATTACAGTATATTATAGTGAGATATAAATATTATTTTCATGCTTTGTCATATGTAGAATCTTACTTTTACTCACAAATCTCCAAGAAAGAGATTTGACCCTTCTATTCAGTAATGATTAAAAATCTGTTTTCCAGTAGGTTGTTAGTCAGAGCCTCTTACAGGAAATGTTTCTTCATATTTGGTGTAATTTGGTCCTCAGATTAACTCACTGTGTGTCTTTGTTTGATCTCATGAATCAAGCAAGTCTAAGTTCTGTGTCATGTCTGAGATTCAGATGTATCCTGTTGCCAGAACACAATGAAATGCGTTTCTCTGCCAGATCTTAAAACATCACTTGTTTTTAAGTGGAGAGTCTATGCTCTTGGGCGTACATCATAGACTGTATGTAAGAAGGCCATTCATGCACATTAATTTCATTGCGTGTAGCACCAGTCTGCTTGAATGAACTTTCTTTACTTTTGAATTAAATTTCTTTACAGTTTTTATACAGTGTTTTAAAATTCAGCAAATATTGATTAACAGATCACTGAAATGTGCTGATGTGTGTTCTCTGTACCTATTTTCACTTCAAATCAAAACAAAACATATCATTCAAACATTTGCATATGACTAAACCATGGGAGCCTGGTATCTGACTGGCTCACTAAATAAACAATAAAATGTTTGTAACATGAATGGAATGTTTTATGTTTAAAGCTTTTTGTTGTCCTGTAAGTAGTGAAATACAGTTCAGTTCAGGAATCTGGGTACAGTGACTGGTTCTACTCTCAGGTCAAACACACACATCTGCTACTAATCTCCACTTGGAAACCCTGTCAAGTGTCACCACCACCATCAGTGTTTCTCATAACATTTAACCTACACTGCAGGTCTATCAGGTTACTCTGCTGGGAAGAAGAAAAAACTTCAGGACATTAACCCCCACTGAACAGGAGGCAGAAAGACTGTGGCTGTGGATGAAGCAGTAAAATACCTGTGGAATGTTTGACACTGGCACATTCAGTTGCTTTAGATTAACCTAACACTGCACTGCGACTGAGAAACTGAGAGACTTGCTGTGTAATTAAAGGAGATTCATGTAAGCTCACATATTCAATGTCTGAAATTTCTGATTTAGATTAAAGTACATATTCAGCCTTCCCATAAAACAATTTTTTTAATGTTATCCATTTTAAAGAGGGATCTATGTGTGTGTTGTAGATTTTACTTCCGTTATTTAGGCTAGTGAGTAAATAAATAAAGAACATACGTAGCAGTTGTTGACCACTACAGCTATGGCTGAGGTGTGAATAAAGCTGAGTGTAGGAATAGCGTTGTACATAGTAGTGCAACAATTTAAAGCCTTCCTATAGAATTGTCCTAGTCTCTGAGATGATTAGTGATGCTCTTAGCTGGTCTGAGGTGCTGCACACTCTCACTTAACCAACTCCTTTATTTCTGAATTTCAAATTCCAGTACAAGCTGAAGCACATTTTTATTCAGTATGCTATGTAAGTATAATACATCAGCTGATATCACCGGGGTCTAATACCTGGAGACAGTACCGTGAGTATTACATTCAAACTGAAAATACGCCTTCTTTCCAGGAGATTTGTTCATAGAAGCCTGTGAAAAATGCCTGTCATGTTTCGTAGAGCTGCACCCAAATATTCCACTATTCAGATATTCATTTATTAGGTATTCAGATTCTTAATCTGAGATATGAATATTAGCTTTTTGGCAAAATGTCAGCTATCAATAAATGTGTAAAATACTATCGGGACAGTCATACTGCCTCCTGGGGGCTCGGGAGGGATGGCCACACACAGAGGCTCATGGTAGACAAGCACCCAACTGTAAGTAGTTGTTTAGTGTTTTTGTTTGTTAGTTCAGGTTGAGGATATCGTGTTGTTCTGTTTTGGTGGGCGTAAGCAGTGTAGGACGTTCTTACTGTCAGCTAAATTAAACAGTGCTCACTATATAGGTCACTGATCTAACTAAAAGTTCACTGATGTGGGTGATCAGCATAGGCTTTACAAAGCTGAGTTCCATTTGTAATGAATTAGTAACCAGAGTCAGTGCACAACACTGCATAACCTAGTGGTGAGATAGACCTTTTACTACATCTGGACTGTATTAAGTTTGGTGCAAGCCTATAGGAACTTTCAACCCACATTTCCTGTTCATAACTGGTAAACAGGGGTTGTTCTGTTCATACTGAGGAATGGCCCGGTACAGAACAGATTGAGTATTTACAGAAATGTATTTATTATTTATCATTTATTTGTAAGGTTATCAGTATTAAAAGGCATTTATTTATTTGCAATCATATTTCTGTAATTGTGCAGTTGTATCAGAGGGGATTTATCAGAGAAGGCCTAACGATTTCTGTAAAAATGCTTGTATGTAATTTTACTTAAAAATATTTATGACAATTGTGTCTGTATTCATAGATTGCAGTATAACAGCACTATTATGAAAACATCATGGTTAAAGTCTTGACATGGCAAGCAAAAATTGGCTAATCAGAAATATATATATTTTTCATCTATGTAGATATAGCTAAGCAAACTCTTCAACTTTAATAGAAGCCCATTACAATAGCTCTGCATAGTTACTAGTGTTAGGAATCATTAGCTCCCATTAGCTCCCTAGGTGCTTCAATACAATACATCAAAGATACTACTATAAATACAGATATAATAATAAAACTATTTGGCTTTCTCTCTTATAAAATAGTTAATGTGTCACATGCATGGAGAAAACATTACATGCAGTAAAAATTACCATTAAAGGAAAAACAGATGATCATTGGCATTTTGCTTGTATTACTTATTGGATTATGTTAAAAGAGCATGGCCAAGATAAATTTGGGGGCAGCTTGAAAGGGGGTATGCCCTTACTTTATTGGGGTATGTTGTTACCACAGTTTAACAAGCTCTGCTCAGGTGTGAAGTCTCATCATGAGATCACACCCACACCAGGACCTGCAAGACTACCAGGGCCATGCATGTATTAGAGATGCTGAAGTATCAATCTACTGGTTACCCATAGCAAAAAATGAGCCTGAGCATTTAAATGTACAGCGATTTCATTTCTTAGTTTTTATTTCGTTCATATGTCTGTGAAACTGGCTGTGAAATGAATAGTAGATCAGTTTACAATATCTAAGATGTCACTGTAATGTCTGCTTGTGCTGCTGGGTGCCAGTCAGAATGCCCCATGTATTTAAAACTGTTTAACAGGAGGACAGAGAATTACGGGCGCCATAGAAAGCGTGCATTTTACCAAGTACCAGCCTTTCTAGGCAAAGTTAACTTTATACTTTAAAACAAGTGTTAGAATGATTTTATAAATATAAATGTATAGATGTTAATGTGAGTGTGTTTGTTTGTTTCCACATAGTTTGTGCTGGCCACACAAGTGACAGCTTCATGGTGGTCACAAATAATGCCTGCTCGTTTGTGGTCCTGTGGGGGTCCTGATCATTAATAAGCAGGGTAAAGGTGGAGTAATACAGTATACAGAAAGTAGGTGGAGTACAGTCTGTAATTGTGGTAACTGGAGCTAATGAATGGGCAGTGAGTGTAGAGATGAGGAGGTGGGTAATGCTATGATCAGTCTGATAATCTGATAAAACCCTGCTGAGCACTACATTTTGTTCAACTTCACTTTCCTGCCTCACTGGGCAGTAGCATTCCATTCCTTGTCACTAAACCAGGAAAGCATTCTCCACCCTCCTGGTCGCGCGAGCAGACAGATGGTGTTAAAACGCACCTATGAGGTGAAAGGTCGCTGGGCTGAAAAACTAAATGGGCTAAACTATGAAACGGAGCGTAACGATGCCAGGGAGAATTCATGGTGCAGTTTAATTTAAACAAGAAGTGACACATGGGACAGGACATCCACCTCAAGTGAGTGTGAGGTAACACAGAGCAGGCGGTTAAAGGGCAGCAGGTTACATGTGTTACTTTACTCTGTACTATTTATCTTCACTCTTTAACACAGTAGACTCTCTGAGACCTGGGGCCATATGTGTGAACGTGTACGCAGAAAACCTACAACAGCCATGTGTACACATATTTCCTATTTTGACCTCTCAAACCTTTTAGTCAGAAAGTCACGCACACCTGTTTTTTTATTTTTATCATAAATCAGAGTATAGTAGTGGAATCAGTGGGGACAGCGTGGAAATGCATGTTTGGTGAAAAAAGTATGTTTAACTATTTGACTTATCTCGTATCAGGACCTCTGATGTACACGTCATTGTACTTTTAATGGATTCAGTTTCACGTTTGAGAAGAATTCCCATTACACTTCAAAATATATAGTATAAAGAGAAGAACATATGTTCTGATGTTATTTGTGAAGCTCAGAGGTTCCAGCAGCCCTCGTGGCGGTGTGGTCGAGGTCAAAATAAAAGAAAAGAGGAGCTAGAAAGCTTCATGGCTGTTCATGGCATTCACTAAAACCTAAAGCAGTAGCCTTATCATGAGCATAGCTTACCATCACGTGGGGATGTAATATTTATTGTGCTACATTTTTAAGGATAATGAAATTTGATTAGCTTCCTCTGAGCACTGAGTTATGCTCAATATTATGTTACCTACTTATAAAATACTACACTGAGCATGAGAACCTTCTTAACTAGCATATCATCACTATCTAAAGAAAGACAGCTGAAGACATGAGTTTCTGAACATTTATATTGCTGAATGATGAACTTTTACAGGATATAGGGCAGCTGTCGTCTTCAAATGCTATAAAATAAAATATATGGAGATACATGTTTTTTCTTGGAAAGCAACTATATAATGTTAAATATTTTGTCTCCTTATATGGTGTGAGTAGTCTACCTTTTATTAGCTGGGGTTTAAATGTATGTTAAGGGTTGCTTTATTAATTAGAACCGAGAAAAAAGAAAAAAAACACAAACTAAAAGAGACAAACACAGCAAGAGACAGAGTTAAAAGAAATAAATCAATGTGATATAATCCCGTTCAGTACAGGTTACAAGATATTTTTTTCAGTCATTTTCTAGGCTCTCCAATCGCTGCTTAGCAACTATCTGCCATCACTTTATCCATCACTTTAACTGCACTTCTGCGAGAAAAAGATTTACGTTTGTATGTACCTGTGTACACGCAAAGACCTGACAGACTGAAGTATTACACATTTCTAAAGCCAAACTCAAATATAAAATATGGACTATAAATTATGCAGGCAGATTAAACACACATCTTTCCTGAACTTTCCAAATCTGTTTATGTGATATGTGTTATCATTAATTTATTAAAATAATGTATTAGTTGCTTTTACCATCTTTGCTTTGGTAAAATTGTATAATGGTGTCAGTAGTTATGAATAATTCTTTCAAATAAAGCTTTCTAAGTCATCTAGTAAACATTCCTGTATTTATTCCTGTATATCATAATATATATCCCAGAAATTTCTGTTTCTGATGAGTTTATTAATATAATGTGCAATTTGACCCGTTTTTGCCTTTCTACATTTTCTGCTTTTTTTCTGGCTGTTTTTATTTATTTGTTTGTTTTGGTTGATATTAATCTTTATTTAAATAAACACAAAATTCTTGTTCTTTTTACACATGATGACACTAAACTACTGAACATGTACTGAAAGTCCCACTGAAGACAGAACACAATGTAAAATCTACTGTATCTAAAATCTGTCTTCATTGTTTTTTTCTGATGGCGTTATTAGAAAAACAAGTAAAAAGAAAAGTACGATCCTCTTGGACTGTCCCTGACTCTGCCCCCTCTTCCTCACTACTCATACCTGACTCGTTAAGAGTCCTGCTACTTATACTTTTGTTTAATTCCTTGTTTGCTAAGTCACTGTGTTGGTTTGCATCAGTTCTGAGATTCTTTTGTTTTTTTTCTGTGTTTTGGATCTGCCTGTGTTTTGACCCCCACCAGTGGTCTGGATATTGACCACTGGTGGGGGTCCCCCCCCCCCCCCCCCCCCCCCCCCCCCCCCCCCCCCCCCCCACACACACACACACACACACACACACACACCACCACTATTACAGAAACTATGCAGCAGTAGAACTTTACAATAGTTATCATTTTTTTATTTTGTTTCTGTAAATCTTATCATTATGAAAATTGTAAAGTTTTTAAAATGCCATCTGTCCGTAGCTGATTCTCAGCGAGAGTGCTGGCATACACGTATATGGATGACAGATGGATGATCTCCAACAGTCAGTGTGCTTGTGTTTTCTGATGTAGACTTATCTTCTGTTTGGTAACGCTGTCCCTGTTTTTTATTTATTAGATGCTGTTACGTTCGAGCTCGTCTTGGTCTACTTAATTAATATTGTTAATTGGAGGCAGGAGAAGAGTAAGTATTTTTAAGACTTGATTGTGATCTTCTCTAGTTTGTATTCTTCTACCACCAATGCAAGGGCTGCACTCTTCATTTGCATATTAATATTTTTAATTACTGCTTCTTTTACTCCAATCATGTGCTTTTACAATCCTTACACAAACGTGAAGACGCTCTCATTGTTTCAGAATTATCCGGTCTTGGCAGGTGGGCTCTGGAACTGCCAATCCTTTGCCCAGATGGCAGACTTTATCTCAGCATTCGCATACATCCACGCACTCCACCTTCTGGCTCTGACTGAGATTTGGATTGCTCTATCTCTGACAGGGATTTGGAAGGCTCTCTGAAACAAGCTGCTCTTTTCTCTGCCTTTGTCTTCTCCTATTTCCCACAACATGCTAAGGGGGGGGGCGTGTCCTGTGTATAACAATCACCCTGTTTTAACATCTTACTGTCTTCTCATTCGTAGATCAACTTGACATGTCTCCTTCAGTAAAACCTCTCTTGTTCTTGGTGACTTCAACCTTCCGTCAGATAAGCTGTAGTCATCCTGCCTCCTCCCACTGTTCACCCTTAGCTAGTCTCCTCTGACACACAGAGCAGGCTGAGTGTACTGGGTGTGATGTTCCCCATACCTAACCCAACATAGGTTCACAGGATGTCACAATGATCTTCAAACTTACAGACTCCTCTCCTTGATATTCTTATATATATAATTTACACACATTCAGATTGTGGCCACGTGACAGCTCAGACGTAATCAGGTACTGACCAATACTTTTTTTCTTTTTTTTTTCTAAAATGCTTGACTATTTACTCGGACCAGCTCATGAGCAGCCTGGCTTCAAACTGGTGACCTGTTCAGAACCTCTATTAGTAGCAGGTACTGAGAAGCTCAATATGGCAAGATCACACTAGACCCTCTGATGTGAATCCACAGCTTTCTCTTTTCTCACTGGAGAGAACTGCTGCGGTCATCTTTCCACATAAAGAAACTATGAAGAGAAGCATCAGCGTCTGACCCACACAAGCACGTGTTCGCTCCTTCAGACTTTTTTACATTCTGGTGTGTCCGGCTGACATTTAGTTGACCACCTGACGCTGAATCCCAGCAAGAATTAATTGTTATTCATCCTCACCACTGCAGGTCACCACCATGAGCATGTGATGTCTTGTGAGAATTCCTTGGTCAGTCTGTTTGAATACCCACAAAGCCCTGGTGCAGCTTTCGTTTAGCTTGTTGGTATTTTCAGTATAGTATGTTAATGCTAGTCTTCTGCCGTTAGCATGGTGAATTACTGGGTTTGGATTTTGAGTCAGCTTCTTCAGGTTACTCCAGTGAGAGCAGAATTAATCCAGTTACAGAGAATAGAATATGTGAACCCACTGAAGGAGAGAGTCTGTTATCAGCAACCAGTTATGTTTAATTTATCATCAGCTCAGATTTAGCTTTTTTGAAGAAAGTCATTATGAAGTCACATTGTCTTAATGCCTGTTATCTCAGGGGTCCTGTCTGATCACCTGTGCTAGAAGCTCTATTGCCAGAATGAAAAGTCCTGAGGATAGCTAGCACCCCTGTTCCATATGAAACAAGTTTGTAATCTAGCTAGGTTTAGCAGATCAGTTTATAATTTACATGATCCTTCAGGATTATGGTCTGCAAAAAGAATATTATCATTATTGTTCATAGAAAGTCATTTAAGGATACTAAACATTTTCTCCCTTTCCATACAGTTCTGCTAATCTAGAACAGCAGTTCTCAACCTCTCCACCTTAAAGCCTCAACATTTATAACAACAAAGCATGAAGGAGATGGAGGATGCAGCCCCCTACAAAATCATCCCAGTCGTTTTAGAATGGATTTATTAATGTACAGTACATCATCATATATTACACATATGTATGTCAGTTTTTTAAATACTATGCAGTATACTATATATATATATATATATATATATATATATATATATATATATATATATATATATATATATATATATACTATACTAAACTATACTATACTAAACTATACTATACTATACTAAACTATACTATACTAAACTATACTAAATTATACTATACTAAACTATACTATACTAAACTATACTATACTATACTATACTATACTATACTATACTTTTCCAGTGTTTTGGCTGATCGTGAACACTATCATTAGTCAGGTAAAGACAGGCCTGTAAATCCTTTGATGTTCTTTTTGTGTTTATAACGTTCTTCCAGAAAATTCTAAGCTTTAGTGTTAGAGTTGGTGAAGGACTGCTCCAGGAAAGAGTTACACTTCTCCATTTACACAATATCTGCCTAATAATAATAAGAACAATAAGAATGATAAAAACAATTTCTGGGGAGCTCATTAATATGTCATGCACTAACAAATATATGTGGTAATGTTCATAAAAACTCAGGAGGATGTATTAATGGAGTATCAATCATGCTCACATCTGACTGTCATCCAGTTGATTAAAGCTACTGAATCTGATTATTGCCTATTCTAAACTCAACCTCTACAGGTTGTATTATATTGGATTTAATTCAAGTTAAGTTTATTTGTGTAGTGTTTTTTACAACGATGTCTCAAAGCAGCTTTACAGAGTTCTGAAAACAGACAGTTACAACGTATACCCCCCAGTGAGTAAGAACACCTCCCTAGGTACAACTATATTGAGACTGTTTCACTGCCCCGAATTAAACACAAACTTAGAAAATCTCAATCAGTTTGTTTAAATAACTTAGTTAATATAAGAATATTAGATCCAGTGTCTAGCTGCAGTGTTTCTGAATTAAGGTTTGGTTTATTTAATATAAGATCACTGAACTCTAAGGCAATCATTGTAAATGATACAATAACGTATCATAAAATTGATGTATTATGTCTCGTAGAAACATGGATTAAACCTGAGGAATATTTGGCATTAAATGAAGCTCCTATAGGCTATAAGTATGTACACAGCCCCAGACTAAAGGAGGGGGTAAATGTGTCATTCATAAAAATTCATTACATGAGTCAGAAACACAATCTCACTTTCAATTCTTTTGAAATTCTTTTCATAAACATCACCAATCCGACCACTAACAGAAGTGTACTCACCCTAGTCAGCATTTATAGACCACCAGGACCTTCTTCTGAATTCCTAAAAGAATTCAGTGACTTTGTTGCAGATCTAGCAGTGAGCACTGAGAAACTAATAACTGCAGGAGATTTTAATATTCATCTTGAAAACTCAGCAGATCCATTAAAAAAAGGCTTTCCCATCTATCTTAGACTCTGTAGGTCTCACTCAGAATGTAATAGGGCCTACACATTCCTGTAATCACACACTAGATCTGGTTTTGACCTTAGGTGTTGATATACATAATCTTACTGTTCTTCCACAGACTTCAGTAGTTTCAGATCACTACCTAATTTCATATGAATTGAGTCTTAGTAAAAATTTATGTACATCACCCCGTTATTGCATGAAACGCTCAATAATGCCAAATACATCTCAGCACTTTATTAATATCCTTCCAGATTTATCAACCATAATTTTTCCATCATCAGACCCAACAGAGCTAGACAGACTAACTGACTGCGTAGAAAATACGCTCCGATTAACTTTAGACAACGTTGCACCAACAAAAATTAAAAAGATGCAACAGAAAAAGCTCCGTACAACAATGAAATACACACCTTCAGACAGACAGTATGTAAATTAGAGCGCAAATGGAGAGTGACCAAGCTGGAGGTATTTCACTCTGCTTGGAAGGACAGCCTTAGCAGGTACAGAAAGACACTTATTAAAACACGCTCAGCATACCTGTCCACACTCATCGAACACAACAAAAACAATCCTAGAGTTTTATTTAGCACAATCGCAAAACTTACCAAAAATCAGGAACTGAACCTCAAATACCCGCCGACGATCTCTTCTTCAAATTCTGCTACATGCACACTCGATATGATTCCAACAAACCTTTTAAAACAAGTATTACCAGCTATTATTAAACCTATCTTAACTAGCATCAACTCTTCTCTTAGTCTGGGTCATGTACCTAAGTCTTTTAAACTAGCTGTGACTAGCTTTTTCCTACAAAGCCCCCAAACTGTGGAATAACTTACCAGTTAATGTTGGGGACTCTGACACAGTCTCAATATTTAAGTCTAGACTGAAAACATACTTGTTTAGTAGCTTCTGGTAATTAATCTTCTCTTTTAGATAAAGGCAGGAGATCTGGGGGTTCTTGGACACAGAGGTTTATGGTAAACTGAGATGTTGGTGCTGTTGTTCCACCACTTCACGCCATCACATTAGGCTGTTATAGTTAGATCTGCCGGAGTCGCCAGCCGCACTCTAAAATTCTGAACTCTTTACTCTTTACTCTTCCTGAGGTAATGACTGTCCTCCCGTCTGTTGAACGCTGTTGGAGGGCTGATCATCAGGGCCTCCACCCCACCATCACCAGCCAGCTCACCTGTCCATTTACTGCTACACCCTCAGTTACATCACTATGCCATCCAGATGCACCAGCACTGAGATAGGATGGGACTGTTTCAGCTCACGCCCACTTTACATAAAGACTCAGTCACACACTGCCTCAGTCAGAGACTGCCTCAGTCATACACTGCCTCTATCTGTGCAGCTTCTAAAGCTTTGCTATCCAGATTTCAAACAGAGGCTCCTTTCTTTGGTATTTAGTTCAAACTGTAAATACTGTTTGACCAGAGGAGGATGGGTCTCCCCTTGTGAGTCTGGTTCCTCCCAAGGTTTCTTCCTCCAGTCTGAGGGAAGTGATGTAACTGAGGGTGCATTTCATTTGTCAAGAGAACATGACATATTAACTATTTATAATTAAAAAAGAATAAAGTTTTTTTTAAACTTAAAATGCTGCTTTCTGCTGCTTGCTTAAGTTGTGTTACCTTTTTTATCCTAAATTGTTTTTATTTATTTATTTAAAAGGCTTTAGAAAGACTTTAGAAGTGTGACTTAATTTATTGTTTTGAAGACTGTCTACTTCAGTTCAGTCACCAAAAAAAAACTCTTGGTATTTGCATTAACTCTAACACACTCACATGGTGTGTTATAATTTGTTGCGCTGGTATAAGTGGATCAGACATAATAGTGCTGCTGGAGTTTTTAACACCTTGGCTGATAAAATGGGCAGTGAATGTAGATCTAAGTGTGTGGAGGTACAGACAAACTACAAAACAGAATGCATTGCAACACGCCTGAGACTTTATTGGGCCGTATAATAACTTTCATTTTATTCCTCCAACACTTTATATCTGTCATATTTCTGTATTATACCATAGCCAGAGGATAATAGTGTGATAGTTTTAATATTTTGGTAAATTACAGTAATTGTATTACAGTAAAAAGTATTGTGGTGTCAGAACAAGCATGTGTTTTATAATCAATGTGTTTGTTATTTTATGTTAATTGGTTTTTGGTCATGTGTAGATCCCTTACAAAAAAGAATTGTGCTATAAGTATAGTTCTTTTTTTAACCTTCTTTTTACTTTCTTTTTACTTATAGTATACAAAAAATTGTTTTGAAATTTAAATTAATAAATATTTATAAGGAATACAAATATATTTCTTATCCTGAGTACATCTTACTGAGTTAAATAAGTTATAAATTAAGTAGATCAAAATTTAATAAAATTCAATTAAAGTTTACTAGTATAGCACTTTTTATAACAGTGTTGTCACAGAGCAGCTTTACAGAAATATAAATACATGAATACTGTGAGCGAGCCAGAAGCGACAGAGGCAAGAAAAAAAACTCCCTCAGACTGGAGCGAGAAACCTTGTGAGGAACCAAGACTCACAAAGGGACACTCTGATCAAACAGTACTTACAGTTAAGAAGCCACGTTCAGAATAAAAGCTGAGAGAATCTCTGTCTGGACGGTAAAAGCTTCAGAAATGGCACAGATAGAGGCAGTCTGTGACTGAGGCAGTCTGTGACTAAGGCAGTCTCTGTCTGTAGTTTATAGAAATCAGTTATTTAAACTGCTTCTGCCTAAAAAAAGTCGAGTTTATTTATAAAACAGCTTTTACAGCAGATGTTGTCACGAAGCAGCTTTACAGAAAATCCATCTCAGAGCAAAAGGAAAAACATGAAGGAGAGCCTGCCCTCCTCTGGTCGACGCCGCAAAACTAAAACAAAAGAAATCTGACTTACTGTCTGCATCAATGAAGAAAGAGAAAAGGGAAGAAAACTGCTGGAGTCCAATCACAGCAACAGAGAGGAGCAGCTCAGTGTGTTGTGAATTTTAAAAACAGAAAAAGAAACGTCTGTGATTAAATAAGCAGAATCTTCAGAGGTGCTGGTGGCAAAGACTACACAGGATGGGCAGTTGTTCAATATCAGACCACACAGGATGGGCAGTTGTTCAGTATCAGACTACACAGGATGGGCAGTTGTTCAGTATCAGACCACACAGGATGGCCAGTTGTTCAGTATCAGACCACACAGGATGGCCAGTTGTTCAGTATCAAATCACACAGGATGGCCAGTTGTTCAGTATCAGACCACACAGGATGGGCAGTTGTTCAGTATCAGACCACACAGGATGGGCAGTTGTTTAGCATCAGACCACACAGGATGGGCAGTTGTTCAGTATCAGACCACACAGGATGGGCAGTTGATCAGTATCAGACCACACAGGATGGGCAGTTGTTCAGTATCAGACCACACAGGATGGGCAGTTGATCAGTATCAGACCACACAGGATGGGCAGTTGTTTAGCATCAGACCACACAGGATGGGCAGTTGTTCAGTATCAGACCACACAGGATGGGCAGTTGATCAGTATCAGACCACACAGGATGGGCAGTTGTTCAGTATCAGACCACACAGGATGGGCAGTTGATCAGTATCAGACCACACAGGATGGGCAGTTGTTCAAGTCAAGTCAAGTCAAGTGGGTTTTATTGTCATTTCAACTACATACAAAGTACACAGTGAAACGAAACAACGTTCCTCCAGGACCATGGTGCAACATAGACAGTGCATACAGACACAAGTGCAACACGAACAAACAAGTGCGGACAGACAACACAACACAACACAGTACAGACAACACAACACAGTACCGACAGAACACAACACAGTACAGACAACACAACACAGTACAGACACAACACAGTACAGACAGAACACAACACAGTACAGACAGAACACAACACAGTACAGACACAACACAACACAGTACAGACAACACAACACAGTACAGACAGAACACAACACAGTACAGACAGAACACAACACAGTACAGGCAGAACACAACACAGTACAGACAACACAACACAGTACAGACAGAACACAACACAGTACAGACAGAACACAACACAGTACAGACAACACAACACAGTACAGACAACACAACACAGTACAGACAGAACACAACACAGTACAGACACAACACAACACAGAACAGACAGAGAATAATAAATAATTGCCGGTAGTGTGCAAATTGTGCAATGTGTAATAAATAGAGTGCAGTGAGGTAGTAGAGTTATTAGTGCAATGCTTTGTGCAAAAATACTTCCCCTTTTTTATCTGGGGTAAATGGTTAGAGAGAGAGAGAGAGAGAGAGAGAGAGAGAGAGAGAGACAGAGAGACAGAGAGAGAGAGTGTACATGTACCAGAAAAGATATCAGTTCAGACGTTGAGTTGTGTTGAGAAGTCTTGGGGGAAGAAGCTGTTGCAGAGTCTGGTCGTGTTGGACCGGATGCTGTGGTACTTTCTTCCTGATGGCAGGAGGGAGAACAGTCTGTGTGAAGGGTGGGTGGGGTCATCCACAATGCTGGTTGCTTTGCGGATGCAGCGGGTGGTGTAAATGTCCAAGACGGAGGGGAGAGAGACTCCGATGATCCTCTCAGCTGTCCTCACAATGCCTTGGAGGGACTTGCGGTCAGAGGCTGTGCAGGTCCCAAACCAGGCAGTGATGCAGCTGCTTAGGATGCTCTCTATGGTTCCCCTATAGAAGAGGGTGAGGATGGGTGGAGGAAGACGGGCCTTTCTCAGCTTCCGGAGGAAGTAGAGACGCTAGGAAGTATCAGACCACACAGGGTGGGCAGTTGTTCAGTATCAGACTGTACAGGATGTTGTTTAGCATTAGAATGCAATGATCCTGTTATGACTAGAAACTGTATATGGTGTTAATAAGGTGCAGCAGAGACTCCAGCAGGTCTTGCTATTACAGTATAACTGATAGGGAGAGTCAGAAGGAAACAAAGACTCTCTGAGATGTCAGCGACTCTACGCTCCACCATCAACAAACTGTGCATAAAAGAAGTGCAACAGCACCAACATTCAGTTTACCATAAAATTCTCTGTAAATAAACCCTCAGATCTGTACCTTCCATCTAACGGACAAACTCATTTCCAAATGACTAAACAAGTAACTTTTAGTCTAGACTTTAAGACTGTGTCTGAGTGCTGAACGCTGACTCGAAGATTGTTCCAAAGCTGGCGGGCCTCAGTATGAAAATGCTCTACCCCCTCATGTAATTATTTATTCTAGGTACCAACAGTGAGCTCTATTATTATATAGTGAGGCCATTTAAAGCTTTATATTTCAACCAATGTAAAGTACATAAAACTGTTCTAATGTGGTTAAATGTTCTAGTTTTCATTAGAACTCTGTAGCCTGTTGAGGCTTTTGCTGGAACAACCAGAAAGCAGGGCATTAGAGTAATCTAACCTCAATGTAATAAAGGCATTAAGTAGCTTTCCTGCAGCCTGTAGAGACAGTGGATCTCTAAATCTAGCATTATCGCAAAGATGAAGGAAAGTTATTCCAGTGATATTAGTGATATTCATCGAAAGCCTGATCAAGATCGACTGTGACACCAAGGCTTTTTACAGATGTATCTGGTGCAACTAAGAAACAGAAAGTGTGTTTCTAGCAGCTCTTGGCCCAAGAAGAAGAATTTCTGTTTTATTAGAGTAGAGTAACAGGTAGTTACCCGACATCCAGACTTTCATGCCTTTTACACAATCCTCTATTTTATTAAGATGAAATGTATCATCTGGTTTAGCTGAAATATACAACTGTGTGTGTAATCAGTGTAGCAATAGAAATGTATACAATGTTTCCTGATAGTGGTACCTAGTGGAGGCATATATAAGGTAAATAATATGGGTCCTAAAACAGAACCCGGAGGAACTTACTTAACTTTAGTACAAACAGATGATTGGCCATTTACATTTATAAACTAATAACAATCACTTAGGTAAAATCTAAACCTGGAAATAACTGTTTCTGTTTATCCTGAAGGGTTTCTAGCCTGTCAGGACACAGTGGTCAAACAGAGGCAGTAAGGATATGTTTCATTGGTTAGCAAATAATAAAAGTTACATCATATTTTAAGCACTATGATGAGGCCTACATCCAGACTGAATGTTTTCACATATCATTCTTATGCTGGTAGGTGAGTAGGTGCAGGTAGGTGAGTAGGTGCAGGTAGGTAAGTAGGTCTAAAAGTGGCAAATGTCATAGTTAATATACATAATTTAAGTTTTAAATTTCCAAGTTTTCCTTTGCATCTTGTTGTTAGCTCATTATATCCCACTGCAGGACTGCTATCAGTGCTGTCAGTACAATCAGTATTATATATTGTCACCAAAGTCATCTTTTTTAAATATATGCACAATATATGCACATTAGTAATATAAAAAATGTAATAAACAATGTCATTTATTTGAGCTAAACAGCTCACTGTACTCTAAGCTACATAATAATTATAAATGAAAACTACAAAATTCATACTTCAACTGCACTGTCCTCTGCTCCTCAGCCCCTTTCCCCTCATGACACCTGACAACTGGGATGCTATAAAAGCTTTATACTACTACAGATATGAACCACATAGCTCACCATGGATATATTTTATCTGTCAGAATGAACCATGAAGTGACATCAGTCGAATATAATTAGTACCCTCCTCTGAGAAGACTGCTTTGTGGTACAAACAACCAGAAATGAATTACCATACATATTTAGAGCAAAGACTTCATATTCGTAGACCAGCGCATGTGTCTGATTTATTCTGATCTTTCTGATTTGTCTGATCAATTTTACATGTGGATTTACATGCTAGTCAGCGGTGTCAGGGGCTACAGATCAGGCAAAACCAAAGAACGTAGATAGAAAAAGACGTTTCAAGCAAGTACATGTTGTGGTGGAGGTCTTTAAGAAGGTACAGTATATCAACCCATCAGGACAGCTCTGGCTAAATCAAAATAACTGAAACACACGAGAACTTATCTGAAGCTGTGAGATTATTACTGTTAGAAATTCGAAAAAGAGTGGGGTCATCAACTCTCTGAAAAGAGGGGGTAGGATGACAAAGGCCATTTGCTAAGACTCTACATTAAACATGTGTAAAACCACGGTTAGGTACATATGGTAAGAGTAATTTCTATCAGAGACTATGGGTCTGTCTCAAATCCTAGTGAGTGTGTAAGTAGGCTGTTTAGGTAGCAGCTGTGTAAGTAGCAGCGTTCTTTCCTCATCTCTCCTCATAAAACAGATTACTAAGACGCTCTAGTTACAGAGAGACTGCGTCACGGCTTGTTTCCGCCCACTGCAGCACGCCACCGGTGGTTTAGCTGGCTGCTAAGCTACCGGCCAGCATCCAAAACAATAGCCTAATGTCTGGAGTATAAAAGGGTAAATGGTGAAGGACTCGTTACAGAGTTGATAATAAAATACTGTTTTGTGTGATTATATGACCAGAAACACATTAAAACTCCAGAGAATCAAAATAACTCACATTTTAAAACCACTTCACTGCTCCTAGATTAGCCTGCGCTGCATCATGGGATTGTCTTAGTGGCTGAGGAAGAGTTCGATGCTTTCTTAAAATCAGGTCTAAATAAGGTACCTCAGTAGACAGTATGTTTAAGGTATGTGAGAATTGGGACAGTCTACATGTCGGGAGATCATACTATGACGTACAATGCTGCCTATGTAGGAGCTCAGTAGGATTTGAGACAGACCCTAAATTATGGGAATCCAGACTTTGTTTCTTTTACCTATTTCACCAAACCACTGTGTAGTCTGAGCCAAACAAAAATACAAACATTTACAGCTTTTGAGAAAAATCTGTGAAACAAATAAAACCATGGTACCTTCCAATGTATTGAGGATTTTATCATTTTTCCTTCAGTCTTTTACCACAATAACATTTAATCATGGTTTGATTTTTTTTTCTCTTTTAGGCATCATTCACTAAACTGGTGCTAATACAATATGTAATATTAGTGTGAGACTATCAACACTGACACTGTGTCTCGGAAGGAATGTCAACTAGACTACAGGCTGATTGAATTTTCATAAGAGAATGTAAAATAATCTGGTGTAGCAGTAAACCTATGTGACTTTTAGAGCTAGGCCTTCAATTCGGCCTGTAAATGTTAAAACCTGGTCAAACACACACTTACTATAATGTAGGCTAATGTAGACTAGCATCTCTATAGTCGTTCTTTAGTGCTGAGCTAATGATATATTAATAATAAATCAGGAGATCTGAGACTATGAATAGTATTCTGTATTCTATGAAGCTTGTGACAGACATATTAATATGAGTTTTACTTTGTAGTAGTTTCACTATTATATTCAGTTGTAGCCACTGCATTACATTTCTAACACACCATCTCACAAAATGAGTTAGATACTCATAGTTAGATGGGATGGATCTACAGTGTGTATCTGAAGACCACGAGAGGGCCTGCTGTTCAGACAGCCAGTGGAAGTTTATTCCACCACCTGGGTACCAGGACAGAGAATCTTAAAGGATGGTGTGTCAGGCCAAAGTGCACCTGAAGCCCAAAAGGCTCGACCTACAGACCGAATCTTAACCATGGCCATGAGGTGGAGAGGGGTTGGTCCATTCTTGACTTTGTAGGCACCTGTCAGAGTTTTAAATCTGACGTGTGCAGCTACAAGAAGCCAGTGGGGGGAGCACAGCAGTGCAGGGACATGAGTGAACTTTGAAGATTGAAGACGAGCTGAGCTGCTACATTTTGGATCAGTTGCAAGGACTTGGTGGCTCGCAGACAGTGCTTAATTTGTAAAACATCAGGTAATGGAACACTGAAGGTGGGGTGATCCAGCAAGTGGCAGTGAGGGAAAAGGTCCTGGAACACATAGAAACAACAGTGCTTCAAGTGTCCACATAACATAGTAGCATTCTATACAATAAAATAATCTTAGCTTTAATGACTGCAGTAAGGAGCTGCAACCATAAAATCTCAGAGATGCCACTGGACGAATAGTTTTTGGTGTCCTACAAAAAAACAAGACGTTAAAGAGGTGGTGGATCCACATAAATAAGTAAATAAAAAGTTCTGGAACACAGGTAACTGAAATACGAGAGGTGCTGAATCTTGTTCCAGCAAGATCCAGCACAAATTAAGCACTGCTCGCAGAGGATGGCCAAGGTGCATGATGAGACTGGACTTGCACCTGGGGGGCCTGCTGAGAGAGAAAGAATCAAATCCACTGGATCCAAGGAGTTCTTGAACGAGATCACAAGATCAAAGTGAGGAGCTCTAGTTCCAGAGAAGAACAGCAGCACAGATTGCTAAGACTGAGCTTTAGGTAGTAAGCTATCATCCACAATGAGATGTAAGTCAGAGCGTAAGGACAAAAGTGGTAGGTCAAACCATGCGGTATTTATATCACCAAGGAGACCCAGCACAGAGTCTTGAGGGACATCGGTGAAGAGCCTACACGGAGCAGATGTGGATCCTTTCCCTGTTACCTCGTATTATTCCTCCAGATAGGACCATTTCAATGCAGAGCCAACGATTTCAGGATTTCAGGATTTCAGGATTTTTAGGGTTAGTGAGACAGACTGGAGGAACTTGTGGTTTGCTGCTCTGTAAAGAGGTCAAGAAGAATCAGAACCAATGACAGATTTCCTGATCTTGCTGCCTGGAGCTTCTCAGCCATTGCTATAAAGGTCATACTGTCTGGTGCCAAGGAGCTGGTTATTGATATAAAGAGAAATAATTGATTATACACCGAACATTATGATTATTGTGAGAGGAATGTAAGTGGGTGGGTTAGTGGGTGGGTTAGTGGGTGGGTAGGTGGGTGGGTAAGTGGGTGGGTTGGGCAGGTAAAATTTAGTAGGAAAGAAATGCAGGTTAGAAAATGAACAGCAAGAGGATGACTTTTTAAAAAACCTCTAAGATGATAAAATCTTTCAGGCAAAGGGAAGAGGGAGGATTAGGATTTCATCCACCTTCTCTCAGCATTTCTTAGCTCTCTCTGGTTGCTCCGCAGGACACCTGTCAGCCAGGAGGCAGGTGGGGAGGATGTTTCTGGCCTGGAGGAGAAAGGACACAAAAGGTTAACTACAGAAGAGAGTGAAGTGAGGAGAGTATCTGTGTCTGTGTCAGAGAGAAGAGTGAAGGTAGGGAAGGGTGGTTGAGATAGTAGAAGTAAGAGACGAGGGAAGGATGGAATGCAGATTGTGCTAAATGAAACGTAATAAAATTATTAGAATTTTATATTACAGTTTATCTTGTTGTAGTTTAAATGTAGTATTTAATGTTAATACACGTCTAAACAGGATAATGGGTGCACTAAGCAGCACTACGGCACCACAAATGAAACAGGAATTGTTGAACAGTGGGAATTTTGTTTTGTGTTTTGTGGTGGTAGTTGTGGGCTGGTCCAGACAAAAGTCCAAATAAATTAATTTCCCAATACAGCTCTTTCATAGGTTATATGAGGGTGACCTACAGAACTTTGCTTAGTCTTCAACTCACTGTTAAAAGATTTCTCCATAAGATTGCAAAGTCTTAGGCACCTAAAAGTTTAAAACCTCTTATTTTAGTGACGTGTATTTTCACATTAGAACAGGTGCAAATGATCATATATACATTAGCATGAATCTCTTGTTTTAAAAGAAGTAGATAATATCTTGAGCACCTCTGTAGATCCAGATTTCTCCTGGTCGCCTCAGACATTACATGAATTTATCAGCAGCAATCTTGATTTAGCTTAATGAAGTACTGAGCAGTCAAAGCAGGTATTAGATGAGAACTGTAAATAATACGTATGGAAAACCATTATGTACTCTATTAATACTGTTTAATATTTAAATTAAGTGTTTTGCTGAGTAAATAAAACTTTCTGTGAGGAAAATAACTTTTTAAATATAAGTGCCCAAGACTGTACTGTACTTACATTAAACAAGTTAAAGCAGGGCTGTGGTAATGTCCACTGGCTTGTTGACAAACCAAACAAAAAGAAAGGAAATAAATTAATTTTACATACATCCTACATGATGGTGCCACAGCAGACACACGACTTTGTCAACTTTCCTGCAGTGTTGTTCCTGTGCTGTTATCTGAACGAGACTGTTACAGCATCACTAATAAATAACGTTGTTTTATGACTAAATTCAGACAACATAGCAAAATTTCATGGCTTTACATGCAGATTTAATGAAACGTATGAAGGATTGTAAGGATTCTCAGGATTGTAAGGTTGTCCACTATGTCTAGGGGGATTCCTCTATGTTGTCACAAAGTTGTCTGATATGTTGTCACACCTTTCTGGTGGGGGCACCAAAACAGTTCATTGTCACAATGTTGTCACAACGTAACTGTGTTGTCAGAATTGTTCTTACAGACAGCCTATTATTGAGTTGAACACAGTGTATTTTTAAAACATGACTATGAAAATATGAAGTATAGAACTCTGTTGGTGTTGCCTGAATAAGAATTGAACTAAGAACTGAGGGACGATAAGTACAAAAATAAGAAGCTAACTACATTTTTTGTTTGTGCATAAATAAAATAATATTTGTGTACAATTAAAAAGAAACGGCTAAATAAAATCAAGAGAACTTTGTTAATTGAAATTGTGGGCACAAATAAAAGAAAATGGGCACATTAATAATAAAACATTCCCTAAAAGTAATTTTTATTTTGACCACACATTTGACTGTACATTTTGTGTCTTGTTGGAAATCCGCATATATTTATATTTATTTATATTTATAAAATATTTATATTTTGCCTAGAGCCCTGCCGGCAGGCCTGCTAAGCAGAAGAGGCACAAAGAGAATAAGTGCTAGCTTTATAGTCCTTTAGGGATTTATTAAATTCTGAGCAATTCTGAGCAACTTGCCCTCAATATCAAAACCAATATCATGCAGACGCGTGCTGGCTGCCTCACAGGGACAGGGATCTACAGAGTTAATAACATTAATTTGAAGCCTTCAGTTCTTTATCAGCAAACTGGGTTTTGAATTTAGTTAAATGGGGACACTGGGGACACCTCTTACAGTGTGTCTCTTTCTAGATGTCGTCAGTTTTCAAACGAGAATTGTAAATCTGTCGAAGCATGCGGCTACCGTTACTTCAGCACATCGAGTGATCATCAGGCTGACGTGCACCATTTTACTTTCATTGATGTTCACCGTGGCAACATGTCTTTGTCTACAATTTGTTTTAGGTTTTTAATTTCCTGCGTTGTTTTCCCTAAATTCTGTAATCTCAGCAGTCTGACTGTAAGTTAGCTTGTTGTTGGTGAGCAGGTACGTGATTTACAGTGAAGGTGCTGCAGGTTTTTTGTGTTTATGTGAATCTGTTTTATATAATTTTATATTATAGCGGATGTGCACTGAAACGTAGGGAGGTGACTGCACTGCTGTAGGAAATATTCTAAATCCTGAGGTAATGATATTATAGGACATTAGCATGTTTTAAATATTACCTCTGATGAAGTTCTACGTACTTTGTGATAGGACTGGGCTGATCTGTATAATATGACTGAAAACCAGCCCTTCTAGCTACCTTAGCTAACGCTGGAAGTATGTTATGTAATGATATCTAATGGAGAAATACATACTGCTCTCCTTAAATACATATTCATACACTGACCTACACTACAGTACCGGAGCAGTGCAGCTCACTTGCTCATGTGTCTTATCTCACCTGCATCGATCGTTTATTGATAAAGCTTAATATTTTAATATTTTCACTAAATCTGTAAACTTTAGCACTTTCTTATCTTACATATGTATCACTCCATAGCAAATGATCAGATAAACAGTGAGAAATGTTCAAAACATTTATTTGGACTGTAACTTGTTATGAAGTACTATAGTGGTTCTGATTTCTCAATTTCTTCTCATGAGTAATAGTTTGTTTTCTCTTTTTCTTTTATCATGTGTATGTTTTCACTTGAATTGTGTCCATAAATATTTTGATTTATGCACAAACAAAATAAATAGATGGTAGATATATGCTGTTTATTTATCCTGTGAAGAAGTAGGCTGACCGTGTCTGATGTCCAGATCTGCAATAATGTATAGGCATTTGCTCATTTTTACTCTTTTCTTTTATTTTGTTTTATTTTAATATGGGTATGAGTTATGAAGATGTTGGACCTTCCCTTGTACAGTGATGCAACTCAATAAGCAGTTTCACATGTACATTCACTGAAAAAAGTTAACTGTGAATAAATGTATCTACTACATATATTTTGTTTGAACATAAAAACTGAAGAAGTGCTCATAATTTTAAGAAATCAAGAGAGTAAATTGTTAAATGAATAAAGAATTCATAGTCAAAAAATTGTCTGTAAAAATAATTTTTATTTTTACCCCAGGCTCCTCCGGGGCTTTTTCATGTGTGGTTGAAAGTGTGCTGGGGTGGAATATTTATATTTTGCCTACAGCCACATAACTGGAATGCTCTATCCCGGCCAGCAGGCTTGCTAAGCTGAACAGGCACATAAAGCTTTTAAATTCTGCTCGATGCACGTTTTTGTTTTTGTAAATGTTAAAAGGAGGTGAAAGAAAATGAATACTGAGAACATGTGAACCGTTATCTTTATTTTAAAAGTGTGGAGATCATAATGCATCTGCTCTCACCAGCTTAACGGTGGAGTGTGTTTCATAAAATCTCCTTCACTGCTATGAAAAGCACGGATGATGTTAGTAACTTATTTGAATGTGTGCTGTTAATAAACACTTCAGTAGAAGCTGTTGTACAGGGGACGTCTCTGACTGTTGTTTATCAGACGAGAAAGAAGAACTGGAGGAAAGATAACGTGTATGTCCTCTGTGTGGCTTGGTGGTTGCTCAGAAACAGGAAGCCCACTGCGTAGTTCATTCGAGTTGAACAGGAGCTGTGCAAGGCTCTGATTCAGAGGAGAGCTGGGGGATGGGGAGAATCAAAGTATTGGTATTTAATACTGTATGAGTGAGCTGTCTGGGGAAGACGTCTGGAGACGAGGGACGCGGAAACGGTAATTGTAAAATGCGTGACAGTCTTTACGATCCTCAGTAGTAGTGCCTTTTGGAGCTCAGCCATCCCAATAAGTATGCGGGAGGCATAAGTCCTCAACCCCCCACCCCCCCACCCACCCAGCACACACACAGTTCTGCATTGTCCTCAGATGAACCATGTGCTATTGCCAAGAATCAAGCACACTTTAGAGAAGGTACCTGGGTTAGGAGCCAACACTGAGTTTCAGCAACAAAAAAAAGGAATAAATAAAGGTAAGCAATTTCTTCTTCTGAATAAACTTGTGTTCTGTAAATATGGGAGAATGCAGGAGGAGGAACGGTACAAAGCAGATAAGAAAAGGGGGGAAAGTAAGAAGGCATATTAGACGAGAGAAAATGGAAGGATTACTTACAGTTCTGCAGGCAGAGTCCTTACATGCACTCTGGAAAGGATCGGTGCTGACAGCATACAAATTTTACCACACACGTTTCACACATGCCCTAGTGGAAATACAGATATCACCGCTGTTAGCAGAAGCTAAGATATTGAACTGCTGAAACATCACTGCCTATTTAGATGCTCGGTGTACACAAGGCAGTCCTGTCTGCTGAATTTCTAGATCAATGGTTGCTATCCGTACCTGCCTGGTTGCGTGGAGACAGATCCCAGTGTGCAGATTACTGATGGACAGAGCGAGCTATTCGAGAGACACTAGAAAAGAACTGCAAACATCAATGCTTAATGAAAAATAGGTAATTCAAAACTTAGAATTAGGAAATAATAAATATCTGATGAAAGCAAATATTAAACAGCAACTTCTAAAGAAACATGTAGTCCAGTGCTGAATGAAACATCATAAAAGAAATGTCCTCAGTTTGTGGAAGGAATGTCCCAACTATAATTTTTAATTTAATTTAATTTAAAAAAATAAGAGATATTTTTAACCTTGTCTGAATTTTAAAGTCAGATTTTAATGAGAGGATGTTACATAAGGAGTTACATAAGTTACATAAGAGTTTTTGTTTAGTATGTGTTTTTGTTTTTGTTTTTGTCATGCTGGTTTGTGCCAAAGTTGTACAGCACTATTCATATCAGGCTAAAGAGAAAAAAGGAAATGATTGTGTTTCTAAGAAACTATGTTTTTTCTGCAGACTGAGATATTAGCTTGGTGTGTGTTGGACCACTGTGTAGGACGACTGTCTGTCTGTATTGCACTTCACTGAAAATACTTGTCAGCAACAAATAAACATCTATTCTTTAAGCACTGCTTAGCTTTGGCAAATTTAGAGATTTCTTTGGTACAAATACGCAAGTGCATGAAAACTATTGGAAACCATTTTGCTATGGGGTTGCTCTGCGGGACCTGTCCAGGATGTTCCCTGTCTTCTACCCAGTGAGCCCTGGTATAGGCTCTAGCAATCCAGTAGGATAAGTGGTTTATTTGATGGATGGAGCATAACGGTTCCATCTTTATTAAAAGAACTAACGAAAAGGAAATACTGGATATTGTAAATAAGTTTAAAAACAAAACGTCTTCTGATTGGAATGAAATTGATATGTCATTAGCAAAAACTATTATGGAATGCATTGTGAAACCTTTTACATATATCTGCCATCAGTCTTTCAAAATAGATGCATTTCTTAACTGCTCTCCCAGTTCTCAAAGATTTTAGAAAAACTATTTATGGACAGGCTTGATAGGTTCACAAAAAACACATCAGTATGGCTTTAGAGCAAATAGGTCCACCTTGATGGCAGTGATGCAACTAGGGGGGAAAAATATCAACCACGATAGATCTTGTTATGAATATGCTGCTGGGCTTTTTAAAGATTTAAAAAAGACATTTGACACTATTGATCATTATTTACTAATAAATAAATAAATAAATAAAATGGAGAGATAAGGTTTTAGAGAGATATGGCTCAAGAGTTACCTTGATAACCAATATCAATATGTACAAATAAATAACAACAAATCAAAACTAATGAAAGTCACTTGTGGTGTTCCACAGAGTCCAGTTCTTGGACTGTTGTTTATACTGTATATAAATGATATCTGTTTGGAACAGCTATTGAATACAGTGGAAAGTGAATTGAAAATATTAAAGAAAAAACAAAACAAACACTAAACTAATATTTATTCTACAGAAGAGCTTTAGGAATTAGCAACTGATCAGATTATTATGAAACAACCAACAAACTATTTATCAAATTACTTGTTTTAAAATTCAGTCACCTAGGAGACCTTTATATTGCAAAGATAATGTACAAAGCACAAAAGAATTTACTTCCCAACAGTATTCAGAGGTGGTTTGAAATCAAACAGAGGGAATATGGATTTAGGAGAACAGATATGTTTAATCAAAACAGAGCAAGAACAAATATAAAAGACAGATGTATATCTGCCAAAGGGCTCCAGTTGTGAAACAGCCTTGAAAAGAATCTAAAAATGTGTTTCTCATTCTGCAAATTTAAACACATGTTTAAAAATAAGGTGGTTAGCAGTTATAAAACTGATTAATGTAGATTTTTTTTCTTCTTTCTTTCTTTTTTGTTTCTTTTTTTTATATTTATCTGTATTGGCTATACACAGAATTGAAAGAATTGAAAGTCTTAAAATAAGCTATAGCTTCAGACTACACCTTTTCGTCAGTATTTATATTTAGTTATAAATTATAATTATCATTTTATTTTATTGTGTGTGTCAATGGATGTACACATTTTGAAAAACCAAAATAAACTAATACACTAAACTTAAAACTAAAAAAACAAAAAGCTTCACCACAGAGAATTGATAGCTAACTAACATAAATATTGTGTACCACACGTGTCCATTATAGTTATCTACATCTCTATTAAAGTTAGCCAAGTATATTTTATATTGGTATGGTTTACAAAAGTAGACAGACAATTTAAAAAAAATAATAAAAAAAAAAAATAAAATTAAAAAAATAATGTCTAGTATGTTTTATCAAACAATATAGAACAACTATTCACAGACTAGCCAGCTAAAATTACCTACACAGCTAAAACAACTTCCCCAAACAGAGTCACTTTACATTTTATTCTTTACATTTTATTCTTCTATTGTAATATATGACTTATATGAGTACATACTACAAATTTCTTTTATATTGTAAATTATTATTAGAGTGTATATTCTTCTTCTGCTACCGTAATGCTACTGGATCAATAAAGTATTTCTGATTCTGATTCTGATCAGAGGACAAACGCTCATACAAAAAAAGAAGACTTTAGTTAAAACATGTCGAAAACACTACCAGCATTAAAACTACAGCTAGGACGTGTTGATAAAACTACAAAGCTACATTTGGCTTCCTATTGGTCGGCTTGTCATCCTTTTCCACCTTAAATGCTGCAGCAATTATATTTTGGGGCCTGAAGCTCAGTTTATTCTGTTCTACCTGTCTTTGGCTTTGACCATGAGTGACGTCACAGAGGACAATTGGGCCTGCTGTTCTGATGTCTCCATGTGCAGATCAGCTCGGCTAACCAGCCCACATCATCCCAGGCCTCTTTCTGTGTGTTTGTGAAGATGTCTGACATGGTCTGAAAAAGTCTAAACAAATCTTTGATTCTTTTCCCTACAGCTGAGCTCTGAGTTTAAAAGTGTACAGAGATGTTTTCACATTACGAATGTTCAGTAGAAAACTCATTTTAATCCTTCATGAAGAATTCATGTGCAGTAAGACATGCATACTATGCCCGTTAGAATCTACAGCTATATACTACATACTATTATAATAAATATATCTTCACACACATATATATATAAACCTTTACCAACTTACCTATTACTAAAATACCCAATCACACCACAGAGGACAAAGAGCATTACCTGAATATCACTGTGCATGCGTATACACGGCTCAGTGATCTGTTCACAATATCATCACCCTCACATTTTTCTCTGCCCTACTACCGCATCACTTTCATTAGACCCTGAACACTGAAGCTACTGGACACTAAACACTCGTTTACAGGAGTTAAAATGGTTAATCTAGTGGAGGCAAAGCGCTAAAGCTAGCAGCCGCTATACATTTGTTTACCAGGACAAATAAGCTGTTACTGATAAAGATCTGATAAAGATCTGATAAGGAGCTAACAAGCTTGCGTGAGTGGAAACCCCTTCTTTATACCTGCAATGTAAACTATGAAGTTTTAAAGACTGCCCTTCTCTTCTTTTATCTTCCTCAGTTAGTGAACTATAAAATATTCTTAGTGAGCTAATAGGCTAACGAATAGTCTCTTTTAATCACTTACAATCTTCAACAGTTAGTGGAACTATTGTTAGCTAGAATAGCGTATTCGTTCTTTAAGAAAAAAACAAACAGGCAGCAAGGGTCTTCCATTACAGTGTTTGGCATGTACTTATATTTCTGATCATAACTCATCATATCATATTTACTTATGAACTAATTTTATCATCCTTAATGCAGCTTTATTTCATTTCCTAAAAAAAAAAAAGCTCTGCCTGTTTTTCCCCTTGGCTTGCCGCCAGCCCCAATCTAGTGTCTGTCACAGCTATAGCTCCCCCTAGAGTACAGTTGAAATGTTGTGGCATATTAAAAGAAGACATATGCAAAAATAAGTATTAACATATTGTGACTAAAGGTGGTACGGTGGTGTAGTGGTTAGTATGGTGGTGTAGTGGTTAGTACGGTGGTGTAGTGGTCAGTATGGTGGTGTAGTGGTTAGTACGGTGGTGTAGTGGTTAGTAAGGTGGTGTAGTGGTTAGTACGGTGGTGTAGTGGTTAGTACGGTGGTGTAGTGGTTAGTATGGTGGTGTAGTGGTTAGTACGGTGGTGTAGTGGTTAGTACGGTGGTGTAGTGATTAGTACGGTGGTGTAGTGGTTAGTATGGTGGTGTAGTGGTCAGTTTGGTGGTGTAGTGGTTAGTACGGTGGTGTAGTGGTTAATACGGTGGTGTAGTGGTTAGTGCGGTGGTGTAGTGGTTAGTATGGTGGTGTAGTGGTTAGTAAGGTGGTGTAGTGGTTAGTATGGTGGTGTAGTGGTCAGTTTGGTGGTGTAGTGGGTAGTACGGTGGTGTAGTGGTCAGTTTGGTGGTGTAGTGGGTAGTACGGTGGTGTAGTGGTCAGTTTGGTGGTGTAGTGGTTAGTACGGTGGTGTAGTGGTCAGTTTGGTGGTGTAGTGGGTAGTACGGTGGTGTAGTGGTCAGTTTGGTGGTGTAGTGTTAGGCATTTATCTGTGAATCCGGTGGTCCAAGCCAGCGCAGTGCATGATGCCACAGCTAGCAGCCAACCTGGTCAAGCCACACTGGATCAGGACTTTACCCGCACACTAAGTACATCTACCAGTGACCGACTTACAAACTCAACTGCAAAATACACTGGTATGGACTGGAGATCAGATTCGATGGTAGAGTGTAAGGCTGGTGGAGACACATGCGGATGAGTCCATGGTGACGCTAAACAGGCAGAACAAACGGCGAAATACACAAACAAACCAAAAAGCAAATCACACACCAACGTACAAGCAAAATACAACAGAATACACAACAACATGTCAAACAAAGCTCAGGGGTAAACAGAGGGTATATAACAAGACAGGAAACATGAAACACCTGGACACAGAAGGGGTTACGGATACAAACCAGGCGGGGGGCAGAGACACTAGGAACACATGATCAAAACAAACACGAGCACATGGTTAACACAAAAAACGTAAAGAGAAGCACATGGGACCGACTGGACAGAAACAGACTGACGAGGACAAAGGACACAGGGCAGAGCATGACAGAGGACCGCGGGACAGTCAAGGTTTTACAGATAGCCTCTTCCGTCGAGGAGCTCAACTGTGTTTAAAATTAATCAACCTTACGACGCGGACCACAATTCAAAGTTGGACGTAGCGGTGGGAGACCAATATCTTAAACTGACTGGAGATCACTGGACGTCAGTTAGCAATCACAGCTACCTCAGTGTGCCTGCACCGTTCATTCATTTACTCATTGCAAAAAATGCTGAATGTGAATAATTCTGATTAATTAATCACAGAGCTTTTAATGAATTATAGTATTTTTTATAATTGCTTGACAGAACTAGTCCTTAGCTAGAAAATCCATTAAATACAAAATGTTAGTGGTCCAAAGTGATCTGCCTCCCAGTAAAAAGCTGTTCTGTCATATTTTTGTCTCTCTTGGTTGGTTTTGCTTTGACTCGTCAAATCACAACTGATTAACAGGAGGTTTGGTGTGAAATACGTTTTTCTGTGTGGTAACAACAGCTCAACACATTGAAATACCAACTCAGTGTACTTCTTGGTGTTTACAGAAAAAAAGGAAAAGAAAGAAATGCAGAAAAAGGATAATAAACAGATTAAAAACATTTTCCAGACATTTGGACCCTAGTCAGTTCCGTTTGGCCCACCAACATCAGTCCCATAAAGAAAGTTAAATTAACTTTAGTGCTAACTAGACACAACTTCCATACAGTTCAAAGAACAATCTGCATTAATCCCCTCATTTACACTCCTCCCCCACTCCTAATCAGCCTAAACAAGGTTAACAGAGAATTTTATATTAATAATAAAAGAAAAAACTTCTCATTTAATCATGGACACCAACTTAAAATAGCTCAGAATAATTGTTCTGTTTTGATCTCATGCATCACTTACTCTTGTGCTACAGTCCTGGACATTCAATCAAGGGTTAGGGGTGGTCTTTTCCCCTTTTCTAATTTTGCAGTGACTACTCAAATCACCACTGATAAATAGAAGGCATGGCCGTACTTAGTTCTCTGTTAAATTACTTTTATTATTTTGTCTTGGTACGTATGCTTAGCAGAAACTTCTTTGATTTTGGAACAATGATTTTAAAATGAGAGCATTACATGTAGATCAAGAAATAAAGTTATATCCTCCTGAATAGTAGAATGAACAAATTGGTCCTCACTGTATTTTACTGATGGAGAGCAGCGTTTTATAACAAACATTAGCCGAGCATATAAAAGGCTCAGAACTGCAAGAACCCACTGTAAGTGAAAAAATAACAAATGTCCATGGCCCTGACCGCAAGTACTATGAAACTATAAGCCCAGTGTGAGCGTCTACTCCGGGAGGAAAGTTAAAAAAGGAATTTGTGGGTGTTACAAAAGGTTTAAAAGAGATAAAATACAATAGTCAGATAACGGGTGATGAGGCAGCACAATGGAAATGTTTAGGTTTTAAAACAACAAGGAAAGTATAGTTTGTTCTATATAAGTACAAAGAAAGTAAGCGTTGTTGTCAGAAAGCCAAAGATACGAGGAAAATCAGCCATATTACTGGCTCGTAACATTAAATTAATTCAAAGTAGAGCTTTTAAGTATTTTAAGGTAAGTCTAATTAATACAGAACTACAGCACACATCTACTAATTTTCATACATGATTGAATACATGCATCTGGCCTAAGCAAGCATCATGGCTACTATTACCAGACCCCAATAAAAAAAATTGCATGCAAAAATATGCCAAGCCCTGAGGAAATTGCATGCAAGGCCCCCTTCAAATGGTTTTCATAGGCTTGTAACCATCATGGTAGTTACAGGCTACTTTCAACTTTTACCCACTCTTACCTGCAGAGTGTTTCTAGTTTAGAAATATTCGTAGATTATCATTATTTTTGATCATAAAAAAGTCTGCGGGTGATAAAGGCCATTTCAAAACTGTTAACAATTTTTCTTAAAGCAGTTCAAGGTTAGTTTTTAAACATGGTTCATTGTTTTCTTGTAATATCTAAGTTCCTTTTTTCACTGACTGTGGGACATTTGATTCCAGGATTTGTTGATATTTATTTTTTTACCTGTCTTCCAGATTTTGACAATTACCTTTATTCTTATTTTTTCATAATGGCATGTTGTACATTATTAGCAGTACATTTTAGTAGTAGATCGTCAGCTAGCTGGTTAAATGAGCTCAGCTAAAATGCTGAGTGTAAGAACAAGACCCCGAGAAGTTAAAAGGATCATGTTTTGTAGATCCTGCCTTTAAAAGCTGTTCCCCAAGGTTTTACTGGTACCCTTCAAGGAAACGCCACTAATCTCACCAGCAATTACTTAAAGAACATTTAGTGGACTTGGATGAAGTTATGAATGTAAGAGCTAGTGTTCTGTGATAGTTTCCATTTTACATTCAGTCCTAACTGAAGTTTTTAAACCATCTTGACTTTCTGGTGTGACAAGTTGTCCAAAGCTGATGTGCAATGCCCAGAATCTCAACTTCTAACACATAAAACTGTAATCTGATGCTGAACAAAAGTTGATATTATACAAAGGTTACATCTCAGTGATCTCATCAAATGTTGAGCTGACTGGGTTGTTTATACCACAGTGACTTTCCTTCTTTGTTGACTACAACCACAAGGATTAAAACCTGACGGCTAGGCATTAAAAAAAAGTTTCCCAACAGAGATAACCTGTTTTCTGTAGGACGCCTTTAGATCCAATTAAAAAAGTATACACTTATGATCTGAATGATAATCTGGTGATTTTTTTTCAGCAGGTGTTTTTGTGTGAGGCAGTTTGCTTCATAAAGTCATGTGTATAAATGTACTCCTCTGTCTGCCTTTCTTTCTGTTCCTGAATTTGATGTACAGTTATGTAGCACTGACAATGTTATCATTTACTGCAGTGATTCTAAAAATCAATGATTTTGGACCATTACATAATGAGGAATGTGTATTAGCATGCTGATCAGCAGAAAAGGTGTCTGTCTCACAGGTAAAGCTGCAGTGAAGGTACGCTAATGGTGAACACATCAAACACACAAATTAATAAACAAAAGACCTGAATAAAATGTAGAAAACAAAAATATATTTCAACTAACAAAACAACAAAAACAACCACAACAAACTGCCCTTCCTGAGCATGTACCTGCAGGCTGCATTAATTAAACATGATGAGTCTTTTCCTAAACTGGTGCTGTAATAACTTTCTGTCTTTTTGATAATCAGTTCTTTCATTTTGGGTCCTTTGGTTCAAGAAGTTCAAGAACCAGTGGTTTACATAATTAAATCCTATAACAGCACCACAGCAATGCTAGGTGCTACACTTTAGAAGTAGTTGACAAATGCACACACAGGCTAAACAAACAAACAAATAAAATGATTAAAAATAACTATATTAGCTGCATTTGGAAAATGCAAAAAATGTGCAGCTTAGTTAAATTGTGATTTGTAATCATGAAAGTTGGAGAGCTTATTGATTTCTGGTTAAACATGTAGTGTAGCCTACGTCTGTCTCTTACAGAGTGAAATATTCAGTGCTGTGAAATCTCAGTTCAGAATTTCCAGAAACACCAGACTTATCAGGACACAAGAGCTCAAACAGAGCGTTTCATGTGTACAGCTTGAGAAAAATATTGTTTTGAGAAAACTGAAGCATGTAAATTCATGACTGTACACCCCAAAAACAATCATGAACAGTAAAATATCTAAACTTTAAAACTAGATCTGTCACTGTCTCTGTTACAGCCAGCTTTGTTACTTTCTTTAGTTGTGTATGTTTTGAAGTGAAGTTCTTTTCTACATGTTTACTGGTGGTGTAGCAGGGATCCAAGATGTTCCCGTCTCTTGTTGCACATCAGCATAATGTCTGTATTTAGGCATGTCCTTCCTGAGGTCAGTGCTGCTAGGGTCCCAGAGTATGACCAGCAGCGAGTCCGGATTCTCTTTCTCTACTTTCATTATCTGATTGGCCAGCCGGAGGAAACTGGAGTAAAAAGCTTCAGTTGATACTTCAACTTCTACAGAAGTTTTTTTAAACTCTAGTATCTATACTTCTACCTGAGTATCTATACTTCTACCTGAGTAATGAATGTGAATACTTCTGACACCTTTGTGTTCTGGCACGTGTCGACCATGATGAAAGAGAAGAACTCTCTTGGAGAGTAGAAGGGTCTGCAGTTGATAGAGTGTCTGTAGATGAGGAGAGCATGACTCTAACAGTACAGTGGTATCTCTACACCAGCGCTTGTTGATGTAGAAGTAGATTCCGCCTTTGCTTTTCCTGCTGAGCTCTGTCCGCTCTGTGCAGCTGAAAGCTGGGAACGTGCAGTGCACTGTCCGGGGTCCGATCTGAGAGCCAGGTCTCGGTGGAACAGAGGGCAGGTGCGTTTGGAAGGTCCTGGTTGGTTTGGTTGAGCTGAAATAGTTATTTCATGTTGTTGCTGAGGGACCTCAGGTTGGAGGGAGTATGGATGGTAAAGGTGACGAAACCCACGCCGTCTTAGCCGCATGAGCGCGCCTGCTTGTCGGCCCTTCGCCAAACCCTCCACCGAGTTCTCGCACAGCCAAGCAGAGCCAGCGCACCCGTTGTGAGAATTTCCAGAAAACCTGAAGGTTTCTGGATAAACAGGGATAATTCCAGCAGGAACGTTGTTCCCAAAGGTCAGTAACTGTTTTCTGCTCCAACTGACTGAATTTAATGTACAACAAACTATTTTAACAAACAAAAACAAACACAAGACCTACAAGCTCCTCACCAAGGCAGCCATTCACGGCGCCATCTTGGATGGGTAGCAGCTGTGTCTGGTGAAGGTGCTGCAGTGTGAGTTGAGTTTATGTGAATCTAGATTTCTGGTTGGATTGATTGGTGTGTATTTGTTTTGCAGGACTTTGATCTGTAGAAAATCCTCCAGCGGCTGTAGAGCTCTGCTTAGAGCAGCACAATGGCATGTTCAGGCCCTGAAGACCAAGCTGAGAATTGAAGGACATAAACCTGTGTTATGATCAACTCTATATTTATATAAATATTATTTTCACGGACATTAGCTTACTGTTAACAGCAATGTGTGGCAAATACAAGAGATCTTGGTTGCTGGTCAGCATGTGCTCAGTCTACAGTGAGAAATCCTGGTGTGTTGTTTGGTTCT
>CM038712.1:42014202-42034189 GCA_021613375.1 Megaleporinus macrocephalus
AAAAGTACTGATAATGGAGTGTAAATGTTAGGAGTAGAAAGTACTGATAATGGAGTGTAAATGTAAGGAGTAGAAAGTACTTATAATGGAGTGTAAATGTAAGGAGTAGAAAGTACTGATAATGGAGTGTAAATGTAAGGAGTAGAAAGTACTGATAATGGAGTGTAAATGTAAGGAGTAGAAAGTACTTATAATGGAGTGTAAATGTAAGGAGTAGAAAGTACTGATAATGGAGTGTAAATGTAAGGAGTAGAAAGTACTGATGATGGAGTGTAAATCTAAGGAATAGAAAGTACTGATAATGGAGTGTAAATGTAAGGAATATAAAATACAGATAATGGAGTGTAAATGTAAGGAGTAGAAAGTACTGATAATGGAAAGTAAATGTAAGGAGTAGAAAGTACAGACAATGAAGTGTAGATGTAAGGAGTAGAAAGTACTGATAATGGAGTGTAAATATAAGAAGTAGAAAGTTCTGATAATGGAGTGTAGATGTAAGGAGTAGAAAGTACAGATAATGGAGTGTAAATGTAAGAAGTAGAAAGTAGTGTACATATAAGGAGTAGAAACCTAACCGAGGAAACCGAGGAGGATGGGTCTCCCCTTGTGAGTCTGGTTTCTCCCAAGGTTTCTTCCTCCAGTTGAGGGAGTTTTTCCTTGCCACTGTTGCCTCTGGCTTGTTCACTGGGGGATATATGTTATAACTGTTTTCAAAACTCTGTAAAGCTGCTTTGAGACAACATCGTTGTAAAAAGCGGTATATAAATAAAATTGACTTGACTTGACTTGACTAGAAAGTCCTGATGATAGCGTGTAAAAGAAAGTAGTAGAAAGTACTGATAATGGAGTGTACATCTAAGGAGTAGAAAGTACTGATAATGGAGTTTAAATGTAAGGAGTAGAAACTACTCATAATGGAGTGTAAATGTATGGAGTAGAAAGTTTTTATAATGGAGTGTAAATGTAAGGCGCAGAAAGTACTTATAATGGAGTGTGAATGTAAACAGGAGAAAGTACTGATAATGGAGTGTAAATGTAAGAAGTATAAATTTCTGATAATGGAGTGTAAATGTAAGGAGTATAAAATACTGATAATGGAGTGTAAATGTAAGGAGTAGAAAGTACTGATAATGGAGTGTAAATGTAAGAAGTATAAATTTCTGATAATGGAGTGTAAATGTAAGGAGTATAAAATACAGATAATGGAGTGTAAATGTAAGAAATAGAAAGTACAGATAATGGAGTGTGGATGTAAGGAGTAGAAATACTAATAATGGGGTGTAAATGTAAGGAGTAGAAAGTACTGATAAAGGAGTGTAAATGTAAGGAGTAGAAAGTACTGATAATGGAGTGTAAATGTAAGGAGTAGAAAGTACTTATAATGGAGTGTAAATGTAAGGAATAAAAAATACATATAATGGAAAGTAAATGTAAGGAGTAGAAAGTACTGATAATAGAGTGTAAATGTAAGGAGTGGAAAGTACAGATAATGAAGTGTAGATGTAAGAAGTAGAAAGTACTGATAATAGAGTAGAACGTACTGATAAAGGAGTGTAAATGTAAGGAGTATAAAGTACTCATAAAAGAGTTTAAATGTAAGGAGCAGAAAGTACTCATAATGGAATGTAAATGTAAGGAGTAGAAAGTACTGATAATGGAGTGTAAATGTAAGGTGTATGAAGTACAGATAATGGAGTGTAAATGTAAGGAGTATAAAGTACTCATAATGGAATGTAAATGTAAGGAGTAGAAAGTACTGATAATGGAGTGTAAATGTAAGGAGTAGAATCTAGTGAAAATGGAGTGTAATTGTAAGGAGTATAAAATACAGATAATGGAGTGTAAATGTAAGGAGTACAAAATACTCATAAAGGAGTTTAAATGTAAGGAGTAGAAAGTAATCATAATAGAATGTAAATGTAAGGAGTTGAAAGTACTGACAATGGAGTGTAAATGTAAGGAGTAGAAAGTACTTATAATGGATTGTAAATGTAAGGAGTAGAAAGTACTGATAATGGAGTGTAAATGTTAGGAGTAGAAAGTACAGATAATGATGTGTAAATGTAAGGACTAGGAAGTACTGATAATAGATTGTAAATGTAAGGAGTAGAAAGTACTGATAATGGAGTGTAAATGTAAGGAGTAGAAAGTACTGATAATGGAGTGTAAATGTAAGGAGTAGAAAGTCCTGATAATGGAGTGTAAATGTAAGGAATATAAAGTACAGATAATGGCGTGTAAATGTAAGGAGTAGAAAGTACTTATGGAGTGTAAATATAAGGAGTAAAAAGTACAGATAATGGAGTGTAAATGTTAGGAGTAGAAAGTACTGATAATGGAGTGTAAATGTAAGGAGTAGAAAAGAATGATAATGGAGTGTAAATGTAAGGAGTAGAACGTACTGATAAAGGAGTGTAAATGTAAGGAGTATAAAGTACTCATAAAAGAGTTTAAATGTAAGGAGCAGAAAGTACTCATAATGGAATGTAAATGTAAGGAGTAGAAAGTACTGATAATGGAGTGTAAATGTAAGGAGTAGAAAGTACTGATAATGGAGGGTAAATGTAAGGAGTAGAAAGTACTGATAGTGAAGTGTAAATGTAAGGAGTAGAAAGTACTGATAATGAAGTGTAAATGTAAGGAGTAGAAAGTACTGATAATGGAGTGTAAATGTACGGAATATAAAGTACTGATAATGTAGTGTTAAGTAGTAGTAAAATTTCAGCTGAAAAATATTTACTCTAGTAAAATACAAATAGCCAACATTTCTACAAAATTTCTACATTCATTACTTCACAGCTCTGCCAGTACACCGTCACAACCTCCTACAGTTACGTTCTACTGTATCTGTGTAGAACTTTATGGAATTATGTAAAGTTACCAGCGGGCAGTTGTAACTCTCTCTCTCTATATATATATAAATATATATACATATATAACTCTAAATGTTGTTTAGTGACGTTGTAACAACATTGCAAAAAAGTCAACAACTTGATGTATTGCTGGGTAGCTGATGGCAAAATATATTCACTCGTGTGCTCACCATAATTCAGTTATGACGTCAGCAAGCGAGTTAAAAAGGAGGCATTAAGATATTCTCCCTTGAGCACGAGCTTGTGTTATTTGAGTGACTAAAAGGAGAACGCCTCCGCCCCTCCGCGCGCATGATCAGCTGTTAGTAAATAACTACCCCCACCCCACCACCCCCCCACACACACACATTAACACACACACACCCCGCGGAGTCAGCTCCGTACTGTCCTCCTCTCTCCAGTCTTTATTCATCTTTTATCACCGGTGGTCTCGTGACTGACGGCTCTCGCGTCCTCCTCTCAGAGTCCGTTTAGAAGTTTGGAGCAGGAGGCGGGACGCGAGAGAGGGGGGGGCTTCCCCATTCAGCTCCTCAGCCCCCTCCCGTTATATAAACTCTCGTCCGACTGCGCTGCTCCTCCGGCCAGCGGAGAGTCATGAACACGGCGGAGGCGCTGCGGAACGCGCTCGCCTGTCTCGCGCTGCTGCCGCGCTTCGTGTTCGCGGCGCTCGCGCTGTGGCTCCTCGACTTTCTGTGTGTACGGAACCGCGTGCTGGTGCGAGCGAGAGCGCGCGACGCAGAGAAGGTGGTCGAAGAAGAGGAGGAGGGGGGGGATAGGAGGGAGGACGACGACCCGCCGCTCTGCGTGTCCGACTCGGACCGTATGTTCAGCGTGGCGTCACTGCGCGCGGTGTGGCACGGTCACAAGCTGGACGCGCTCAAGGCGGCGCGCGTGGGCCGCGCGGCGCCCAACAGCAATGTGGTGCGACTGGCGGACGCGAGCCGTCGCCGCATCCTGGAGTACGCGCGCGGCGCGCGGCCGCTCGTGCTCAACTTCGGCAGCTGCACCTGACCGCCGTTCATGACGCGCCTCCGCGGCTTCGGTCGCCTCGTGCGCCGCTACGCCGACGTGGCTGACGCGCTGTTGGTGTACATCGAGGAGGCGCACCCGTCCGACGGCTGGGCGAGCTCGGACGCCCCCTACCAGATCCCGCGTCACCGTTGCCTGGAGGAGCGTCTGCGCGCCGCGCGCCTCATGGAGCGCGAGGCGCCGCCCGGGTGTCCCGTGGTGGCGGACGGCATGGAGAACGCAGCCAACGCCGCGTACGGTGCCTACTTCGACCGCCTCTACATCGTGCAGGACGGGAGAGTGGTGTACCAGGGCGGCCGAGGGCCCGAGGGATACCGCATCTCCGAGCTCAGAGACTGGCTGGACGACTACAGGAGGCGCCTGCGCGAGAAGAGGGACGCCGTGGTTCACGTGTAGCTCTGGGGTGGGGAGGAGGGGGGTTTGGGGTGGGGGGGTAAATCGAGGCGACCGTTTTGGACACGGTGAGGACAAAAGCTGCTATTGATTTCTGAGGAATCAGGAGGACAGTGTCTCCAAATAAGGACGTTCTTCACTTCTCAGTGTCTCAGTGTTCTCCTGTGCTCCTTCTTGTTTGGTCAGTGTGTGTTTGACTAGTTTAAAGGTAAATCACTCGCTCTTGGCTAGTTCAGGTCCCAGTTTGTGATCTTGTGTGTGAGTGTGTGTGTGTGTGTGTGTGTGTGTGTGGCTGAAGGATCTACTCTCACCTCTGGTTTCTCCTCGTATTGGTGTGAAGGTCGGGTTTTAAACGGTTCCAGCCAGAAAGCCGACTCTGATATTTTAAATATGGGGAGGAAGCTGGAGGTGGTTTGTGTAGAAAGTTTTTTGTTTATTTGTTTCACTTTTGTAAATTATTCCTTTTTAATTGAAACACATTTTATAATAAAATCTCACAGAAAAGCTTTCGTGCATGAACGAGATCTTATTGTACTCTGAGTTAGGCTGGACTCTGGGTTTGTTATGATGGGATTTCAGACACGCTCTTATCGCTGGGTTTCCAGGCAGTGTTTAGTTCTAGATATTTTCTTTTGGAGAATCTTTATTTACTGTAATGTTGACCTTTATGCTCCATGATCAGCTCATCACTGGACACTTTACTGTCCACTCAGCAGGTAAGTGTGTAGTAGTAAGATGAGTAGTAGTAAGAAACCCTTCAGTTTGTTGTTTACAGATTATTTTTTCCTAAGCATGTGAGCAAGCAGATTTGTAGCTGTACACAAGTTTAAGTGGTGCATTACATCATTTCAGGTTCTGTAAAATAAGAGGAATTCCACCTGCATCATATATAAACAACTATATGCTTAGTTTAATGATTCATGAAAACCAAATCCTTAGACCTTGCTTTATTTATGTTTCATGCTTTTTATCTCTTGATCAGAACTTCCCCTTGGTCTTCTATTATTCTCCTACCAGAGTTTATTACTAAGAAACAATTGTATCAAATGTAATGTTAAAAAGTAATTTTAATGTTAAAAACAATCAATTATCTAATTAGCCAAAATGGCTTTAGCTTAGCAATTCAATTCAAGTTTATTTGTATATCACTTATTTGTATATTAAGTTTATTTGTATATCACAAAGCAGTTTTAGAGAAGTTTAAAAACATACAGTTGTCCAGCAGTTCCTATTTGACATTACTCGAGTAAAGCCAGAGAGTCTTCCCCAGATCTGACATGACAGCTTACAGTTTAGAAGGTGTGATATGATTGGACGAGCTGAGCTAACATTAGGCAGTCACAACAGAAGCAGAACTGCTGTAGAGCAGAGTTAGTCCTATGTATGGCCTGAGGCACTGGATATGCTTCACAAAACAAATTAAATTACAAAATATTTGTTAGTGAACTCACATATGTCATGAGTTTCTACATGGGATGTTAAGATTATCAGTGTGAAAAAAAAAAACTACTTTGGGGAGTATCTGGCCAACCCCTACACACCTCTCCACCACTCAAAGATTTAATTTGAGGCTTTTAGGCCAAATCTACTGTAAATCATGTCTTAATGAGTCAGACACTGTGTTCATAACAATCCTGCTTTTTTATAAAGAGACTTTAAGAGATTTTCAACTCTTTGGACGTCTGATTCCAGTGAGCACTGCTGTAAGTTCATCTAGACCAGCAACAATCTCTTATATGTTTAGAAAGTTTTACTGTGGTTTAATATCTAACATGACTCAAACAGGGAGGGAAATTAGAATCCAACAAACAAGGAATGTTACTTCTAACATTATTTCTACACTCTTTCTGTGCCACTTTCAGATGAAATGAAATAGCCTAAAACCTGTTAACAACTTTACTGTTGAACACTGTTGACTTAACATGTTTAGGAAAAATATCAGGATGGCCCTTATAAATGTTAGAGCACAATGTCTGGACAATAGAACTTTTACTGTAAACTTTCTTATATGAGCAAAAAATAGATTAAAAGTACCCAACACAATGTCTATCTTCTGTACATGAAGGGGAAAAGGGGCTGGACAAAGGGGTTTGACTGCAAATATATATTATTTAGTATCTTCCCATCTTTCAAATATTTAGCTATTATATTAAAAGTGGACATACACCAGAACTGCTTATTTACTGCAGCTTGTGATTAAACTGATGAAATTGTACATGTGGCAGTCTTAGATATTTACTGTGTGTTTTTACAACAGTACACAAAAAAGAGAACTGAAATCTGAATGTTAAAATTAAATATTACCTAATGTGTCATTCTCAAATAATTTTATATGGGTTTGAACAATAGATCGTTTTTTTATAAAAATATCAGTGCATAAAATGGTTTACATGTTTGACTCAAAGAAGAGATCTTCTCTAGAAAAGAAAAGCAAAGCAGGGTGCCTAAAAATATTGTGGAAAACTGAGCAGCTGCAGCAACTCAAAAGGAACTGCCACAAGGTCTAATTGGTTTGAAGCAAAACAAAATTAAATGTATGCTATAAAATTCTAAAAACTTGCACTGACACATAAATAATGCAATGCAAAAACACATGCAAGTACACATTTCAAAGATAATAAATGATAAACAGTAAAAACCCAAAACTTAACTACTGAGCCACCCCAGTGAATGACTGGTTGTGTGAAGCATCTACACCAAAAGATAAACCTCTTGCACTATTTTGAATTATATAATCACAAGTATTCAATCAAGCCTGAGGTACATTGCAAGATTTTCTAAAGATATCCAACACAGGCTCTATAAAATATTCTTTAATTAAAACAAAAAAACTAAACAGAATATCTGAACTTAGAAATCTTGGTGTATTTTATTTGTAACTAGAATAATAACACTGTACAGCATTATTTAGTCTTAGGCTATCTAAACACTACTGATAGATTACAACTTGTTCAGAACTAGAGTATAAACGTAAACTTTGCATTGGCATAAAAATGTTTGGACTGTCCTCATTAAAATTTCTGTGAATAGATAAGTAAGAAAATGATGACCTGAATTCTAAAAGCTTATTAACAGACATCAGATTTCTTTAATATTTTAAGCATTTTTATTTATATTTTAACTTCTTTATTTGAAATTTTTAACAACAAAAATGGAAAAGGACCAAAGGAAAAGTTTGGGCATGCTGCATGGTCAAAACTTAGTAACTTCCTTGGAAAGTATCACAGCTTGTAAACATAAAAGTCTTTTAATTCTTGTTTGGGGTATTCATCTGCTGTTCTTCGTATAGTTCTGTGAGTCTACTGAAGTCTATCCACATATTTTCAAATATCTTTAGGTCTGGGGAGTTTGAGAGTCATGGTAAAACCTTCAGCTTGCACCTCTTGAGATAGTCCCTTGTGCATTTTGAGGTGTGTTTAGGATCATTATCCTGTTGCAGAAGTCTCTTGGTTGCAGTTCCTGTTTTCAGAAGCATTTTGTGAGAGTGTTTCGGTGTTTTTTCTATTGTGTTCTTGCTAAATCTCCACTTGTTGTTAATTTAGTTACTTGTTGATTTGTACTCACAGTAAAGTACAACCACAAGTGTGTGGAGGCTATTCTTTCTGTTGCTGCGAGCAGTGAAAATAACTTTGTTCATGAGAAGTTAGTCTGATGGAGAGAATCACACAGAAGTGTGCATCTGGATTCTGGAGAAGAGCAAGTCTAGTTAGCAGAGCTCAGACGTGCAATTGCCTCGGGTGAAGTTAGTTCACTCTTGACTCCAACAGTGGAGCTCCAACAAACGGATGGTGTCTTGGCAGCATAGGTGCCTAGCCAAAGATAAAACTAAAGCTGTCCCACAAGAGCATCACTCAAAGTCACGTACAAAACAGGATCGCTCCTCTCCGTGAACACTGGGAGGCGTGCTCAGATTATAGGCTTTCTATTTTACAGCATATTAAAGTATCTTCTGCTTTGGGGAGGTGGCAGTTGCAGTTAGTTGCAGTTGCAGGGCCGCTGGACACCAGAGGAAACCTGAAGCTGTTAGCTAGTCCTAGATATTTGAGTAATTCTTGTAGGGACTAATAACATTCATCTGCAGCAGTCAGAGATTACAAAGGCTAATGTTAAAGAGGTGTGTCGATTAGCACAGACGATGTCCAATGCCAGAATAAACTCTAACCCCGTTACAGTTCGATGTAGCACTGAAGTCTACAGCAAGTTATGGTGGCTGAACTGCTGCTTGTCTAAGTGCTGCTCTAAAAACTGATAATTGTTCTAGTTTTGAGGGCAAGCCTGGTCTTTAGAGTTGGGACGGTATTTAGCCCTTATGGGAACGTGCTTCTCTCGTTTCTTGTTGTATAGAACACAGCCTCAGTCGTCAGTGTAGGATAGTTAATTACTGACACACCAGGGCCAAGACCAGGCAGCAGACAAACAAACAAATAATTAATTAATTAATTACAAGCTCTGTGATTAATGAATCTAAATTCATCACATTCATCATGTTCTGCTATGAAAGTATTTAAAAACTGGTAGACATACTTAGTCTGTGTGTGAAGTCCTGATCCAGTGTGGCTTGATGAGGTTGGAGGCTAGCTGTAGCATGCTGCGCTGCGCTGGGTTGGACCACTGGTTTCACGGATAAATGTCTTGTGTTGAGGTGAGGATTCAGGTTTGAGGGTAAATGCGCCATTAAGGGGGGCAAGTAGTGCAACATCGTTTGCCTCCATCATGTTATAGTGACCAAAACAGCTAATGATGTGCTGGGTCAAAGGTCACCAAGGAAGGTGATTAATCAAACTTTTGAATCTCTGAGTTTATTAAATCATGCTTTAAGATCAGTCATGCTTTATTGGTCCTGAGATGATGCACAAAGAGACTGAAGAAGAAATATTCTGTTTTTATTCACTAAATATGTACCAAGTCATTTTATCTTCATGTTATTAGCTCTTTAAAAAGCTTAGCATTCTGTTAGCATGATGTTAGCATGACACTAGCATTACGTTCCTGTTTTTATTTTAGGTTGGCTGATATGCTGATTAACATCATGGCTATGCTAGGTGACAAGCTAAACCAGTGCTACAACAAACCTTAACAAGCACAGATGAGCGTGAAATGACGAGCTGTGATGGGATGAGAACATGGGCCAGGATTTTGCTGAGCTGATTCTATGAGTGCTGTACGTATATGTGGGACACCACTGAAGATATTGATTTCTGAACTGAGATTCAGTCCTACTGAAATGTGATAAATCCAGTGTGAACACTGATGAAGGACTAGAGGATGATCAACACAAACAACAGCAACAGATCTCCAACATCATCATCTTAGACTTTACATCTACATGCTGGTCCAACGATGTCCACTCATACCAGCTCAGTACTGAGAATCATCTAACAGTAAAATAATACCTGCTCTGTGGTGGTCCGGTGGGGCTCCTGGCCAGTGGAGAACAGTGTAAAGAATTGCTGTAAATTTACTGTAGATATAAAACAGTATGTTACTGTTTTTTATAATAAATGTAAAATACTGTTAAATAATCACACAGCGTATGTAAATGAACAGTAATGCAATCAGATGGGTTTTTTTTAATGATAACCCTTTTTTATTAAACTGTTTAAACTGCTTCTACTCATTTAAGTGATAAAATATACACAGTGGGCGGAGCCAGCCTATTGGGCTCAGTTGAGTTAAGACTCTTTCAGATCATTCAGGAAGTGCAGGAGGTGGTGGGCGGCTGTATTGTGTTTATTTGTAAAATATAGAAAGATAATCTAAATCAGTTCTTAGACGAGGAGACGCGAGCTGGTGCATTTACAGCTGACCCGTTTGGACTCTAGCTGCAGTGGTCCGCACGAAAATCAAAAAAAGGCTAGCTGTTAGCGTCGCATCTCCTGAAGTTTGCAGTTATATGTTTTATCAGTATAATTATTAAACTTTTAAGATTTAAGATGGTGTTAGTTCGGTCTGTTTCATTTAGTGACTAAATTTAGCAAAGAAACTGTAGCATGAACGGTGTTAGCTAGTTAGCTGGCTGGCTAGTAGGTTATTACCATAAATACACAGTTATTTTACTGATATATACTGCAACTCAATTTACAGTACAGTACAAATAAATTACAGTAGATGCTCTGTAAAATAACAGTACAGTACTGTTAAAATAAATTACAGTAGATGCTCTGTAAAATAACAGTAGATGCTTTGTAAAATAACTGTACTGGCGTCTCTGCTGACGGTATTTTACTGTTAATTTACAGTGAATTTTTTACAGTGAGAGAAAAGGATTGAATAGAGCCTCTAAACTAATTAACGAGTGTAGATACAATAATAAAGTGTTCATGATACCAGTCAACCGTCAACATGAGTCATTAAGCCAGTCTGATCTCTGATTCAAGTGTACCAGGATTACATCCACCAGTATATCCGTCTGCTAAAATCTAAACTGAGCTGTTTAAAGTATCTGCTGACCTGTCCTTCATAAACATATATCAGAAACAAAAGCTGGACTGGAATGATGGACACGTGTCTGTTGGACAGGAGGTACAGGAGGTTCTCCCTTTAGCAGGAGCTTTTCTGTGTCAGTTACTGAAAGGTGAACGCAGGACCACTGTAGCTGATCTCTGACTCTAGAGATGTTCAGCAGTCCTCCAATAGAAGGTCAAGTCCTGAGCGGAGACACGAGGTGCGAAAACAACGAGCTAGTTCAGAGACGAGCCGCCGCTTTAAAGTTGCCCGCGTGTCTCTGAAGTCTCCCGTCGATCTCGTGACTAATAACTCTCGTGTCCTCCTCTCACATTCTCGGAGGAGTTCGCCAAGAGCAGAACCTCTGAGCAGAAGGCGGGTAGGAGAACCTCATCTCTACACCCACAGAGAGAGGGGGGGGGAGAAAGAAAGAAAGAGAGAGAGAGAGAGAGAGAAGGAGAGTGAGAGAGAGAGTGAGAGAGAGAGAGAGTGAAGGAGAGAGAGAGAGTGAAGGAGAGAGAGAGAGAGAGAGAGAGAGAGAGAATGAGAAAGAGAGTGAGAGAGAGAGAGAGAGAGAGAGAGAGAGAGAGAAGGAGAGAGAGGGGTGGGAGAGAAGGAGAGAGGGGGGGGAGAAGGAGAGAGAGAGAGAGTCAGAGAGAGAGTGAGAGAGAGAGAGTGAAGGAGAGAGAGAGAGTGAAGGAGAGAGAGAATGAGAGAGAGAGTGAGCGAGAGAGAGTGAAGGAGAGAGAGAATGAGAGAGAGAGTGAGAGAGAGAGAGTGAAGGAGAGAGAGAGAGAGTGAAGGAGAGAGAGAATGAGAGAGAGTGAAGGAGAGAGAGAATGAGAGAGAGTGAGAGAGAGAGAGAGAGAGTTATATAAAGGCCGGTCGGGCTGCTCTGCTCCAGCGGAGAGTCATGAACACGGCGGAGGCGCTGCGGAACGCGCTCGCCTGTCTCGCGCTGCTGCCGCGTTTTGTGTTCGCGGCGCTCGCGCTGTGGCTCCTCGACTTTCTGTGCGTGCGGAAGCGCGTGCTGGTGCGAGCGAGAGCGCGCGAGGACGAAGAGGATGTGGAGGGTGAAGAAGAGGAGGAGGGGGGGGATAGGAGGGAGGACGACGACCCGCCGCTCTGCGTGTCCGACTCGGACCGTATGTTCAGCGTGGCGTCACTGCGCGCGGTGTGGCACGGTCACAAGCTGGACGCGCTCAAGGCGGCGCGCGTGGGCCGCGCGGCGCCCAACAGCAATGTGGTGCGACTGGCGGACGCGAGCCGTCGCCGCATCCTGGAGTACGCGCGCGGCGCGCGGCCGCTCGTGCTCAACTTCGGCAGCTGCACCTGACCGCCGTTCATGACGCGCCTCCGCGGCTTCGGTCGCCTCGTGCGCCGCTATGCCGACGTGGCTGACGCGCTGTTGGTGTACATCGAGGAGGCGCACCCGTCCGACGGCTGGGCGAGCTCGGACGCCCCCTACCAGATCCCGCGTCACCATTGCCTGGAGGAGCGTCTGCGCGCCGCGCGCCTCATGGAACGCGAGGCGCCGCCCGGGTGTCCCGTGGTGGCGGACGGCATGGAGAACGCAGCCAACGCCGCGTACGGTGCCTACTTCGACCGCCTCTACATCGTGCAGGACGGGAGAGTGGTGTACCAGGGCGGCCGAGGGCCCGAGGGATACCGCATCTCCGAGCTCAGAGACTGGCTGGACGACTACAGTAGGCGCCTGCGCGAGAAGAGGGACGCCGTGGTTCACGTGTAGCCCTTGGGGGTGGGGTGTTTAAGAAAATATGTCGAGGAGGCCGTTTTGGACACGGTGAGGACAAAAGCTGCTATTGATTTCTGAGGAATCTCTATCAGGAGGACAGTGTCTCCAAACAAGGACGTTTTCTTTTCTCCTCAGTGTCTCAGTGTTCTTCTGTCGTCTCCAGTGTGTGTTTGACTAGTTTAGCGGTAGACAACTTGCTAGACTAGCGTCCCAGTGTGTGATCTTCAGAGTGTGTGTGTGTGGCTCCAGGCGCGTGAAGGATCTACTCTCACCTCTGGTTTCTCCTCGTATTGGTGTGAAGGTCGGGTTTTAAACGGTTCCAGCCAGAAAGCCGACTCTGATATTTTAAATATGGGGAGGAAGCTGGAGGTGGTTTATCACTTTGTAAACTTTTCTTTTTTAATTACACGTTTTTAATAAAATCTCAAACAGAAATGCTTTCGTGCCTGAACGAGTTAGGCTGGACTGAGGGCTTGTTTTTTAGTCTGGGATTTGACTGTAGAGTCTGTAGAGACTTTAGAAGTCCTATCTGAGGGAACTGGTGACGGTTTCTCAGGAAGATGTTTTCTTTCAGTGAAGAACCTGCTTTTAAAATGTTGTGTATTCCAGGACTAGACTTAAACACCCTCACTGTGTCCTCAGCTTTACGCTTCATGTTATTGGATAATCACCGGTCACAGTACTGACCACTTGACTGGATACTACGTAGTATTAGTGGAGAGTGGCCTCCTGATCGTCCCGATATTGGAAAAAAAATTGTTTACATTAGAACACAATAGTGAGCTTCACCTCTAACGGCCTAGTGCCACAAATATCACCGACAAGTACATTTAGAGAAAACTAAATTTTGCATTCATAACATTTAAACTTGTTTCTCTAAAAGCAGATTTTGTTTATTGCTTTGTTTATTAACTTTAATAGCTGTATATAACTATAAAAGTTCATAAAATCTAAATCCTTTAAATTGCAGTGCAACTCTTTTCAACATGAAGAGAACCTAGGCTTCTGTGATAATGATAATGCTACAACCCCAATTCCAAATTTAAATAAGTCTAAATAAAAATCTCAGACCCATATTTCATTCACAGTAGAACATAGAACACATATCGGATGATGAAAGAGAGATTTGATAAAAATGATCAACTCACTTACAACTTGATGGCAGCAACGCATCTCAAACAAGTTGAAACCAGGCAACAAAAGGCTGGAAAAGAAAACAGCACTAATAAAAACAGCTGGAGGAGCAACTAAGTCACATGATTGGGTATATAAAATAGAATTTTAGAGAAACATGTTCAGAAAAAAGGTAACATAAATTGTACAATTGTAAAGATGTTGGATATTCCACTATCTGTAGTACATAATATCACAAGATTTAGAGAATCTGGAGAAATACCTGTGTGCAAGGGGCAAGGCCAGTGGTCAGTATTGGATGTTAGTGATCTCTCAGGCAGCACTGCAGGAATAACAGCTATGATTCTGTACTGGAAATCACTGCATGGGCTCAGAAGCACTCCCAGAAATCACCGTCTGAGAACACAGTTTGTTGTGTAATCCACAAATGCAAGTTAAATTTGTATCATGCAAAGAAGAAGCTATATATCAACACAATCTAGAAACACAGCCGTCTTCTCCGAGCCAAAGTTCACTTACAACGAACTGAAACCAAACATAGAAAATTGCATGAAAATAACTGAAATTCCATCCATTCCATGCATCTCTGCTGGTATAGTGTTGTATTAGTGCCTATGGCGTGGACAGCTTACACATCTGGTAAGGCAACATCAATGCTGTAAACAGTATATACAGGTTCTAGAACAACATGCTCCCATCCAGACAGCGTCTCTTTCAGAGAAGACCTTGTAGATCACAGCAAAACAATGCTAAACCACATACTGCATCCATCACAACAGCACAGCTTCACAGAATCCTGCCTACAGTTCAGACCTTTCAATAGAAAACATTCAGCATGAAACGAAAAATCCAGCAAAGACGTCCCAGCACTGTAGAGCAGCTAGAATCCTACATCAGACAAGAATGGGATAACATTCCTCTCCCAACACGCCAGCAATGGTCTTCTCACTGCCCAGATATTTACAGCCTGTTGAAAAAGAGGGGATGCTCTAGCTGGTAAACATGGCCCGGTCCCAACTTTTAATATGTGTTTTAAATGAGTTAACAATTTTAATGACTAAAATGGTAAAATGTCTCATTTTTAACATCTGATATGTGTTTTATTTTATTCTAGTGTGAGTAAATTATGGATCTAGAAGATTTGCAAACCATAGCATTTTGGTTTTATTTACATTTATTTGCATTTTACACAGCATCCCAAATCTCTAGGAACTGGGATTGTAGTTTAAAGTGTCATTTATTACAAAAAAACCACACAAACATCAAATTTACCAAGAGAAAGACTAATACTCCACACAGTAAAATGAAAACAAAAGACTTATTTCATTTTGCTTTCTGTTGGTTTAAAGTAACCTTAATGCTTACGATTTTAATGGTTTTAGCGTCTAAAAGGTAAATTAGCAGAAAAATAATTTATCTTACATTGTATTAACAAATTATTTGAAGTTTGACAACATCATATAATTTAATATTGCACTTTAGTGAATATATATGATAGCACTAAGCTTTACTGTGAATTTTAACAGATGTTCTGAAAAGTTGTCTGAAAATATAAATTAGTACAATTAGTAGAAATCTAATCTAAAAAATCTGGCAGTAATGAAATAGTATTTCTATGAAATTGCATAATACAGAGGGAAGAGAAATTTAACAGGCCAGAGACTTAATTTCTTCACCTGAGTTCAGGTTTACCATTATGCAAACACAAAACCGTACAGTACAGAAGACTGTTGAGCTTTTATGTGTTGAGTTGTAAAGTGGTAAACACTGTCCGAATACATTCATTTAGGAGAACCACCAGCAGCAATAACTACTTTCAATTTATTTACCCTTTGCCTGAAGGTGGTATATCAGATGCAGTAACAATAAAAAAGTAAATACTAACATAAACTGTGTTTCTTAGTGAAGCCTGATAGCTCTTTTAGGTTTTCATATTGGACATAAAGGATCTGATCATTTAAGGAATACGTAATTGAATGCCTAGTTACTTTCCAGTCCATGTTCAGGCTTATCCTTAGAAATTATCCTCAAAAAACAGCCACAGTAACTAAAGCTGTCTCCAGTATCACAAAACTGCTTTCCTGTCACAGAGGAAGCTAATTTAAATATCCAGCGTTCATCCAATGCCAGAGTACATAACCTACAGAAACATTAGGCTACATATTACTACAGTCCTACGAAACTAAATCATTTTAATATTTCTTATTTTGTTGCATAAGGTAAAATATAAATTAGTAACTGATACGTCATATGAAATAAACGTAAATATGCCAATTTCTACATAATTCAATATGCTGTGCATAACATTTAAAAACATTGTGTAAAAATAGAGCATCATTTTTGCACTAGCTGTTTTCTCTTCCTAATATGCTAAAGTTACTAAATACATAATTTTGTATTAATTGTGCATTAAACATGCTTTATTGTAGAGCAGTGGTCACCAGCACATCTCCTGCAGGTTTCACCTCCAATCCACACCACATTCAGAAAACAGACTGTTTGGAAATTATGTGAAGGCACTGCAAAGTATTATCACAAGCTCTCACTAAATCAGTGTCTGGCACCATTTACACTTAAAGTCAACCGAGAACCCAGGAGAAAAAAAATAAACAAAAGTGAAATGAACAAAAATGAAATAAACAAAAGTGAAATGAACAAAAATGAAATTAACAAAAGTGAAATGAACAAAAGTGAAATGAACAAAAATGAAATGAACAAAAAATGAAATAGTCAGAAGTGAAATGAACAAAAGTGAAATGAACAAAAGTGAAATGAACAAAAATGAAATGAACAAAAATGAAATGAACAAAAGTGAAATTAACTGACTGAGACAGGCAGCAAAAATGGTCTGCAAACTTTTAGTATCCCTTGTAAAAAAGTTTCCACTTTAAATAGTGTAGGAGTTTCATTGTTAAAATGAAAAGCAGAAAACAGAAATGTATCAGAACATTACCGATTATATTGACTATTTTATATTCATTATATATCATATTATATTATATTATACAGCACCAGCTGCTAAATATAATATTGTCCGAGTTTTATGTGCTTATGCTTTGTGTCTTAAGATTGGATGGATTTCTTGTTTTTGGGTGTGTTAGGGTTAGGGTTAGGTTAGGGTTAGGGTTAGGGTTACAGAGGGTAACAGAGGAAGTATTTCTGTTTTATTTAGAAATGAAAATGAGTACAGGTTATTTAAGATCTGATCTGATAAGCATGGTCAGCAGAGTTTCCTGTTTGATGTCACAGGTCAGCGTCTGCGGTTGTGATGAGAGTGAAAAGTGAGAGTGGTGTTGTTCGTGCTGGTGACATGTGTTTGGATGTCAGTCCTGTCAGCAGAGTATGAGAGAAGTCATTTTTAGGAAGCACTGCACTTCACAGCTCTGTCTCACACCAAAAGCTATCACCTTTCCTGTTGCCTGGTTACTGTTAGCCTGGTGAGACAGAAAGGCTCTCTCTTTTTCCTCCTCGAGCTGATGAAACTCCCGCAGATACTCGCCTCCCTGTAAATTCCATCTCTTTTGTCAGGCCCATTTCCGTCCACCTAAATAATCCACTCAGCATCCGCGACTGGTTTCCATGGAATCTCAAAATCTGGAGCGCTGTTGCTGCTGTGAGCTGAGGAGGAGAAGCAAACGCAAGATCAAGCCAGAGAGCAGTGTGTGAAGATGGTCTCGTCTCAGTTTTATTTAGAAAAACTTCAGCTCAGTCTTCACAGCTTATCTCGCCGAGCATCTGTACAAACGCTGCCATGGCGATGGCTTTCAGCACTGACGTTATGGAGGGTGATTGTATGTCAGCTTAAACTTGAATCCACTTTATTAATTAATATTTTGTTTTTTAGGTTTGTGAAATGATGTACCAGAGAACTGAGCGTTTCCTGTTTCAATCCTTATGAGTATCGATGCTCATTAAATCTGCTTACACTAACAATATCAGTTTTAAAATAATGTTGACCCCCCCACCACCCCCCACCCCCCACATGTACAAATTAAAAACTCATAATTATAAAAGTCTTCCTTTCTTCAGGTGAATGCTGATATGTTTATTTCCTTTTAAACAATTAAGAATAAAAAATGATGATCAAATCTAGAGAGTTGTTGAAGGTAACCTGAGAAAACCCTGTCTCTGTATTTTCTATGCACAGAGCTGATTAGTGGAGTAATCTTTTTGTGGGTCCTGATAATGTGGAAAATCTAGCAGCACCAGCTGCTTTAAAAGAGCCACACAGATTATTATTTATTTGAATCTTTTTGAACGTTTCTCTCTCTTTAGTGTGAAATCTGTAAATAAGGTGAATATACACTATTCTTCCTGGAGGAGAGGATGTGTTTGGGTTTGTAAATGTGAGCTGGGGGACATTTTGCATTCAGGGTTTGTAGATGTAAGCGATTGTCAAATGAATACATGTTGCATTAACTACGGAGGCGGTGCCGAGAGGGCTTGTTTTTAAAACATTATTCTCATTGCATGGCTCTCAAAAGAGAATTAACATCAAGCCAAGCTTGGGCGCGCTGGCGTCATTGCTGCTGACGTGTTAATAAACATCAGTTTAGATGGGCTCTGACAACGATTGTCCTCTTTATTGAAACACAAAGCTCTGTCTCCCTTTGGCATGTCCCTCCACTAACACAGGCCTCAGATTCCAGGCTTGATTAAATTAGGCTACTGTTGATTTGAGAGAAATGTTTTGATTGTGAGGTGAAGTGGACTGCTGGAGGAGAACTTCCTTTACTGCTGATTACCACCACTGCTTACTGCTACTGGAACCCAGCATGGGCTGGAAATATCACCCGAGCAGTTCACTAAAAGGAGGGCTTTTACATTCTCCACTTCATGTCCATGTCCATGTCCATGCATGTCCAGAGTGCATCACGTGGAACCCAATGTCCTCTTATTATTATTAGTCATCGATTGTGACTGTCAGCCACAGGAAAGGCTGCTGATGGGCAGGTTGAGCGTGAAGCAGGTCTTCGTGTGGAGTTCTGTTCCAGAAGCTGATTAATATTGAGAATGAGCGCCTCCCTGTTTGATATGCACAGCTATTTCTGCTCCTCATCACGAGCTGCTGGGTCTCCGGACGAAGAGGGTGAGATTTAAGTAGACTGTCTGAGAAACATGTTGTTCATACCATGTCAGAGCAGGTTTCCACAGCCCACCTTTTCCTCATTTGTGGAATAAAAACAAAGCGAGGAGATAAAAGTAGTCCGGTGTCAGGCGAGGACACCGCGCAGCGTGCTGGTTCACGGGGAGAGAGCGGCTCCGTGCAGCAGCTGATTAGATTACCGGGCTGAGGCTGCGCGGAGGCTCGCTCTGCCACCCAAGCGCTGTAACCTCGCCTGCACTCTCCTCGCCTTACTCTCCACCCGTATTCCGACAAGCCCCGCCCCCTCTGCCTGCAGACCGCCGGCCGGAATACAGGCGGAAAGAGCATCGCGTCCACGTCTTTCGCACAGCCTCCATCAGAGACAGCGCCCTCTGCAGGTGAGTTGGACAGGTGTCGGTGAAACCCTCCATACAGGAAATAGCAGTGCGTCAGGCTTGTTACAGTAAAAATTAAGTTTATATTTCTCTTTTAAAGACAGAACTACAAACTGCAGCTACAATAATCAACTAAATTAATCATTCTAAATCAATCATTCTACATAAATCATTCTAAATAAATCATTTTAAATCAATCATTCTACATAAATCATTCTAAATAAATCATTCTAAATAAATCATTTAAAATAAATCATTTAAAATAAATCATTCTAAATCAATCATTTTAAATCAATCATTCTACATAAATCATTCTAAATAAATCATTCTAAATAAATCATTTAAAATAAATCATTCTAAATAAATCACCCCGGTGTTTCCGAGCTGAGGGCAATGGCTGAGTAGACAGCCCCTTCCTAAATACACCAATAAGTATCAGACGCCCGTCTCTTTTCAAAATCTACCCCAGATGAAACATCCTGATCCTCATGAGTCTCTTTTAATGACATAACAGATTAAAACAGTAGAGTAACCTGAACTGGAGCATCAACGCAGAAGGTGCGTCTGAAATTGCCTACTAGTCAGTAGGTACTGGGTTAGAGTCAGTACGTACTGCTCGAGCGGTAGACTAGTAGGTAGGTTCAGTAGGAGAGTTTTAGTATCTACACAATCTCAGACGTACTACGTCCACCATATTACCAGCGTCCTGTGACTCAAGACGTCAGACCACCACCGTAAAAGTCCTGCTATTCATTTAAAAGCTTGTTTACAGATTTAGATTTTTAATGAATCTGATCTGAGTTTTTATCTGATTATGTATCAGACGGTGTGGAGTTGTAGATCAGAGAAGATGAAACGGGAGGAATGTAATCATTGT
>CM038712.1:42035188-42047688 GCA_021613375.1 Megaleporinus macrocephalus
TGGATGCACCTAGAGTCTTTACTGGGATCAACATGTTCAGCTCGCAGATAAGAATGAATTCAATGGTTTCTGTCCAATTTGTTCTCAGTGTGGTTTGGTTATTAACTTTAAAGAATAGACCCTGTGGTTTGGTGAGTAGTTTAATGTATATAAACTTTGCTTACTAACGTTTACGTGGAGAATCAAACCTACAGAACGTTTTCTTTTCAAAATGAAACACAGAGTCTGTTAAAGATGTGATGTGGTGGAACTGCTCAGTCACTGGACAATACTTCCCTCAGATTAGGATTTTTGCTACATGTTATAGGCGCGCTTGATCAACACAAAATATTCAACAAAACATCGTGTACAGACATCTGCTACAGTAGATTCCATTTCCTGCTCCTCCCTGAGAGCTCCTCTAATCTCCTCCAGTAAACAGTGAGCTTCGACCAAGCTAAAGTAGTCTTTCCTACATGTTATAGTCAAGCTGAAGGAAGATCCTCAGCGGTCACACAACATTATCACAACGTTGTCTACTTTCCTATAACAGTGTCAAAGGGTGGTGCTTTTTACGTTGTTAGAACATTATCATAATGTTGTCACAACATCACGACTAAATAAGTTGTACAAGTGGCCAACAATAAGTTGTAATGGTTACATTCTATAGAGCTCCTAGAAGATATAATGGAATGTAAGAAGGATTCTAGGAGGTTATGAGAACGTACTGACAGTGTCACTACATTATCACAACGTTGTCAGATAACATTGTTACAAATTTCTGAGGAATTGCATTGTGGGTACCAAGACTATTACTGTTTGGCTCATCGTATTAGATCATGAATTCTCAGGCTGTGCAGGAACTTTAATGTTTGCTAGTTTATGTTCTTTAGAGAATGCTGACACTGAGGAGGCGGATACGCACGCAGATGAGGATTCAGGGTTTAATAAAGTCTGTGGTGACGATCAACAGCCAGAACAAACAGAGACACACAAAACAACATTGTCAACAGACGGCAAACATGACGAGATAGAAAACACGAAACACCTGGACACAGGAGGGGTAACAAATACAAACCAGGTGGGAGGTGGAGACACTAGGAGCACATGACCAAAACAAACATCACACGGACTTGACAGGACGTAAACAAGGACTTAGACAGGGGAGGACGAGCAGGGCGTGACTTCGATTCTTTGATTTATTATTTCTTTTATATGATATGATGATGTCGTGATATATACACAAATAAATTATTGAGTAAGTATTCTATAAAATAATGACCTAAACTATTAAAAGGTAATTGTATTCTAAACACTGTGATTGCAAAATATAATTTAAAGTGAATAAAGATATCTGTATTTTGGAATCTGAATTTCTGGATAACTCTGTTTTGTTACATCTCCACCCTCCACATGTATGACCCAAAACATCGTCGAGACAGGGCCAGAGTGGGACTCGTATTCACACCAGCAGTGGCATGTAGATCAGTCAACCTCAAACTCCTACAATTTCATTACATCAATCAATGATGTTACATATAATTTACGCAGTCATGTGTGATGTGTTCATCTCTAAAGGCAGTCCTCCGCGTTTCATATTCAAATCTCTGTTCCACCTTAAACAGTGCAGCATCTGAACTTAACTGTTACATCATTTAGAGGAACAGTTCTATTTATCTTCTGGCTTCTTTGTGTAATGTAATCTGTTTCTGCTAATAAAGACTTGACAGTCTAACAGACTCGCCAGTATAGCTAACAAAACCAGACATTCTCCCTGTGCTCCTCAGGTTTAATCAGTAATGTGGTGTACCACACACTTTCCCTCCACCTCCTACATGTCTCCTGTGTCTTTTGTAAATGGAAATGGGTAAATTATCACTCCCTTCTCAGAACTCGATATAATTTATTCAAATTTCAAATTTATTCATTAGCGTGCAGTAAGTAGCTCAAAAACACTACTGGCCCACCAGGATTTCTCCAGACAGGATTTCTAGTTTTGCCCCATTTGGTGATATATTTGCTGATATATTATATAATCATAGAAATTGAGGTGACATTTTAATGACCTTAAAGTGCCAGAGAATGGAACTGTATAGATTATATAGAACTATATTTCTATTGTCATAGTTGAAGATGGAGAGTTTGGTACATGGAATTGACATACCAATGTAAAATGAGTCAATTCCAAAAACCAAGACACATAACTTTCGTAACTCCACCCACAATGTACATTTACCAGCTACCAGAACAACGGTACAACAGTAAATGGTGGACTAGACATGGAGAACCTTTGTCGGCACTTCTTATACCCATTTCAAGGAACTGCCAGCGGGTGCTGTTGAGGCTAAAGATGACTTCCTATTGGCCAGTTTCCTAATTTATTATTCCTCTCCACCTTACATGCTACAGCATGTTCAGAACCTAGAATGCAGTTGCAGCCTGTTTAAGGTGGAACAGAACATTTCTAAAATAAGCTGGTGAACAGAAAGCCAACTCTAATGTCCGTATCTTTAGAAGACCCCGAACACTGTCAGTACAGTTTCTCAAACTTTAGACAATATTGAGGCTTTGCGCGGTGAAGAGAGGGAGAGAGAGGAGCAGCTCCATGGCGACCCCATTTGCCACCCGTATGTATTTTATCCACTTTTTGAGAGATTTGGTGATATATAGTATTTAACTGTATTTGTGAGTACAGTCCTGATTACCATCTCTACTCATCACTTCTTTTTCCTCTGGCAGTTTCGTCACCCAGCACACTTTAGTGTCTCAGGAAGACATTTGTTTTCCTCTTTAGAGGGGGCTTGTAGGTTAATCGAGAATATAGAATCTAGATAACATATTAATATCGTGTGAGCATTGATTGACTCTATCCTGTGTGTAGCCTTGTCATGGTATGCATGATGTTCTTCACTGGTGAGGCTTTATGTTGTACAGTCTAGGTATGTTTCTGACCTTTAATGCTAGCTTAACATTTCTTTCTCTCCTGTCTTTTTCTTTCGCTCGTTGTTTTGACCTGTAATTGGTTTTGTTAAATGTAACCACACTGCCATCTGGTGCCTTTAACTATGATTGTTGTTAGTTGCTTCTATTTCACTTTTTCATATTTTGTGGTGTTTGTGATGTGCAATATTATATAATCATGTTGGTGTTTAGGGTCTTATTTAGTAGTGAGTCGCAACATAATGCTTGTAAACTTCATACTGGTCAAATACAGGCGTCGTAGCTGAATTTTAACTTTAAATTTTAAGTTCACTTTTCTGTGGCGCAAAAAACTTATCGCATTATTTGGGGATGTGTGTATGGGGGTATGGGGGATGTATGGGGGGATGTGTGTATGGGGGGTGGGTATAGGGGGTGTGGGTATGGGGGATGTATGGGGGGGTGTGGGTATAGGGGGTGTATGGTGGGAGTGTGGGTATCGGGGGTGTATGGGGGGGTGTGGGTATGGGGGGTGTGGGTATAGGGGGTGTATGGGGGGATGTGTGTATGATACAACAGAGCATCAGAGCCGGCATAAAAATGCTGACTGGGATGCAGGTGAGAGACAACTTCATGTTCAAAGCATGGTCTCAGCAACCTAAGCCACTTCTCGAGCACCCAGAGTCTGTAAGAGTGATAAAAGTAAATGTACTAAAATTAAAAGTAGTTTACATTCATAACCTGTCTGAGGTTGTCTGCCACCTGCTGGTGGGCAGAGTGGTGGAGAATGCGGGCATTTCAAGTGAAACAGGATTGTTTCAAAGAAAAAGAGAGAGAGAGAAAGATGTCTGCACTGGGTTCAAACACTAAGGCTTCACCTGAGAGACCTCTGTAAGGGGGGGACAGTGGCAGGGTCTGGTCTAGGGTCTGGCCTAACGTCCCTCTCCATTTCTTTCTCTATTACAGCAGACTGAGGGCCAATCCCTTCAGAGCCATCCCACTGCCTGGCCACTTGTCCAGCCCTGGTCATTCACCGCCTCAGCAACATAAAATATTTCTCCATAACGCATCACTCTTGGCGTCCACAGCTGCTTACTTATATATGTCTGAAACAGCCAATCAGGGACTTGGGACTTGGCACTAGGCTATGTAGCCAGGAGGAGGCTTGGAGATCACTGGTGGGATATTTCAGTAAATTTATGAATGTTTTAAAAGTCATGCAGACCTCGATCTCTCATCTTTGTTCCTCTCTCATTTTCTTGTCCCATTTCCCAAATCATTAATTATATTATATTTTTGTAACTTACTGGCTTTTCTCATCTGAATAACATTAGCATCCATATAGCAATGTGATGTAGAACACTGCAAAGCTACCATCACCTGACTGATACCAGCATCCCAGGCTGTAAACCCATATGAAAAACACAGCATCCTATTGACTTTCCAATAACCACGAATAAACGCAGGAGCAAACTGTTGAAACACCACCGTACATACGGCGTACACTGAACTCTGTAGATAATTCATAAAGAAATTTACACCTCAGAATCTTTGTGTTACTATGTGTGTCATGCCCTGTCTGTGTGTTTCCTGTGTCTGTTTGTCTGTCTACCTCCATATCCCTAGGTGGTGCTGTCCCTGATCCTGCAGGCTGCAAGTGAAGCCAGGAAGTTACCAAAAGAGGCGGCAAAAATCCAGACAAAAGAGCAGAGAGGGAGAGAGGGAGAGAGGGAGAGAGGGAGAGAGGGAGAGAGGGAGAGAGGGAGAGAGGGAGAGAGGGAGAGAGGGAGAGAGGGAGAGAGGACGTTTGGTTGGGTTGTTGTTTTTGTGTATCTATTGTAACCTGAGTTCGGTGCTGGTCTCAGGTTTAACATACAGTGTTTATAGTCTGTGAATAGTGTTGTGGTTTATTCTGTTTATGCTGAAAGGGGGTAAGTGCCATTTTCTTTGGGTTAAAGGTTTTTGTCCTGTCTTGGTTGAGTTAGGGAGTTAGGTTAGTAGTGGAATGTGTCTCTCTGAGTCCTGCAGAGATTAACAATGTTTGCTGCGTGCGGGTGGTATTTGTAGTCCTTAGTATTTAGTAGTATTTAAGTTATTGGCAACTTGTAAATTGTACATAAGTGTGATGCTTTTTGGGGTTTAATAAAGGTATGCAGCTGTTGGATTGGCACTCTTTTTATACTAGCACCTCCCATTAGACACTAGGAACCACGGATAACAGCAGTACTTGTGTAGCCACACTCTCTAAGTCTAGGTGTCTGTAGTCTAGGTTCTTTAGGGAGATAATTTAATTCAACCTGGCCAACATTAAGAAAATGTATTTCCTCTACCCCAAAGATAATAAAAGATAACAATTAATTAGTAATTTGATGTGTGTGTTTCTTATGATAAACTGTTAATATATATTAACTTTAACAAGAATATCAAAACTTACAATACTGTACACTGGATTTCTTAGCTGCCCCTGCCCCCCAAAATGGATAGTAAAAAACAATAAAAGTGATATTAATAAAATAAACAATTAACTAAAATTGCAACCAAAACTGCTCCAAGCCATGGTGACCGGAACCAAAGGCATTCAACCACAAGGGACAGGGGCTGAGGGGAAACCAATCACTGCTCAGAAACTCCAGCCAAGACACATGGGCTGGAAAGTACACAAGATGCCACCATTCCAGAAGGAGAACGACATCAAACATTTGATTTGACTTTCAAAGGCTAGCACAGGCATACCAATGGCCATCAGAGAATTCTGGGCTTGATCACTCTTTTGAATGGCCAGTATACTGATTTGAGCCAGTACTGTTTTAAAGGAACTGCACAGGAAACTCAGTGACTTATCTGAGAAATGGGTGGAACAGCGAGGAGGAAATTTGTGAGAGTGTTTCTACGAGCAGTACTTTAATGTCATCACCCAGAGTTACGGACCAGGATACAGAAATGCAACGCTTCATCATCTACTGAATTCACTGAGCCTGCGAAGCTTCCTGTAATAGAACCTTTCACAAGGACAGCTATGGACAAGTCCATTGGACAGTAGCAGAACAGGCAACTGCTACATCCTAGTACTCAGTGACTGTGCTACTAGACATCCTGACGCATTCCTATCTCAACAAAGTCAACACAAGACAGATAACCAACGCATTCATTCAGCTATTCACTTTTTTATTTGCTAAAGACAAGGAACATACAGACCACTCCATACCACCCCCAGACAGACAGATGGTATAATAGAGCAGATCAAGCAGGTCTACAGGAATTTGTGTCCAATACAGGATCTGACTTGTACCAGTGGCTGCTGTACTTGCTTTTTGCCTACTTACCCTTCAAATTTATTCTTGGTCAACAAGAAGAAGAGGACCACTAAATGTCTTAAAAGAAATAAGGAATGTAGACAAGCTGCAAGAAAACATGAGCTTTTTCTCCGAAGGCCTTGAGAGAAATGTTGGACTCAGTAATAAACCTGGTTATGGTGAATATAGAAAAAAGCTAAACAGAACCAGAAAACATGGGATGACATCTCAAAAAACCTTACCTCCAGCCAGAAGGTCTTCATTCTTCTGCCACCGTTGGAGAGTCGACTGTCGGCTAAATGACAAGAACTATTTAAAGTGCTGGAGCCGGTATCATTCGAGCTTTACTTTCCTGAAAAAAAGAAAAAAACATACATGTCAACCCACTGAGACCATGACGTGAGAGACAAGCTACTGTGAGTGACCAACTCTGAGCATGAGCAGTGAATGAGTTGAAAATGAGGTGAAGCCTGTGAAGCAGTACTCGCAACACATCTCAAGCACATGACAAAAGCTGTTAGAACAGATATCAAAAGATTAAAAAGAAAAAAACCTGGTAGAATAAACATTATATTCATAAACAGTCCATAAACACTGAACCTGTCAGACCTCGTCTGAAAGAAGTAGTAGAGATTAGACTGGAATCAGCCATCATATGACCGTCACTGGTGCAGTCTGGTGGTTCTGATGTCAATAACAGAATTACATTACTTTTCTAATCAGAATATCTGTTAATATCTGGGGAAGTGAAGGAGAAAGAAGAGTAGGAGGTGGAAATCTGGAATATGTTGGTGTTAAAATGTTTATAATGTACTGATCTTTGTTACAGTATAACAGAGCAGCAGTTTGTACTGTAGCACAAAGTATGTACGTATATCATCAGGCAAAAAGGTCAAAACCAGAAAACACAGCTAACAGGATCAAACAGGGCAAAGCAAAATCAAGAAATACAAAAACAGATCAAACCAGGAACAGATTCAGAAACTGTAGACGCAGAAAAACCTGCAATACCCAGCAGCATGCCTCCGCAGCAAGCACGGTGTGAGTAATCAGAACTCAGGTGAGGCTGTGTGCAGGTAATCAGCTGACAGGTGAACCGTTGTCACGTGATCCGGAGGTGCCTGCTGGGAATCGTAGTTCTGAGCTGCCTCGGCAGTGTCGGAAATGAGTTTATTAGATATGTGGAATAGAATATCTAATATACATTAGAGACTGCTCTGTTCATTTCAGTCATTACCAATAGAGCTACTGAAGCACATAATGAATTTTTATCAGTAAAAAAACTGAAATTTCTATGAAATAATAAGACCCCTCCAGGATCAAATAAGAGACTTTGCTTCCTTAAGCATATAAGCGTATGAACAGTCCTGCTATTTATTGATTTTTAAAATGTGAAAATAGGAATCTAACAAATTCACCATTCACTCCACTTACACACAGTTACAGCTCACCCTGCCTTACGAAACAATGCTTTAATATCTGGGCAGAAAACGTGCATTGTTTTGGTAACAGTAGTGTTAATTAGGGAGGAATAAGTCATGTTACTAGTAGTGACTGTTGTAGGTAAAAGTATAAATGAAGGAAATAAAGTAAGAATGTTTATCGTGAATCTGAGTTACTTTTATGCATGTACACTACAGTTTCTAAGTTGACTCGGACACGCTATTAAAAAAAGAGTCTGCACGGACAGAACTAATTATTATATTAATAAGAGATTAATAACAGATTACAGTATGCTGCAGTTCTTAAACACTCTCTGGGTTCTTACAGGAATCATGTTTATTAATACTCTCAAAAAGTAATAATTGTTAGATATTTTAATCTCAGATCATTACATAATCTCATATGAAACTAGCTTTAAAAATAATTGTATGTTTATCCACACACTGTTAAGCGTCATATAACATCCTTTACAGAGCCGCACACAGACGAGGTAGGAAGTGAGGAGCAGCAGTTGGAGAGTAAAGCGAGTCAGAAAGAATAAAAGACTTTAAAAATTAAAAGTGGACGGTGAAAACTGACTTTATTAACCGGGAACGGAGAGACATATGTTTATTCTTCCCACACGCAGCTCCAAACCAAACAGACACACGTTTTATTTACTTTCTCTACAAATAAACACTTTAACATACAATTTATTTGTTTAGCTCATTAAAACATTTAATAGAAATTTATAAATAATTTATTCAGTTCAGTATTTAAACAGTAAATATACTGAAATATACTGAACGGTATGTGTGATGTGTTTTTTTTAAACCATTTACCAAACAATCATAAATATCAGTTTATAATATCAGTTTAAAAAAACACCCTCCTTGTTTTCTGAGCGTGCTCTGTTTACGGCTGTGATTCAGAAGAAGGCCTCTTCAGAAGGAGGGTTGATTCCACAGCGGTGCTTCTGTGAATCCAGGCTGTGTTGTATGGCTGTAAGTTGGAAGTCGGTGTAAAGACATTACGTGTTTCTTGTTGCGTTTCCAGCCAGTAGAATTCTGAGAGCACACGTAGTCCTGCTCTGCAACAACAGGGACTCGGGGGCTCCTGTTCAAGCCTGTCATTACATGAGGGCCATACAATGCCATCAATGTATTCGTCATCCAGCCTACACACTCTGGGCACATTAGGTGGGCGTTGTCCTTCACCAGGAGAAACACGGGGTCCAAAGCACCAGTGTAAGGTCTGACAATGGCTCTGAGGACTTCATCCCAGTACCTACTCACATGGAGGTTTGTGCTGATTGTGAACCTGCTCTTATCTGTGAAGAGAATGTGGCACCAGAGAATTTGGTGTTTTCTGGAAAACAGTTCATGTAACTTCAACTGCTTACACCTGAGCAGGTGAAACTGATTTGCAATTACTTCCTAATGCTTTCTAACTGGACAGAGAACATCCCTGGAACTGAACTGACTTGATGTTATGCTGTGATGATTAAGTGTTCTCTTCATTTTCTGTAGCAGTGGAAATAGCTATAATATAATATAATATAATATAATATAATATAATATAATATAATATAATATAATATAATATAAACACAATTCTGGTCATGTTTATGTTATTATGTAAACTAAATGGGGAAAATAAAAGACTATAGGTTTTATTCTTGCTATACATACAGATTTTGTGACTTTGTTTTTTCATGGTAAGGTGATGATAGTTAGCCTGCAGAGCTTTTTTTCTAGCCAGGCAAACCCTAAAACCCCAATAGCCTGTAACTGTACACTACTGAATGCTGAACACTTGTAGCACTACTGCTTTTCTAATTAATTTGCCTGCAGTCTTGTGATTAAAATAAGTTGATGATATTTTTCCCGATGTTATGTAGTAAAACTGGCACTTCCTGCACTCCTGTTGAAACAACAGACCAACTCAGCAGTGCTTTAAATTCCTCTGGTTCCAAACACTACTGATATAATGAAAGGAGAGTGACCAGCGGCCATTAACTTCTCAGTAGACGAGAAAAGATTCTGTGTCCTGTGATGAAGAGGAGCAGGAAAACAGTTTATTCTGCTGTTCATTGGCTAGACTGCAACATTCCCTAATTATTCTTAGGATTTTTCTTCAAAAGCACAGGAGCCTTTTGTGTTGTTGGCAAGGCAAAAGTGAACCGACCTATAATATAATACGCCTCTTCACTGCTGTGAGAAATGTTTGGTAGTGCACTCCAATTGAGTTAGACTTGCTTTATCTCATTTGAACAATTCTGCCAAGTCAATTATCCAGGGGCAGCCGAGTCCAGTGAGTTTGTGAGGTCAGAGGTGAACCCCAAATACATGGCTGTACGCCCAGTGTGGTTCATTTTAGGAGATGCTTGTGGGTTTGAAATAGAACAGTGTATGAACCTCAATGGTGAAGGCAATTAATTAAGCCCAGTTACAGATGGCCTTTGATGAGGTCACTGTTTGCGTTTGTTCCACTAATAAAGGGGAAAGCTATGATTACAGAAGTTTCTTTTAAAAAACGTAAAAAAAACTAAGATTTACATTCTGTTGTACTTCAGATTGTAGTCATGAACAATATTAGAGAGCTAACGATATTAAATTAATGCTGTCAGGTTTGGTCACTACTGAAGGAACATGTTTGTGGTTGTTTTTCTGTAGTGGAGTCGGAGACCATCCTTCATTTATTTTATTTACAGTTGAAATAGTCTATATATGAGTGTTATATAGATATATTCTGATATAAGATTCTGAAAGACATTTCTTGATAATATTTCTCTCTTTCCCAAAACTCTAAACACAAATCCATAACTTCTCACCCAATTCACCAAACTTTAAAACAGGCATGGTTCTGTTAGTGATTCGCTGTAAAGAGAAAACAATATAGTTTGTCGTTTTCTTGATCCCCTCTTTACAAACCTACTACAAAACTTTGGAGGTACCGCTGGGATGTATGAGAAGGACCAACTCCATACCAGACAGCGGTCTTCTTTACCACACGCATTGCTCCATCAACTGCTTCCAGAGAAGCTCATAGAACTCAGTGGTTTCCTCAGCATTCCAGGTGAATCTACCAAGCAATGCACGACTGTCCCTTACATCTAGTGACTACCTTGTAAGAGAGGAGCTACGAGACTTGAAGACTTGAACTGTTAAGCCTGAGGGAACAATTGAACAAATCAGTGGCTAACCCTACTGAGGGACAACCAACGAGTAGTGAGCAGGAGACCTTTGAGCGAGAAATAAAACTGTACATGAAATGTTCAAATGTGTTCATGATAGCCAAAACTCTTTTCCATGTAAAGTATTGACCATCTGCTGCAATGCAAAATGTGAAAGTATCACACTCCGTCAAACTGGAGGAGTGTCCAGTCCTTTCAGTGTTTTACAGGAACAAATCCATGACAGCTGCTTTTGTAGAGCTTTATGTTGAAGCTTGCAAGCGTCTTTTGGGTTCTCCAACTGCTACTTCCACAGTCAGAATCTTCTACATAGAAACCATGCTCAACCATGCTTAGATGATGATAGATACCCACTGAAGCAGCAGTACTTTGTTACCTTTATGCAAAGTATTTTTAACCGGGTCATGAAGTTGAACAGAGTACTGCTGCTACATTGGGTTTTTACATTGTCTCCAGTGTTGAGACATCCACAGCTTTAGAACACACTTCTGGTTGTTGGGAACTCACTGCTGTTGTGTAAAGACAGGAAGTGGTGCCACCGTGTTGCTGGACTCATCCATGAATACTTTTCTATCCATTATTTCAAAAAACATCATCCTGAGTCTGGTGAAAAACAGTACCCCCTAGTGTTTGCTCAGTGCGTAAATGTGAATGGCCGTAGTTACTATGAGCAAAGGAGTCCTAGTAGTTCTTGGTAGTGCATCTATTGGCGGAATATTCTTGCAGCTTGTGTGTCGAGCCTACGCAGACTCCTCAGACTATCTCAGACTATCTCAGATTAATACCCAGCCAAAATCAAGACTATTTTGGGAAATGTTGTGACATATTTAATCTCTGAGTGATCATCAGATACATTTCACTCTGTGAGCATAAAAAGTAATACTCAGTTCTCTTCGTCTAATGAGCCTGGGGGGCGGTAAATGGGGACGCTAAAGCACCACAAAACCTGGCCTAGCGATGCCCATGTCGTAGTAATATTATAGAATTACCCTCTACAGCCGAAATATGAGAATGGTATATCCTGCATCATACAACATGTCTGGCATTCGTAACAAACCAAATCAGTTTAAATTTAGTCTAAAAGTCAGTCGTCCCACCTTCACACCAACACAGCTGCCTGTGTGACGGACCACAAGATTCTAATGCGAGATAAAAGAAAACAGCTAGCTGTTGCTAATGTGTTTTATTCTGTTGAGTGGTAGAAGAAAGAAAAATGTCACATTTTTTGTTTTAGATTAACATTTTGTAACGAAGCTACTGACACGCTGACGTGCTTCTAAGGAATTAGTATATTACATTTTCAGTTCGTATTTATTCAGAGGCAAAAATGAATGAATGAATTAACCTGAACTTTTTATTGGTTTGGACTGAAAATGAATGGTGCTCAGTACTGTATAAAAGGAATAAAGCACTGAAATCATATCATATTATTGATGGGAATAAATAAAAAAGTGTAACTGATTCTGTTCTATGTTTCTATGTCTCTGTTGGCATCTTCACCCAAATCTGCTTACAGCCGCCATCATGACACATGTTCTCCATCCCGAGGAGCAACCTGGCAACACACAACAGACAACCTGGCAACACACAACACACAACCTGGCAACACACAACACACAACCTAGCAACACACAACCTGGCAACACACAACACACAACCTGGCAACACACAACACACAACCTGGCAACACA
>CM038712.1:42052688-42060188 GCA_021613375.1 Megaleporinus macrocephalus
TGTAATGAAATTGTGTATGTGTATTAACACAACCGCCCGTATGCCCGTACTCCATCAACGCCCAGTGTCCACCATAAGCGCCGTGTGCAGACGTACAGAAACAGAATGAAACAACTGATTGTCAGATGAAAATATAAACCCACATAGACTCTTTATTCATTCTATATAGATATACACCACTGAAGTCGGGTAACGGCTCACAACTAATGGCAAACGTCTGTCGCAGGAATCAGAATGATTCAACAAATCTTTTGAAGATACAAACTGATAGAAAAGATCATGACTTTCCTGATGCTGACAGTCAAAAATGGAGAACAAAGTTTGTGCCACATTCCAATGTTCTGCAGTCTTTTTTCTTTTTTCTGTACATAGGACTACTTTTTGTTTTTTACAAATAAATCTAGATATATAATACTACAGAAAAATAAAATAAAGGAAAATATATGTACAATATTAAATGAAGTCATATAGTACAGGTCGTATATGAAAGGACACTTACCATGTTAAAATAAGATTTTGGGAAGTTTACGTTAAGATATTACAGTAAATAGAAGGTAGAGTAGTAGAGATAAATAAAACCCAAATATTCTGCTCGTTTTTTATACATAACAAAACAAAGTCTATTAGCATCTCAACATCAGCACACCAGAAAGCACGAGAGTAACACAAACCAAAAACATGAACTGACATCTTTAATCCTCCGCAGAGAGCTGCGTGTCGGGGGTCCGTGTGTTGTTTCATGTTTTTGTTTTTGTTTATTTTGTTGTATATTTACAGACTCAAGCATTTATTAATAGAACTGTTGATGAAAGTACGGAAAAAAACTAATGAGTTCAAACAATGGTACGAAAAGACTCTTCTACATAAACGTAGAGACCAAGCACGCTATGATTACACACACACACACACACACACACACACACACACACACACACACACACACACACACATAACTGAACAGCTTTCAAGTTTCCAGGAAGTGCTTCTAGGTAGTTGAATCAAATTTACAAATCGAGAGGAACTCATTCGCCTCTAAAAGAGAAAGAAACGAAGGAACAATCAGAGTGTCGAGCTCGCGCCGCCGTTTCTCCGTTAGCGTCTCTGCGTGTGGACCCTCTTACAGGACAGCAGTCAGTACTCCTTCTCCCCACATCTAGAACTCCTACGTCTCCTACGCCTCCTTCATATAAAGGCACTCGGCCGTCTCTGAAAGGGGCGGACAGGCGTGTTTAACAGTCCCCGTGGTGAGAACTAAACCCTAACCCTAATCCTAACCCTTACCCTTACCCTAACCCTAACCCTAACCCTTACCCTAACCCTAACCAATACCCTAACCCTTACCCTTACCCTAACCCTAATCCTAACCCTTACACTAACCCTAACTCTTACCCCTACCCTAACCCTAACTCTTACCCTTACCCTAACCCTTACCCTAACCCTAACCCTAACTCTAACCCTAACCCTTACCCTTACCCTAACCCTAACCAGTACCCTAACCCTAATCCTAACCCTAACCCTTACCCTTACCCTAACCCTAACTCTTACCCTTACCCTAACCCTAACCCTTACCCTAACCCTTACCCTAACCCTAACCCTTACCCTAACCCTAACCCTTACCCTAACCCTAACCCGCCAAAGAATAGAGCAGAGAGAGGAGCAATCTGAAAACTCAAGAAGTGATGCAGAAAATGATGGCAGACCAGCAGAACCTGTCATCTCACTGGCGCTCTGACACGTCTGCCATTCATCATGATGTCGTTCAGGAGGGGCGGAGAAACTCGAGTAACTGGCCTTTACTGTACGCATCAAACGTAAAAAAAAAAAAAAAATAATTAAATATGTGCACTTACACAGAAATACAAAGAGCAAACGCCTCCACCTCGTTAGCTTTGGATTAAGATTGATTAAAAAATGAATGAATGAATATTAAATTATAAATACCATAAACCTAAAAACTAGTAACAGTCAGAACACAAACAGTGATCTGTTACTCGCCGAACAGTGAGCCCGTTTTCATCTACTGATAAAAATCTGATCCAGCTGCTCAGAACTCAAACGCTCCATGTATTCAAATATTCAAGTCTGTGAGATAAAAACAGGTCACGCTTTCCTTTTATTTATTTGCTGTAACTGCTTATTCATGATTTAATGTTTTTATAATTAATAATTACCATAACAGGCTCATTTTAAACTCTTTATAAACTCCTGCATTTGAAGTGATGGTTTTTGTTTGAACAGTTAATGAAACTGATATCAGATTAAAGTCTATCTGTCTGTAACTGTTATGCTAAGGCTAATGTGTCTTTGTGTGAGGCTAACGACCCCCAGCTAGCTGCTGCAGCACAGTGAACACGCCCATACGTTTTCCTGGACACGGTTCGATACTTCGGTACTTAAAGTAAAAGTTCTTTTTTGAGATTAAGGTGCAATAACTCGAGGAATGTAGAGAAAAAAAAACAGCACTGGTTTATAACCAGCACCGTGAACAACAGAATCCCTGCCAGCTGTGATAAACTAAACCACCCCAGTAAATATTCAATCAGATCACAGCCTCCCTTTATCCTTTGGGCCAGATTACTCTCGTTTTAACTGATCTGCTGTAAAAGTAAAAGTGGTACCATTGTTTGAACCATCAACTCTCCACTCAGCGTGGCTAGTATTGCCGTGAGAAGTCAGGTAGAAAACAAGACACCTACGGTAACAAAAGCTTAAGTGTTTCTTATGGCACAAAAAATGAGTAAAAGAGGGGAAAGAGAGAAGTAACAGAAAAGCTATCCATTCTGATGCTATTGGCACTGGCAACTGTCCCTGGGTTTCCAAGAAGAACAGAAGATGAAGCAACAGATGGAAAAGATGACACACTACTGTCCTTGCAAACAGTCTGCGGACGTACTTTGTTCCCTTTGACAAAAAGAAATGAAAACAAAACGAAAAAATCAAGCAGAACTACAGTGGCACCTTCTCGCATGGTTTCCTGGCGAGCCCTCACCTCCAGCCAGGAGCAGCAGGAGCTTCTGCCAAGATCTAAAGAGCGCAGATAGGATGTGGTGGACGATGCGTGGAGTAAGTACGTGAGAAAGAAAAACAGAGAAAGACTTGATGCTGGCCCCATACCTCCCAAATAAAAACCTGAGCAATTCAAACTTCTAGTCGGGGGGAGTGCTGGATGTGCTCTTGGTTTGTTAAATGAGCTGTGTTTAGAGGAGAACGTCGAGGATCCAGGAGAAGAGGAGTGGAGCTAGTGGCCATCGTGGTTGGTAATCATGTCTTCGGCTCGACGGTGCGATTCCAAGGCTTTCGTGGTGTACATGTCCTGAGGCAGGTCGGACTTGCGTCTCACCAGCGGCCGGTCCTTCCGCTGATCCTTCTGCAACTTCACAAACCCACAGCAGAAGAATCAGCCTCAGACCAGAACACTTCACTGGGAGTAAGTACAGTACCAGTATATGTATCTACTGGTTTATGCTCTGAATCATTCAAACATCTGCCAGCTACATTTTACAATCTCAATTCCAGAACGGTTGCTGTGTAAATTGTAAATAAATTTAAATAAATCAGAGTAAAACTGTGAAGACTTTGAATATCCCACCATCTACAGTACGTAGTATCCTCAAAAGATTCCGAATCTGGAGAAATACCAGCGCGCGAGGGACGAGGACAGCGGTCAGTATTAAATGCTAGTAATATTCAGGCCCTCGGGCAGCGATACTTTAATAACAGCTTTGATTCTGAACACGAGCGCGAGGAAACGGCGGGAAAACGGAACAAAGGACGCCACGGGAGGAGCGGCAGCCCCGATAAAACTGGAGAAAACTGGACTAATAACCTTCCTGAAATAAAACTTGGTGACTGGAGATAAAGAGAGAAAGAGATAAAGAGATAAACTCGAAAGGGAGGGGCCGTGTCTCCACACTTGTGTCCTCAGAGGTAGAACAGAGGTGTAGAACAAACTCTCTCAGACCTCCAACACCCAGCGTTACCGGCCAGGAGCTCCAAACTTCACAAAGACCCAGCACTGAGTTATATAGCTCTGGCACAGCTGTGTGGAATCAGGCCTGATTAGTGTGCCTGATTCCCCCTGGTGGCCGGAGGGGGCCTCGACCTCGCACCAGCTCTTCCAGTCGAGTTCTGAATAAGTTTATTATTTTCATGAAAAGGTAAAATGTCTCACCTTCAACATCTGATATGAGTTCTATGTTCTACTGTGAATAAAATGTGGGTCTATTTTTGCAAATCATTTGCATTTTACACAGCAACCCAACTTTTTAGACTGAAATTGTATTTTAATATTGAATATGATTATAAAGTTGTGTGCAGAAGTTTTTGCACTGCTGGACAAATAATGTTTTATTGAACACACGTATTACTATAAACGTGCATACTTATATGGGAACTGATGCCCATGTCCGATCAACTGGCTTCACACTGGCTGTACAGAAAAATATGCTATTTATCTCCATAGATTTTCATATACAGTAAATTATAGTATATTAAACAAATTTTAGCTAAACAGTACTTTCCACTCTTACAAAGTACAATAAACATGTTGTCAAATAGTCATTGAAAAAAAAGTCATCTGTCTAATCCAATACCTGTATGATTTGATATCATCGTTTATCCCTACAAGCTACAGTACATTAGTAGATTAGATTAGTAGCAACTGCAGAATATAAACAAGCCTTGATTCAGTCAATCAATCAACTTTCAAACCTAAACACCAAATTATTTTTAAATACGACCTCCTGCAAGATAAACCATCATACCAATAATATTTCAGCAGAACTATAAATATTAAACATGTTACCTCATCTCAAAATATAAAATAAAGAAACATTGTTTGAAGCTGCCTTCCTTAACACGGTTCTAATACGAACAGAAAATGAAAGAGGATGAGGAAGAGGGTTTAGTAAACAAATGTTAATGTGTAGTAACAAAGTGATTCCTGTGCAATATATATATATATATATATATATATATATATATATATATATATATATATATATATATATATATATATATATATTTTTTTTTTATTTTTTTTTTTTTTTTTTTTAAATCTTCTTAAATAGAAAACTCAGATTTTATGGAAGGTGCACTAGATTGAAGGGTTGTGCTGTATTTATCCACAGATATATTTTTAATCTGTCTTATAAATACTAATATATGGAGGATCCTACTATGTTAGAAATTATGAGATACTCTTTAATTTTATAATAGATATTAATGTTTTGGGAGATATCAGGCCGAACAGAACAAAATCTAACAAAACAAATCTAAAATATACTGGGTGAAAAAAAACTACTTTTTATGGCTACTGTAACAATAACAATACAATAACAATAGCTATAATAATAAACAAAATCCACAGTTACCTGGACGGCTCCCTCCTCTACAGTCTTTTTTAACATCTGAATATCTTCTATCAATGGTCTCCATTTCTACAGGGCTACTTAGGCCAGAGGAATCAACATACATAAGGAACTAGTGCAAAACAAAGGAGAAGCAGAAAAAGAAAAGAGTAATGAACGTTAAAAAGAGAGTTTCAGGCTAAAGGAAGGTGGATAAAGATTAAAGAAAGGAATGGAGCAGTTGGGAGAGTCTGAGAATCCTGACTGTAGAAGCTTTAGAGAGATGAGTGGTGGTGAATGTCCTAATAAGACCCGGGAGCCTCTGATAACCTCAACATGAGCTTTAAAAAAGAAAGAATTGATCCAATTATCATTTGATCGTTCAGAATGTGACAGAATGCTTGCAGGCGGTAACCAAGATCATCTGAACATTCTGTTTAAACATCATTTTCAGTGGAAATTAACTTCCTCCCTGAGATACACCTGAGTTTATACTGTTCACTGCCTCCAACAGACCCTGACGCTCATATCATGAGCTCTTATAGAATCAGCAGAATCAGTTTTAATCTAATCTACACGTTCAAACCAGGAGACACACCTGTGGGTTTGACCTGGCGAGGTTCTCAATCTTAATCCAGGCCTCTTCCCGTTCTTTTATCTTTGCTCTCTCTCTGCAACGCAGGAACACAGGGTTATACGTTAGCACTGTTTGGTTACGTTCACAGGATCGTCAGCAGAAATCAAATAAAACTCCGTATCCAGTGTGATGACCGTCAGCACTTACTTATTCTTTTCAGCTCTGAATTGCTGTGTGCAGTCATCAAAGAGCTTCTGGTTCATCTCCATGAAAAGCTTCAGTGCGTTGTAGATCAAGCCATGGATGGTCCTGTACAGAGCAGTAGAAGATTTATTAGAAATTATTTTATTTTAACCCAATTTGGCAAATGCGGGGTAAAGACGTATGTGTTTAAGTTTTTTAAAGATATTACAGCGTGGATGACTAAATGTTTCTCAGGATAAATAGTAATGGAAGTTATGTTCTCTTATCCAAAACACTGCCGCTCTCAGTCGGACTATAGCCACCGAACACCCTGTACTCCCTTGTCTCCACTGACCTCCTGCACGATACTGGATTCATTCAAAACTTGTTTACGTTTAAAGCTCTCCACAAATTGGCTTCCTCCTATCTACTATCTACTGTCACCTTTAGTGTTGTACCTCTTCATTACCCTCACGTGCTGCTGGCCTGTTATTGGTTCCATCCTATCATCTTAGAGCAGCTGAAGAATTCATAAACTAGACTAAAGCTTGGATGGACCATCTGCATGTAGGTTTACATACAATCCTGGATGTTTTCCATCATGACTGATGTTTCAGATCAGGCTCAGAGTGTTTAAGGCAGAGTGTTTGTAGTGTTATAGAAATCATATAAACAGTTATGATAGCCAGTTTATTATTTTAGCTTACTTGTTCCAGTGTGTCTTTGAGTTGCGGTACAGTGCTGGGAACATTATGGGTAAGATCTTGGCAGCGTTGTCACTGATCAGACTCATTATATACTCATTGTTCCAATAGTACAGAGCTCTCTCTGCCACCTGCAGTACAAGAACACTCAACAGACTCATTTCTTGACACAACAAAGAGAGTACCACATTTCCAACAAACAATTAGAAAACAGTTAAGAACGTCTGAGCACATACTGTGAAGAAAGAATGACGGCAAGTCAGCTGAGTCAAACTCTGGCCAGCCCGTTACCAATAAACTACACGTTCTGCGAGCATCGTACCCTACTCTGACTCACCTGGAAGTGTGGGCTGGACACGCATTTGGCTAGCTGTCGAAACAAAGGCTCCATCACTTTAACAAACTCGGATGGTTCAATCACGTCAAGGATCTCCTCGAGCTCGTTGAGAAACATCACCTCCTTTGGGCTGTGAGTCTTTGGCCAGTACTTCAGAAGAGCCATCACTACCTTTCACAGAGAAGATCAAAAACAGTCCTTCAGAAACCAGAATCAGAGACATCCGTCTGCACACCTGAGAGACAGTTCAGCCTCTGCAGGGCTAAACACTAACATACCATACAGACTTCAACTTATCACTGCATGAAGACAAAGTGGAGGCGGAGACAGAGACAGCAGGACAGTCCATAA
>CM038712.1:42065188-42067688 GCA_021613375.1 Megaleporinus macrocephalus
GGCAATGTTTTTAACTGTTTCTGTAAAATGTTCAACTTTACCAACAAATCTCCAACATTTAAAATGATTAACGGAAAAAATATATTTTATTAAGTTACTTTATCTATTTATTTAACGGTTTGTTGTGAAGACCATTAATGGTTTATGGTTTTTTATACCAGAGTGTAGTTTTAGTTCATCATAATTTTTAAAAGCACACAGTAGAGCATCATTCTCTCGAAACCTTTCTCAGAAGTTATTAACATCTAGATAGAAAACACAAACAATCCATCATTAATAAATAAAAATATAAAATAATAACATTCCAGAGGTGCTTGAACTTGAATGAATGATGATAAACAACATCAAATAAATAACAATAACAACCTCTAATAATAATACAGCACAATGCTAATACCTCAGTGTTGTAAGTAATATTATTAATAACTTATAATTGGATTATGTTTTATTATCTAGTGTTCATGTATAATATATAAGGTTCTGTGAGACATGTGAAGAGGAGTAGTGCGTGTACCCGCAGTCACAGAGGCCCGTCCCGTTAACTCTGTGTTCTGATCATGTCAGCGTCCAGTTAGCTACGGTCTCAGTTGATGCACCACAAGATCACACTGCTAGGACTGATAATGACCTGTACTGTCTCCCTGAGCCAGAAAACAGAACCTGCTATTGTACCAGTTCCAGACTATTTCCAGACTTCAGAGCCCGCGTCTGCAGGAGTTCAGGTTTGTAGCTGAGCTGGAGGGCTGAACTAAGTGGGGACGCATGAGGACCTAAACCGTCCATCTCCATCACGCATGACTCACCATGTGAACCACCTCCGGGTAGATGGGCTCGGTGATGACGTTGCGGTTGTGAGTGATGTACTCCACCATTTCGCTCAGCGCTGCCCGCTTCACCTCCTTCCATTTCAGGTCACTTAGGGGGTCCGAGACGAAGTCGAAAAGCACACAGCACTGCCTCAGCTTCTGAATAAACAGCTTCTCCTGCTCGGCTGGAGATACATCTGGAGAAGGAGGAGGAGACAGAAAGTTTAATTCCATACAGAAAAGTTTAATACAGTCTGAACACCAGTCTGCTGAGTGTGGCTGAAGAGGAAGTAGAAAACTTTGTTGTAACATAACTACAGGAATAAAAACAGAGGTGTTCTCTGACACTTCCAGCCAATAGCGAGGAACCTGCATGTCTGGGTTCGGTCTCTCAACAGTAAGGTTGGGTGTTTCTTCTCCTCCACTTAAAATTCAACAAGTGTTTATCTTATTTACGTAAACAGAAAGGTGATGTTTGTTTACTGCTATACAGTGAAAAGATCACTCTCCAGAGTTCTAGATAATATCTTTCTAATAAATACACTTTCTGTGTGTTATGTTCTACTACAGGTTACTGTAAACATTAAACCATAAACAGTTTATAAAAGTACACGCAGACCCAAAGCTCAGGAATACTGTAATACTCATGTCTGGGTGGGTGATGGGTCTGGGTGGATGATGGGTCTGGGTGGGTGATGGGTCTGGGTGGGTGATAGGTCTGGGTGGGTGATGGGTCTGGGTGGGTGATGGGTCTGGGTGGGTGATGGGTCTGGGTGGGTGATGGGTCTGGGTGGGTGATAGGTCTGGGTGGGTGATGGGTCTGGGTGGGTGATGGGTCTGGGTGGGTGATGGGTCTGGGTGGGTGATGGGTCTGGGTGGGTGATGGGTCTGGGTGGGTGATGGGTCTGGGTGGGTGATAGGTCTGGGTGGGTGATAGGTCTGGGTGGGTGATAGGTCTGGGTGGGTGATAGGTCTGGGTGGATGATGGGTCTGGGTGGGTGATGGGTCTGGGTGGGTGATAGGTCTGGGTGGGTGATAGGTCTGGGTGGGTGATGGGTCTGGGTGGGTGATGGGTCTGGGTGGGTGATGGGTCTGGGTGGGTGATGGGTCTGGGTGGGTGATGGGTCTGGGTGGGTGATAGGTCTGGGTGGGTGATGGGTCTGGGTGGGTGATGGGTCTGGGTGGGTGATGGGTCTGGGTGGGTGATGGGTCTGGGTGGGTGATAGGTCTGGGTGGGTGATAGGTCTGGGTGGGTGATGGGTCTGGGTGGATGATATGAAAAACAAGTAAAGAGTGATATTGTCTCCACATGGACACGTACCACGTGGTTCAGGTGTTTATACCTAACGTCCGAGCTCTGCTCCTCTGTGTTGGTGTTTGTTATGTTGGTGTTGAGTCCTGCGGTGTTCTTCTGATTTTAATACGGATCTTTCTCCTTTATTATCTGTCGTTTCTGACTGAACTCCTGAACTCCTGAACTCCTGAACTCCTGAACTGCATGCAGTGATGCTACACCAGAAAATCTCTAGCCCTGCGTTTACACTGCTCAGTCACGTCAACCGAACTGAACACACCTCCCCTCTTCAGCTGCCGCATGTTAACAGAGGTGCTCCTTGCGTCGTCCAATTATATCACGTGCTTGCGTTTCCAGGGGTTATATATAAATATATACACACAAATGTTTCACTGAGTTT
>CM038712.1:42077688-42090188 GCA_021613375.1 Megaleporinus macrocephalus
CTTATTTATAAATATAGCCTCTTAAACAGCTTCTGTATGGGTTCCATGTTTATTACTATATAAACCCAGCTCTGGTCAGTGGCCGGACAGTCCTGGTCAGTGGCCGGACAGCTCTGGACTGGTCACTACACGTAGAGAGTTAACACTACACTGATGGCTGCCGGTTGAGGCCGAGGCGGGTTTGATGTCATTTATAATCAATAGTCGATACGAGCGCGCGGCTGACGGATGTGATGTACAGTGAGTCGCGCGTCGCATCCTGTCTTCTGCTCAGTGGAACAATGTTTTACTGAATACGGACACATGTCTCCTGTCTCAGAGACATACGGGGGACAGGCGGACATACACTTTCTCTCTTCCTCCATTACCCCCCTCCTACCCCCCCTCTCCTCACCCCGAGAGAGAGAAGTGCAACAACCAATCAGCTCAGTGATTACAAACACATCAAAAACGAAGAACAGCAGCAGCGCTCTTCATCATCATCATCATCATCATCATCACCACCGCACAGCCTACAGCAGAACACAGAGCCACACACCCTTCCTTGAGCTGTGAGCTCACTTCCTCTGACATCAGAGTCATTGGGGGATGGGCAGAGGATTGTAAAACTGTTTTTTTGGTTCTCCTGTCCCCCAAATACCAGCAAGCCCCCCAAACCAGTCCAACCGGCCAAGCAGTGCAGTGCCTCAGACCCCCCCCCCCCCCCCCCCGCCCCCGCCCCCGCCACCGCCACAGGCAGAGACGGTCGTTCTCTATTTCTCCTCCAGATGGGGGGGGGGGGGCAGTAAGAGTGGACCACCTACCTCTGAAGTGCATCAGGACCACCGGCTGGAAAGGCCCGTTGGAATTAGGCGCGTCTACGACCATCCTGTTTCCCGCGTTACTGCATGTCAACATGAATCCTGGAGAGCGCGCGACGAGGCAGTTAAGGCAGAGAGGCAGCCTCCATACTCGCTCAACGGCGAGGCAGCAGAAATGAAGCTCGTGCTGCTGGAGGGACCTGGCCAGCCGCTGAGGTCAGCAGAAGAGAGCAGGCGATTGGTCCATAGCAGCTAGGAAGCGTGTCGTCACCAGACCGCATGCCAAACTGCAACGCTATTGGCTGAGGAGGAAAGGAGGCTCACAGGCCCGCACGGCTCCTCCTCCGCTCCTTCACAGTTGTCAGGCTCGAGCGCTCGCTCCTGGAGGCAGGAGGCTCATGACTGTTTCAGCACTGCTGATAGAAAAGCTCAGGACTGATCAGCTGAGATCAGACATACAGAATTAGAATTAAAATAATAAAAACTAAACTAATTAACATTAACCATCTCATAAACAACACCAATTAACAATTAACACGTTGTTTACAGCGCTGTCTGATGTTTGGTAATATTATGAAGATGTATATTCATTTAAATATTAGTCTCTCTCTCTGCTTCTGGTCCAGAGGCACTTTTAATAAACAACAACTCGTGTTTTTAAAAATATCTCATTTTTATCTTAAGCTCAGATTAGAAGCTCAGATACGAGGCCTGGCGCAGCGGAGAGACCACCGGGCAGGTGTGATCAGGAGGAGAGTGTGGAGTAGAGCTGGAGAAGGAAACGCAGGATGATTGCACATAGACGATTAGTGTATGGGTGTGAGTCAGTGAGTCAGTGAGTCAGTGAGTCAACGAGTCAGCGAGTCAGCGAGTCAGCGAGTCAGCGAGTCAGCGTGTCAGCGAGTCAGCGAGTCAGCGTGTCAGCGAGTCAGCGAGTCAGCGAGTCAGCGTGTCAGCGAGTCAGCGAGTCAGCGTGTCAGCGAGTCAGCGTGTCAGCGTGTCAGCGAGTCAGCGAGTCAGCGAGTCAGCGTGTCAGCGAGTCAGCGAGTCAGCGTGTCAGCGTGTCAGCGTGTCAGCGAGTCAGCGTGTCAGCGTGTCAGCGAGTCAGCGTGTCAGCGAGTCAGCGAGTCAGCGAGTCAGCGTGTCAGCGAGTCAGCGAGTCAGCGTGTCAGCGAGTCAGCGAGTCAGCGAGTCAGCGTGTCAGCGTGTCAGCGTGTCAGCGAGTCAGCGTGTCAGCGTGTCAGCGAGTCAGCGTGTCAGCGAGTCAGCGAGTCAGCGTGTCAGCGAGTCAGCGAGTCAGCGTGTCAGCGAGTCAGCGAGTCAGCGAGTCAGCGTGTCAGCGTGTCAACGTGTCAGCGAGTCAGCGAGTCAGCGAGTCAGCGAGTCAGTGAGTCAGCGAGTCAGCGAGTCAGTGGATTAGAGTTTTGAGGATCTGAAAATGCATTTCACTTTCTAGGCTTCATGTAGACGCGCACATCTCTCTGTTTATCCATCGTTCCTCCTGTAGATACCGTGCTCCTCATCAGCTCGTAACTTTAAAACAGTACTTTCTCTGAGCTCTGGTCTTCGTCTCCGGTGAAGAACTTTTTCTATTTTCTCCTTCATCTGTTACATTATAATAATAATCACAATTTCAATAGTAATCACAAAACTGATCAGCCAAATCTCAATTAGACATTAATGACCAGAATCAGAATCAGTTTATTTCACTAAGTTACACATACAGGGACTTTGTTTTGGTGAGGAGTCAAACCTGTACATGTAGCTGAACAGACCAGACAAACACACAACAAATATTTAACTAATAATAAAATATTATACAAATAAAACTAAATCACACACAGTACACTACAGAGAATAAGGAGCAGCAGTAATGAAGATCTGGAGAGGAGCTGAGGAGATGTGAATAGTGCATGCAGTCTGAGAAGATATCTGTAGCTGTAAAATAAGCTTTATATTACTGTAACATAAGACTGACTCTAGGTCAGTTTCAGTTTCAGTTTAAGGAGCAGGGGGTCCATGGTTAATAAGCTGTTGGGATTTCTGGTCGTGCAGGTTTTAATGGTCTTGAGTTTTTTACCAGAGGAACGAGGCTGGAGGAGGTGATGTTCAGAAAGAGAGGGGGCAGCATGCTTCATCCTCCTGCTGGACGTCCTGAAGCTTTGAGGGATCACAGCCAACGGTTTGCTCTGTTGTCCTGATCATACGCTGGAGCCAAGCTTGTTCTTGAGAGGTGGAGAAATCAAACTAGATGGCTATCAGTGAGGTGAGGATGGAGTCGATGATTGCAGTGAAGACGTGGATCATAGGGGTCCAAATGATGGTAGATGTTTTGAAGCATGTTCTTAATCAGGAAGTTGGTGAGCTGGCAGGAGAAGGGAAGTCTTTCTGTCTTGGAGATGGAGATCTGTTCAGGTCCTCTCCAGACTGAAGTTGAGATGTTAGCAGCAATGTGGATTTTTAGCTGCTTGTATGATCTCCAGCTTGTATTGGGCCTCTTCACAGAGAACTCTTGCCCCACTCTTCAGTGCTGCCTCCTTTCCCTCTGAAGCTATCTGAGATCACGCATGCTTGAGCTGAGATCCAGCTGTTCTTACAGAGACTGATGTTCGGTGTCACACTGTCTGTGTGATGTTCTGTCCATTTGTCTGCTCTTCAAACACGATCTATTAAAGTTTATTAAGAAACATCACCCTGTTTATATGAATACAAGATCATAAATAATTGAAAAGGTACTTAAGGAGCAGGAACTCCTTTAGGAATTTACTCCTTCAGGAACTTACTCCTTTAGGAATGTACTCCTTTAGGAACTTACTCCTTTAGGAATTTACTCCTTCAGGAACTTACTCCTTTAGGAATGTACTCCTTTAGGAACTTACTCCTTTAGGAACTTACTCCTTCAGGAACTTACTCCTTTAGGAACTTACTCCTTTAGGAACTTACTCCTTTAGGAATTTACTCCTTTAGGAACTTACTCCTTTAGGAATTTACTCCTTCAGGAACTTACTCCTTTAGGAACTTACTCCTTCAGGAACTTACTCCTTTAGGAACTTACTCCTTTAGGAACTTACTCCTTTAGGAACTTACTCCTTCAGGAACTTACTCCTTTAGGAATGTACTCCTTTAGGAATTTACTCCTTTAGGAACTTACTCCTTTAGGAATTTACTCCTTTAGGAATTTACTCCTTTAGGAACTTACTCCTTTAGGAATTTACTCCTTTAGGAACTTACTCCTTTAGGAATTTACTCATTTTAGGAATTTACTCCTTTAGGAATTTACTCCTTTAGGAACTTACTCCTTTAGGAACTTACTCCTTTAAGAACTTACTCCTTTAGGAATTTACTCCTTTAGGAACTTACTCCTTTAGGAATTTACTCCTTTAGGAACTTACTCCTTTAGGAACTTACTCCTTTAGGAATTTACTCCTTCAGGAACTTACTCCTTTAGGAATGTACTCCTTTAGGAACTTACTCCTTTAGGAACTTACTCCTTTAGGAATTTACTCCTTTAGGAATTTACTCCTTTAGGAACTTACTCCTTTAGGAATTTACTCCTTTAGGAACTTACTCCTTTAGGAATTTACTCCTTTAGGAACTTACTCCTTTAAGAACTTACTCCTTTAGGAATTTACCCCTTTTAGGAATTTACTCCTTTAGGAATTTACTCCTTTAGGAATTTACTCCTTTAGGAATTTACTCCTTTAGGAACTTACTCCTTTAGGAATTTACTCCTTTAGGAATTTACTCCTTTAGGAGAGGCTACTCCAATGAGGAGATGGAATGTAATAAAGAGCATGTTCACGCAATCTCACCATGACTGTAACTTATAAAGACGGTTATGCACATGTATGAGCACAGTGTTATAGATGTTGTTATATATATTGTTATTAATGTGGTAAATAGATAATAGTTCATAACAGCTATGTAAAAAGCCCTGGTTAAGTTCAGTAATCATGTTTAAAGCTTTAGTTGTTCTGAATATTTATTTTTAAGGACTGTAATAATCATTCCAAATACAAATCATATTAAGGCTCACTGTGTGTATAATTATAATCGAGGCCTATTAGCAGAAATAAAATAGAAAACGTTTGTTGGGATCAAAAAAATGCTCCAACATAAAATAAAGTATGAGACATATCAGTCATTTCTTCATATTCCAGTTTTATTTTTAATGATGATATAATTAGGTTTGAATTTGCAGAAGATATTCGGGTAATGTAAAAACAATAAAATAAAATTACTGTATTAGCTTGTTAGTAGTCTGCTTAGCTGATTGTTAAACCAAAATCCTATCATCACATCATACAGTGTGTTTATGATGGTTTCAATCCTTTACTGGACATACACACAATCCAGTTCCTCCCCTGGTGGGACCTCGTCTTGTTTACAGCGGTGTGTCTTATTCACACAGAAGAGAAAATCTAACTCATAATCAGAATGCGAGGTGGTAGTGGGAGCTTGTTGTTCTGTGTCTCTAAAAACTTTCAACACCAGAAACTTTCAGCTCGATTACAACAGCACGGCTGCGTCAGGACAGACTCGTTCGCCTGCAGTCCAGACTTTTAGAGCATTGACACGACAACATGTCTCATTAAGATCAAAGTACATCAACAAGGTCCTGTATGGCTGCACATCTGAGGACTTGTGTAACTTAAGAACTGCGAAACTCCATCTTCAGACATTTATCAGTCGGGGTCTTCCGTACCCCCCAAACTTTAGGTTCTGTTAACAGGAAAGGTGATGGAGCACAGTAGTAAACATGTTCCTGTTTTTGGAATGTGTGGCGTCAGATTATGTTGTGTATATTTACAAAAAACTTTGAAGTTCATCAGAACAAAGATCAAATAACCTGTTATTGTATCATTTTTAATTTACAAGTTAAACAGAATTTACTACTTATTTTTACTAGTATTTCTTATAAAGTCAAAACTTTTTGAGGTGGTGTTTGATCGTTTGGTTTGGGGTCTGAGCCTGCATTCATAAAGCTTCTGAGAGTAAGTGGGATGTAGGATCAGCTTCTCCTCGAACTGATGATAATACAGACAGAAACAGAGAACATCTCACACTAATCTCTTCACCTCACTATCAGAGTCCTATTACACCATGAAACAACTCAGTTTATTCAGAAGAACGTTTAGATATGGGTTATTGATTTCTCCATGGAGAAAATTAAAGGTAGAGTGGTATTTAACTTTTTCAGTGTGATGTTATGATGTAATACGTAACGACAAGCCATTGAACTTGAGTGTTAGTGACAGTTCACTCTGAAAGATCAGCTCCGGTGCACGCAGGTGTTTTGTACGAGTAACTGTACTGACTCTGTTCACTCCGTTACTCAAACTAAACGAGACTGACGAGTCTGGTCACGTTTAAAACTGCAGATCTCACCTCCTAACGTCCCCTTACTAACCCACACAGCCCCACTCAGTCTTTCACCAGGAGATGGCAGCACACAGAAAACATGTACGAGCCAGCCAGTCCCTCACTCTGAACAGGTAAGACCAGTGCAGTCTACCTGTCGAGGCCAGATTCCTCAGATCTCTCTTTAGTTCATTCTAAAGCATCTCTGGGTTAAAGTCAAGGTTTAGGTCTAAATCTATTTTTATACTATGTGTAGTAGACATTTAGGGTCTTTAGCTTCTGAGTAAAGCTAATGTGTGCAACAGTGGCACTAATAAGACCCTCAGTAGTGACGGGGGGGGGGGGGGGGCAGTTAGTTCTGCTTTCTGAGAGGAGTGAATGACTGTAATAAATACTGTCTGTAGAGTAAACCATAAACCAGCCAGCTCTCCACCTTCTCCAGCACCCACAACATCATAAGCATCACACACTGTCAGGTAAAGTGAGATCAAATAAAATGTTTTATTTTTTTTACCTTAGTTTTTTTTGCTCTTTATCCCGAGACAGAGGTCACTTGTCCGGGAAGTGGTACGTGTGCAAATAAATCAATTAACTGGATCAAAGGGTTATAAATGTGTTATTACATATTTTGATATGCTTTTACTGTTTATTGCAGTAATCACTATTTATATTAGGAACTAATCACTATTTTAATGACAAGTAGTTTTAAAAGATTATGTGTTGCTAAATTATATTTTATTTAATAAGTTTTCGTAATAAACATTTTCAATTCAACATTAAAACAATTATTGTGAAAAATACCGTGTTCATTAATTATATATTGTCCTGCTGTACTGAACAGAGTGTAGAACCAATTTATCATCGCTGAACAGCTGTGTCATTCAAACTCTGCTCAGAAGCTTCAACAAAGCAATGCCCCCAAACATACAGACCCAGTAACTCAGGACTACTCCAGACTATCTCAGAATTTATACTGCACGCCCAGCAGAGAAACCGAGTGAAAGTTAATAGACCTCAAAGTTCTTACAGTCAGCTTTGCAACAACATACTGATGATATTCATTAGTGGTGTCTGAATACTTTCCCCTCATTTTCATTGTTTTGCAATAATACAGTATCTGTACAATAATATCACTGTAATTAAACAGATTTAAATTAAAGCGGTTAAAAAAATAAGAAGTATCTCGTTTAGAATTACAGTCGTTTACAGGTAAAATGTCAGTTTTTCACGTTACCTGTAAACTTAAAGAGTTAATAAAATTAAAGAGTTATTTTTATAATCTGCAGTCACACGGCCTAAACTCTGGAATCCTTTAATATTAATAAATGTAGAGTCTAAATACCCCCCCATTTCTGTACTGTAGCTGATACTAGCTGCTGACTGTTTGTGGGTTTTTCTAGTTTAGGTTTAGTCCTCTGTGAGTGAAAGGAGACTCAGTTAAGTTGAGCTCAGGTGACCAACACAGTCATTCTAGAACATTCCAGTCCGGCTCACTGCAGAGGCTCCTGTTCTTTTAGGAATGTTTAGTTTAGTTTCATCAAATTTTCATTAAATAGTTTTACAGCATTTGATTGACTCTGAGCAGAAACTAGAGCTCGATACACTTCACTATTCACCCTGCTCACTATTCACCCTGCTCACTATTCACCCTGCTCACAACTCATCCTGCTCACAACTCACCCTGCTCACAATCCACCCTGCTCACTATTCACCCTGCTCACAACTCATCCTGCTCACAACTCACCCTGCTCACAATCCACCCTGCTCACTATTCACCCTGCTCACTATTCACCCTGCTCACAACTCACCCTGCTCACAATCCACCCTGCTCACTATTCACCCTGCTCACAACTCATCCTGCTCACAACTCACCCTGCTCACAATCCACCCTGCTCACTATTCACCCTGCTCACTATTCACCCTGCTCACTATTCACCCTGCTCACTATTCACCCTGCTCACAACTCATCCTGCTCACAACTCACCCTGCTCACAATCCACCCTGCTCACTATTCACCCTGCTCACAACTCATCCTGCTCACAACTCACCCTGCTCACAATCCACCCTGCTCACTATTCACCCTGCTCACAATTCACCCTGCTCACAACTCACCCTGCTCACAATCCACCCTGCTCACTATTCACCCTGCTCACTATTCACCCTGCTCACAACTCACCCTGCTCACAATCCACCCTGCTCACTATTCACCCTGCTCACAACTCATCCTGCTCACAACTCACCCTGCTCACAATCCACCCTGCTCACAACTCACCCTGCTCACAATCCACCCTGCTCACAACTCACCCTGCTCACAATCCACCCTGCTCACTATTCACCCTGCTCACAATTCACCCTGCTCACAACTCACCCTGCTCACAATCCACCCTGCTCACTATTCACCCTGCTCACGATCCACCCTGCTCACAATCCACCCTGCTCACAATCCACCCTGCTCACTATTCACCCTGCTCACTATTCACCCTGCTCACAATCCACCCTGCTCACAATCCACCCTGCTCACTATTCACCCTGCTCACAATTCACGCTGCTCACTATTCACCCCGCTCACAATTCACCCTGCTCACTATTCACCCTGCTCACAAGTCACCCTGCTCACAAGTCACCCTGCTCACTATTCACCCTACTCACTATTCACCCTGCTCACAATTCACCCTGCTCACTATTCACCCTGCTCACTATTCACCCTGCTCACAATCCACCCTGCTCACTATTCACCCTGCTCACAATTCACGCTGCTCACTATTCACCCTGCTCACTATTCACCCTGCTCACAATCCACCCTGCTCACTATTCACCCTGCTCACTATTCACCCTGCCGCACTCACGTGAAGATCAAAAGTTATTACATATGTATCTAAATAAAAATTAATTTTAGGTTTTAGTGTAATAACACTTTTAATAACGAACCAACAGAACAAGAATGAATCCAGATTACAGATTACTGCTTTAGACCAAATAATAAACCAGTGGAGCGAGTCTGAATCTGAGTTTACATTAAAGGACTCGGTTAAAGACAAACAGGTGATGGTTTAAGCAGTCTGCACATTTCTGAACTCCCAGTACACGATAGCTACAGCAGCTGCAGAGCAAAACTATAGAAGTAAACAAAATTTGTAATTTAGATTTTTTTGGGGTAATATCTCGACAGTCTTTACTTTTATTGAAGCAAAAAAAAAATTATATATATACATATACATTACATTTTAAATATGTTTGTGTTAGTTTTATTCAAAACTTCTCTTGAAATTTCTGCACTGGTTATATAGTTAGGTCAACAATGCAGTTTAAGCTGAGCTTAACAAAATAAAGTTCTACCTGCTTATGAGCTGAAATTGTCTATATTCGTTGGTTTTACTAGTTTATCTACTCTCTGTGATAATTAATGCTAATTCTCACTGCAGATTGGAAGTACCTCTTTTGTTTAGAGATGTGAGTTAGGGGAACTCAGGTAACTTCAGGTAGGTGAGTGTTATTACTGTACAGTCCCGCTCTGGCTGAAAGCAGGCTTATCAGTGCTGATTCAGCATAAACAGGAAGAGGGTTCTGTTAACCTTGGCTCAGGCTGGGTATATTATGCAAAGGCACTGCTAGGACTGGATCAATCTGCAATGTGCACTCCTGCTATACTGAATCCACGCAGGCATTATTTTCTGCCAGCGAGTGCAATATCTGCCTGTCTGTACAAAAACCTGTGCATCTACATTCAGTTCTGATTTGAATGGAAATATATGTACAGTGTATGTGTAGCACATGCTGCTATCGGTGGTGCGTACAGTTAAATATCCACTTGTGCTATATGTTTAAAGGATGCTTTGCTGGAAAACAGAGGAACATATTGTCTAAAGATACCTGGTTTACACAAAAGACAGTATGAATTATTTAGGTGGGCCTTGCAAACCTCGTAACGTAATACCTGTGGCATGACAGCATACGCACTGACAACCCACAGAGTACGAGTTCGCTTTATTCATAACGTCAGTCGAGCCAACAGTAATTAAGAGATTGAACAAAAGATGGGAGTGACTGCAAGAACCTCTGGATCTGATTAAAACCAAACAGGTCCTATTCCTAACACCAAAACAGAGTCACACTGAGACTGCAAACTACAGAGAATTAAAAAATAAGATATACTGAAATGCTACACCTTTGTATACATGGCACACACTTTGTGTTTCCCAGACGAGATTGGGGATAGCATGTCATCGAGATTGAGCGCAAACATTCGCTGGCATCCGCCGTGCCATGAATTATGCACAATGCTATCTCCTGAAAGTTAAAAAGGAGGAGGTTCCATGAGGGCTATCAATTCTTAATCCAAAGCCTGTTTGGCATACTGCCATCTCAAACACCTGAGAGTCCGTCTGTGTGTTAGCCATATGAAGCTCACTGTGTACAGCATGCCTGATAATCAAACTGATTCTATACGTCTCCAACGTACTGCATATAAAACCACCAGAGCACCAATAATCACACATTAACCCTAACAGCCATTCAGTCTTTCCAACTGGCTCAGCCTGCGCTGTCCAAGATCCTACGTATGAGTCACTCGCACCTGAAAACAGGATCAAGGCTTTTCAGAGACGTGAAAGCTCTGATGTGAACAGGAGGTAGAAAAGAGTTCCAATATGTCTGACATCGCAGTGGAATCTACAACCCTTCAACAGATCTCTAAAAACTCTATAAATCTCATCAGTAATCAATAAATAGTCAATAATAAGAAAAAGGAAGTCGGTGTAAACAAAACAATCACAGAGAAATATGTTTAAACTGTACTAACAACAATGTTACTCTCCTGTTACTGGTTTTCCAATTACAACCAGCAGATCATCGAGAGCTGAGATGTATTGAAACATGAAAATATGCTTCAGCAGAAACTCCAGCAGTTACAAGAATCTTACATACAGCTGTAGAAAAGTATTTGCTTCTTCACAGTGTCTTCTGTTTTCTGATATTTGTCGTGTGTGTTGTGTTTCAGATCATCAACTTTTAATACAAGACACAGCCTGAGTAAACTAAAACACTTTTTAATGATTTATTAAAGAAAAAATACCCCACCTGGTTGTCTGAGCTACTAAATCAATCAGCTAACCAAATTCTGCTGACAGTTGGGCCCAATTTCACTAATCAGACCCCGTCATGATTACTGCCAGACATCTTAAATCCAATCATTATTTAAATAGAACTCACCTGTTAATGTGAATCAGACAGGTAGGTCTACAGAAACTCAAATACAGATACTAAATAAAGGAACTGAAATCTAGCGGTCTGGAAACAAGGGACTTCAGCAAAACACAAAGAGATACAGATAGAGGAGTGGCCAGTCTACCAACATTTCACCAAGAAGATTCATACAGCAGGTCCCACCCAGACGAACATCTACAGATCTACAGGCCTCACCTGCCTCAGTTCAGGACCATCTACATGATTCCACAGTAAGAAAGACACCGGGCAAACATGGCCACCATAGGAGAGCTGCAAGGTGCAAACCACTCCAGACCAAAAACACAAAGGCTTTCCAAAAATATCTAGACGATACACAAGACTTCTGGGATCGTATTCCGTGATTAATAACTCAACGGTGGAACTTTTTGGAAAACAAGGGTCCCATTACATCAGACATGAAGCTAACGCCGCACGCCATCATAAGAACATTGCAACAGAGAACATGGTGGTGGCAGTGTGACGCTCTGGGCTTCTGCTTCTGCAGAACCTGGACAACTTGTCAGACCTGATGGAACCATAGATTCTTCTCTCTGTTGTATAATCTAGGTCTGCAGACCTGAAGCTCATAGGCAGTTGGGTTATGCAGCAGGAACGTGATCAAGCACACAAGCGAGTCCACTTTGAATGTTTAAAAAAAAAAAGAAAATTAAGATTTTTGAGCCAAAGTCCTGACCTGGATCTCAGACTGAAGCCCATCAAGATGCTTGGAAAGACCTTAAACTGGCAGTCATGCTAGAAAACCCTCCACTGTAGCCAGACCAGTGGGCCAGGATTCCCTCAGAGCCACGACTCACTACAAGTTCCTGTAAATCTTTTGTTTGTGTTTACTTGTTGTGTTTTTATTTGATGTTGAAATGAGTTGGCTGATGTTGAAACATTGCTGCTTCTACGAAACCAGGTTAAGTCCGTTCTGTTTCCAGCAGAAGTTTTATAAATCTATAGTCTAGAAAAACCCTGTGAGCTACTTAGAGCTTGAGCTCATCTGAAATAGACTGAAGCATCAACAAAACATATCGAGGTCTGAGGACAAGAATTCAGATTGTTTATATAAATGTTAACAATCAAAAGTTTGGTGGATAACGAAGCCACCTTTAC
>CM038712.1:42097688-42312688 GCA_021613375.1 Megaleporinus macrocephalus
TGAATGTTTTGCTGAATGTTTTGCTGAATGTTGTGCTGAATGTTGTGCTGAATGTTGTGCTGAATGTTGTGCTGAATGTTTTGCTGAGTGTTGTGCTGAGTGTTGTGGTGGTGCAGGACTCACCCCTGCTTCAGGGAGCAGATCATGTGGTGACTGTCGTGTTTGTCAGAAGCCAGCTAAGGCGTGTCCTCAAGCTGCTGCGTCGTCTTGCCATCAGTTTTATTTCCTTTTAATAAACTCTTAGGATTTACCGCCGTGTAGCCAGTCTCTTAGATGGAACTGTGGTGCTTGTTATTGTAATTATTAATATTGGTTGATTATTAGATTGTAGTTTCTCAGATACTGGATTTGTTTAGTTGGCGGTGTAAGATCTTCAGTGCAGGTGTGTGTTCACGCCAGTGTGCATTGCAGTGGTGAGGCGTGACCTGGAGAATCACAGCAGTAGGACGTCACTGTGAAGGTTGTGGAGTAGAGATCGACTGATGGGTTGTTTTCTAGCCGATGCTGATGTTTAGAGGTCAGGGCTGATGGCTGATATGTGCTGCTGATTTTTAGGGCCGATATCTAGAAGTTTTCTGCTTTCAGAATCAGATCAGAATCAGAAATACTTTATTGATCCCAGGGGGAAATTGCAGTTTTTACAGTAGCAGAAGAAGAATATACACTCTTTATTAGCTGCTAAAAGGTCACACTAATAATAATAAATTGATGCACAACATCTATTATCAAATACTGATGATTATTTGCCCCCCTGACTTTAAATCGGCGCTGTGAAACACTGATATCAGCCGATATCGATATATAAAAATAAGGCAAATATCAGCTCGTTATATCGACTGACCAATACATCAGTCGATCTCTATTGTGAACCACACAGCGTAAACATCATGAACAGCCGCCAGCTCGTGTTGACGTCTGTCGTTATGGTTGGATCAGTAGATCAAAGGGCTTTTTAGAGTTTCTCGTTCGTTTTACGGAGTTGTAAGCTCGGCTGTTGTCTCGTGTTCCTCCAGGCTGTGCGTGGAGGAGTGAGATGAATCTGATTGGTGCTGTTGATTATAAATAAGGTTTAATTGATCTCTTTGCTTGAACTCAGGAGTGGGATTTGAGGTTTGCTCTGATCTGCACCAAAATATTTACTTCACTTAATTATGAAGCTTAGATTTTATTAAACTGGGCTTCCTCAGATGTGTAGAAAGGTTTACTGGTGAAGTGTTGGTATGTATTCGGTTAGAAACGTATATTTGAGTGATGTTTGATGTATAATGTTTGAGTCTGTAGGCTTTTATATTACAAGTGCACCTGGAAATGACAGTCATAGTGAAAAGCAGCCCTGGCTAAAGAACTGACGTAGACGGAAGCTTGTGATGTGTAAGCATCTCTGATCTGCTCCATTTTGGGAAGAATTGAGGATTTTCAGTCGAGGTGTGATCCAGTTTAAGATGATCTGTAAAAGTTCAGCAGCTGTACAACCCAGAGAGCAGTGCTTTAATACACGAGTTGAAGGTTTAAATACAGAATGCTTGAGTTTCAGACCCACCACTGCAGCCCCTGATTGTATATGACGTGTTAGCCTCCTCGTGTTTCAGTCAGTGTGACCGTCAGCTCTGTTTAAATAGTTATATATATGACGACAGTATTTGTGTTTTTTCTTAATGTTTTGTTCCTTTTCAGAGGATGTTGGAGATGAAGGAGAGGAGGAGAAGGAGTGCATCTCCTACTCAGTCAGCATTGATATCCACTATGGAATTAAATCCAACAGGTAAAAGAGTCTCTAGTGGTCTTCACGGAGTTGATTTCTGTTGTAAATTCCTGTGTTTTTGTGATGGTGTGATATTTGAAGCCTTTAAAGACTGACCAGACTTTTTTCTTTTTCTTTATTTTTTTTATTTTATGCTTCCAGCCTGGCTTTAATTAAGAGGACTGGGGTAATTGATGCTGACAAGCCAATTTCAACCCAGGTTCGAGTTCTAACCCTGAGTGAAGATTCTCCCTATGAGACGTTGCATTCTTTTATCAGCAATGCTGTGGCTCCCTTCTTCAAATCCTACATCCGGGAGTCTGGCAAAGCTGACAGGTAAGAGTTCCGACTGGAAGAAAGCTGATGGAGGCACAGCGCTGCCTGCTGCATGTGTTCGTTTTGATGATCCTGTTGTTCGGTTTCTCTGAGTCCTTGTACTTCTCTGTAATTTAGGGATGGAGACAAGATGGCTCCCTCTGTTGAGAAGAAGATTGCAGAACTTGAGATGGGGTTGTTACACCTGCAGCAGAACATAGAAATTCCAGAGATCAGTCTCCTCATTCATCCCATCATCACCAACATTGCCAAGCAGTGTTATGAACGAGGAGAGAAGCCTAAAGTCACAGACTTCGGGGACAAAGTAGAAGACCCCACCTTCCTTAACCAACTGCAGTCAGGCGTTAATCGCTGGATCAGAGAAATCCAGAAGGTATGGAGCTGGTCCTGCCGGAGATATTTCTACAAATTCTCTGAGAGTATTTTGATCATGGAAATGTTCTAATTTTAAAAACTGTATCATAAATGTTTGTTAAAGGTCACCAAGTTGGACAGAGATCCTGCTTCTGGTACAGCGCTGCAGGAAATAAGCTTCTGGCTGAACCTTGAACGTGCCCTCAATCGCATTCAAGAGAAGAGGGAAAGTCCAGAGGTCTTGCTCACCCTGGACATTCTTAAGCATGGCAAAAGATTCCATGCCACCGTCAGCTTCGACACAGACACTGGTGAGGCTTCATCATAACTGTTGATTTCAGCTTATTGATTTAATAAATGTGTGAAGAGCTTCATGGTTTTTGGTGTATGTTCAGGTCTGAAGCAAGCTGTGGAGACCGTCAACGACTACAACCCTCTGATGAAGGACTTCCCGCTCAACGATCTCTTGTCAGCCACTGAGCTGGACAAAATCCGTCAGGCCTTGGTGGCCATCTTCACACACCTGCGCAAGATTCGCAACACCAAGTATCCCATCCAGCGTGCCCTGCGTTTGGTGGAGGCTATTTCGCGAGACCTCAGCTCCCAACTCCTCAAAGTGCTGGGCACGCGCAAGCTCATGCACGTGGCTTACGAAGAGTTTGAGAAGGTACTAGTCGTCAGTAGAACGTTCTGTTGCAGATATAGCTCCTGCTGGTATGTGCTGATAACTCCTCTCCACAACTCTTTACCCAGGTAATGGTCGCTTGCTTTGAAGTGTTCCAGACCTGGGAGGATGAATATGAGAAACTACAGGTGCTCCTGAGGGACATTGTGAAGAGAAAGAGGGAGGAGAATCTCAAGATGGTGTGGCGCCTCAGCCCTGCCCACCGAAAGCTGCAGGCTCGTTTGGATCACATGAGGCGCTTCAGGAGACAGCATGAGCAGCTGAGAGCTGTAATTGTTCGTGTGTTGAGACCCCAGGTACTGCAACACCGTACTGTTAGGGTTTATAGTGTGATACTGTTTAAATAATCTCAATCAATCAATCAATCAATCAACCTTTATTTTCACTAGGGAGAACATGGAAGGGCACCTTCATTTACAATGTTGCTGAGCATTACAATTATTAAACAAAAAGGGATTAAAAATAAATTGAAATGAATTTTAATGAGTACTTAAAATGTAAAAGAAACAATAAGATCAGACAAAATTCATTCAAAATTCAAATCAGGAATAAGACAAAGATAAAAAGTCAATAGAGTAAATATAAATATAGTAGTAAAACATAAAATAGTAAAATAAATAATAATAAAAAAAATAATATAAATAATAGAGTAATAAAAGAAATCAGTAAACAATGGTAAAAGGAAATAAAAATAAATAAACTAAATTTCAAAATCATAAAACTGTTTACTAAAATTAAATAAAACACTGGCAGGTCATGTGGAGGTGGTTAGAAATTAAGAATTTAAAATGTCTCAGTAAAGTCCAGCTCGCTGGAGCTAAAAGCAGATTTTCCCAGTTCAGTAAAAGCTGTAGGAACCTGAAGGCTGATCCAGTCACTGGAGCGAGTTCCGTAATTTCTACTATTCTCTGTGAACATTGTTGTGATATATGATGGCGTACAGCCAGAAAGTCATTTAAAAATAAAAAAATAAGCAATCTACCAATCAAACCAGTCTACAGTTCTCTCTGGCTGTTTGATCCAGCATCAGTTTAAATTAAAAATAAATGAACGCTTGGTCATGTTCAGTTCCTACAGTGTTCTGTAACGTTTAACTGGTTTGACTGGTCTTCTTTTTATCTGTCCATGCTTTGTAGGTGTCTGCTGTTCCACAGCATGCTCAGGGGGAAGTGGTAGAACCTCCAGACATGAAAGTGGCAGAAGTCCTCTTTGATGCTGCTGATGCTAATGCTATTGAAGAAGTGAACTTGGCCTATGAGAATGTGAAGGAGGTGGATGGGCTGGATGTGTCGAAGGAGGGAATGGAGGCCTGGGAAGCTGCAATGAAGCGCTACGACGAGCGCATCGACCGCGTGGAGACCCGCATCACCGCCCGCCTCCGTGACCAACTGGGGACGGCCAAGAACGCCAACGAGATGTTCCGCATCTTCTCGCGCTTCAACGCTCTGTTCGTCCGCCCCCACATCCGCGGAGCCATCCGGGAATACCAGACGCAGCTCATCCAGCGCGTGAAGGATGACATCGAGTCCCTGCACGACAAGTTCAAAGTGCAGTACCCTCAGAGCCAGTCCTGCAAGATGAGTCACGTGCGTGACCTGCCCCCGGTCTCTGGCTCCATTATCTGGGCGAAGCAGATCGACCGACAGCTGACTGCCTACATGAAACGCGTGGAGGACGTTCTGGGAAAAGGCTGGGAGAACCACGTGGAGGGTCTGAAGCTCAAGCAGGACGGAGACAGTTTCCGCGCCAAGCTCAACACCCAGGAGATCTTCGACGACTGGGCCCGCAAAGTGCAGCAGCGCAACCTCGGCGTCTCGGGCCGCATCTTCACCATCGAAAGCAGCCGTGCACGTGGTCGCACGGGAAGCATGCTGAAACTGAAAGTTAACTTTCTGCCGGAGATCATCACCCTGTCTAAGGAGGTCCGCAACCTGAAGTGGCTTAGTTTCCGCGTTCCCTTGGCCATCGTCAACAAAGCACATCAGGCCAACCAGCTTTATCCCTTCGCCATCTCACTCATCGAGAGCGTACGCACCTATGAGCGCACTTGCGAGAAGGTGGAGGAGAGGATCTCCATTTCACCATTGGTGGCTGGTTTGAAGAAAGAGGTTCAGGCCCTGGTCACGGAGGGCATCGCCCTGGTCTGGGAATCCTACAAACTCGACCCGTATGTCCAGCGTCTGGCTGAAACGGTCTTCAACTTTCAAGAGAAGGTTAGTTCACTTCCAGTTCTTTACACAGCGTTCCTCTTTTAAGTAACCAGACGCTCAGTTGTTATTATTTTGGGTTTAGGTGGATGACCTCCTTTTGATTGAAGAGAAGATAGACTTGGAGGTCCGCTCCCTTGAGACTTGCATGTATGACCATAAGACCTTCTCAGAGATCCTGAACCGTGTCCAGAAGGCTGTTGATGACTTGAATCTGCATTCCTATTCCAACCTGCCCATCTGGGTCAACAAACTGGACATCGAGGTGGGTTCTGAGAGGTTCCTCGTCTCCCCCGAACCCCCCAAAATAGTTTCCTTGTGATCATTTCCTGTTCTTATTTTGGTGATTCTGTTTGCTCTATAGATTGAGCGCATCCTTGGAGTGCGTCTCCAGGCTGGACTTAGGGCTTGGACGCAGGTCCTTAGAGGACAGATGGAGGACAAGGCAGATGTAGACATGGACACTGAGGCACCACAAGTCAGCCATAAGCCTGGAGGAGAACCAAAGATCAAGGTGGGGCTTCAGTCCTCTTGATGTATGATGAGGTTTCACTGGCAGCTCCTTGAAACGTTCCATCACAGTTGTACTCGTTTCTTTGCAGAATGTGGTCCATGAGCTGAGGATTACAAACCAGGTGATCTACCTGAATCCTCCGATTGAGGACTGCCGTTACAAGCTCTACCAGGAAATGTTTGCTTGGAAAATGGTCATTCTTTCTCTGCCACGGATCCAGAGTCAAAGATACCAGGTTTGGAGAAACATCATTTCACATGTTTTTTTTTTTATCTTGCTTTGTTTCTGTTTTTCCCCTCTTTTACAAAAGCACCAAATGATTAGCGTTCTCTAACGACCAGGTGGGCGTACACTATGAGCTGTCTGAGGAGGAGAAGTTCTACAGAAACGCTCTGACCAGAATGCCTGATGGACCCGCAGCTCTAGAAGAAGCTTACAATGCCGTCAAGGAAAACGTGTCGGAGGTGGAACAGTACGTCAAGGTATAGTTCGTCCTCTGAAAGGCTCGGGGTTAGCGTATAGCTTGACACGATCAGACGCTCTATGTTTCATATCCATGTCCTCTTCCAGGTTTGGCTGCAGTACCAGTGTTTGTGGGATATGCAGCCTGAAAACATCTATAACCGTTTGGGAGAAGATCTCAACAAGTGGCAGGCTCTGTTGGTGCAGATCCGCAAAGCCCGAGGAACGTTCGACAACGCTGAAACACGCAAGGAGTTTGGACCAGTGATCATAGACTACGGCAAGGTAAACCATTAACAGGAGCCTTCTGCTATTTTTAGTAGAGATGGACCGATCAGCGGTTTTAAGGCCGATTCTGATCACCTTTCAGCTCAATTGGCCGATACTGATTGAGGGCGGGGCTATATGCCACGGCAGGGCTACATGTAGTTATTAGCGCAAGCAAGTCATGAAACATGATCTAAACTGATTATTACCATTTTTAACGAGCTCTTATAATCAGTATAATATTTTAACTAAATTAGAAGTTGGTCTATGTGGGAGTGAACTGCTTGATAAGCTCCAGAAGATCCACATCTGAAAAGTATCTCTACTAGGAACAGCAGAGCGTGGATCCAGGTGGAACATTTAAGCAGCAGAATGAACGTCTTCTACAGCCCAGAAGATCTGCTTATCTAGAACTATAAACTCAATCACTCTGGCTGTGGTTCTTTAGCTCTCTGGCTGTTGCTGCTGCTGTTCTGTTTGTACCGGTCAGATCTGGTCTGTACGGGTTTCTGGGTTATTAGTTTTGTGTTAGCTGTGTGTATTAGCTCTACTGTTTACAGATACTCACTGTATTCAGCTGTGTGGTGACTCTGAAGTATCCTATCAGATTATTAGTGTTAAATGTCTTTGTCTTGGTTCTCCTGTGAGAGACACTGATTTACTAATTTTACAGATGTTACAAACTGCCCTGGATGAGTCTGAGTCACATACACAGACAGACAATGTTTTCTATCAGTGCATGCGGTGAACGCTGTAAACTGTTCTCGCGAGGCCGCTGCTTTAGTCAGTGTGTGGAAAATGAAAGGGTGTGTTTTTCCACCTAGTGGTTCAGATGGGAATTGCAGGGAGCTGGCCGGAGGGTTTCTCTTCCTGGATGAAGTGCTAGCTGTAAATACAGAAATTAGGCTAATTGGTTTAACGTAATTGATCGTCTCTCGGGATCGGCTAAACTGGAAACGTATCGACTGATACATGGCCGATCGATCTCTATCTCTAATTTTGAATGCAGTGCTTTGTACAGTGTTGTGTTGCTGTATTAAAATATATTCTTAAATTCAGGTCCAGTCTAAGGTCAACCTGAAGTATGATTCCTGGCATAAAGAGGTGCTCAGCAAGTTCGGACAGATGCTGGGCAATAACATGCAGGACTTTCATTCCCAAATCTCTAAGGTAAGTGGAGGCTTCTACAGGCGTGCGTACTCTTACTGATGAGTTGGTTTGCAGTTGTGTATTAATCTTTTTGTTTTAATGTTTTTTAGTCCCGTCAAGAACTGGAGCAGCACTCTGTGGACACAGCCAGCACCTCTGACGCGGTTACGTTCATAACTTACGTACAGGCGCTCAAACGCAAGATCAAACAGTTTGAGAAGCAAGTTGATGTAAGTATAACCACAGTTCTTGGTGTTTTGATGGTATCTCAGCAGGTACTGAGTTTGGTGTTGTGTTCCTGTAGCTCTTCCGCAATGGCCAGCGGCTCCTGGAGAAACAGCGTTTCCAGTTTCCGCCCTCCTGGCTTTATATTGACAACATAGAAGGAGAGTGGGGCGCCTTTAGTGACATCATGAAACGCAAGGACACCGCCATCCAGCAGCAGGTGGCCAACCTGCAGATGAAGATCGTTCAGGAGGACCGCGCTGTAGAGAACCGCACGTCGGATCTACTCACTGACTGGGAGAAGACTAAACCAGTAGCTGTAGGTTCAGTCTGAAGTTTGTAAATTATCTAAATGTCCGGCTTCTGTTCAGCACTGCTTTCATTAAGCTTTCAGTTGAGATTTTTGTTTTTCTCTTTGCTTTTAGGGAAACCTTCGCCCAGAGGAGGCGCTGCAGTCCCTCACCATCTATGAAGGAAAGTTTGGTCGGCTGAAGGATGACCGAGAGAAGTGTGCGAAGGCTAAGGAGGCTCTGGAGCTAACAGACACTGGGCTTCTGAGTGGTAGTGAGGAGAGAGTACAGGTAGGACCTGCTCGCATGCTGCTTTAACTGTTGCAGGCTCAGTAATGTATAATCAACACTGTGAAACTGTTGTGCTGCTGTTCTTACCTTCTTGCTCGAATCTGAAGGTTGCATTGGAGGAGTTGCAAGATCTGAAGGGCGTGTGGTCTGAGCTGTCCAAGGTCTGGGAGCAGATCGATCAAATGAAGGAACAACCTTGGGTGTCAGTGCAGCCACGCAAGGTAAGACAGGTTAATGTTTGCGGCCTCTCTTCAAGTCAGAAGCCTCTTCTGCAGATTTCATTAAAGTTTTTATTCTTTGTTGCAGCTGCGTCAAAGTTTGGATGCTCTCCTGAATCAGCTGAAGAACTTCCCTGCACGTCTGCGGCAGTATGCCTCCTATGAATACGTACAAAGGCTGCTCAAGGGCTACCTGAAGGTCAGCATCCTCCTACTACTAACACTGGATTGTAATGGAATCTAAATCTGAAGTTGGTTTTGAAAATGGTCGTCTTTAAGCTTGATTGTAAATGCTCTTCTTCTTGAATCCTCAGGTGAACATGCTGGTGATTGAACTGAAGTCAGAGGCTCTGAAGGACCGACACTGGAAGCAACTGATGAAGCGCCTGCATGTGAATTGGGTTCTCTCAGAGCTAACCCTGGGACAGATCTGGGATGTGGACCTGCAGAAGAATGAGATGGTGGTGAAGGATGTGCTGCTGGTGGCTCAGGGAGAGATGGCCCTGGAAGAGTTCCTTAAACAGGTCTCAAGTTTTATTTTTTTTATTTAATCATTTGGAACATGAAATAAAATGCCAATACAATGTTATTTATTTAAATTATTATTTTTGCATACCTTCTGGCACTAAGTCCTGTGAAATAGGTCTAGCTATGCTCTCTATGATAAATGCAGCTGCTTACTGCTCTACAAATACTCATGATACGCACGATATTTTCAGAAAAGCATATTCAGTTTCACAGTTTCTGAATATTGTTTATGGGTCTAACAGAAGATTTACTTTGGAAATTATTTTAATTCATCTTTTAATTCTTTCAGATTCGAGAAGTCTGGAACTCCTACGAACTTGACTTGGTCAACTATCAGAACAAGTGCCGTCTCATCCGAGGATGGGACGATCTCTTCAACAAAGTCAAGGAACACATCAACAGCGTCTCGGCCATGAAGCTTTCTCCGTACTACAAGGTGAGCTCCTAGAAAGGTTATGATAGTACTGTAGATGTAGAGCAGTATGTCCTCTGGTTGCTGAAGGTAAGAGGAATTACATCTCTGTGATATCTGTAGGTCTTTGAAGAGGATGCCCTGAGCTGGGAGGACAAGTTGAACCGCATCATGGCTCTGTTTGATGTCTGGATAGACGTGCAGAGGCGCTGGGTCTACCTGGAAGGCATTTTCACTGGCAGCGCAGACATCAAACATCTGCTTCCTGTGGAGACGCAGCGCTTTCAGAGGTGAGCCCTGCTAGCAGTGCAGTTTGAGTAAAAGAACATCATGAAAGCCATTAGACATGGAATATCTAAATAGTGTCTGATCTGAACATGCACACTGTTTATTTTGCAGCATAAGCACAGAGTTCCTGGCTCTGATGAAGAAGGTGACCAAGTCTCCTCTTGTCATGGACGTCCTGAACATTCAGGGAGTTCAGAGGTCGCTGGAAAGGCTGGCAGATCTTCTGGGCAAGATCCAGAAGGCTTTGGGAGAATATTTGGAGAGAGAGCGCTCATCCTTTCCCAGGTTAGATGACCTTCAGCTTTGTTTGTGCTGCAGTCTCGTAAACCCTCAGATTCAGTGTTTCTGACTAGATGGACTGTCCCCAGGTTCTACTTCGTTGGTGACGAGGACTTGCTTGAGATCATTGGCAACAGCAAGAATGTGGCAAAACTGCAGAAGCACTTCAAGAAGATGTTCGCTGGAGTGTCCAGCATCCTCCTGAACGAAGACAACACTGAAGTCCTGGGCATCTCCTCTCGTGAGGGAGAAGAGGTGACAATGCACAACAGAACTTTTTGATCTATAATTCGAAAGACATGCTGAGATCTGTTTGATTATATAATTAATAACCTGTTACGGTGGCAGGCTTGGAGAGGTCCGGTAACATCTAGCACAGCAGGCAAAGACGTGAAACTATATTTTTGTTTTAAATATTAGTATTGTGCTTTGTAGGTCTTCTACAAGACTCCTGTGTCCATCACGGAGCACCCAAAGATCAACGAGTGGCTGACTCTAGTGGAGAAAGAGATGCGGGTCACGTTGGCCAAACTGCTGGCAGAGGCGGTCACCGAGGTGGGAGCCTTCAACACGAGCACTGGCATAGACCTCGGCACCTACATCAACTGGATCGACAGATATCAGGTATTCCCAGAAGCCTGGATGGACATTACCTCAGTGTGAGAGTATAAGGAAGACGGGGAAACTGATAATTTCTCGTTTTATCTCTCCCTCAGGCACAGCTGGTGGTTCTGTCCACTCAGATTGACTGGTCTGAGAACGTGGAGTCTGCTTTGACCACCATTGCTGGTGGAGACAATATGGCTCCACTCCAGGCTGTGCTGACCAACGTGGAGGCCACACTGAACCTGCTGGCTGACACTGTGCTGATGGAACAGCCTCCCATTCGCAGGAAAAAGCTGGAACATCTGGTGAGGATGCTCGATGTTGTTGTGCCCCTCAGTGTAGCTGGTTATCTTAGTGACGCAGCATACAACTGGCATTATGTGAAGATCAGGTTTGTTCATGAGATAAAAGTCTTTATCCAACAGACGTACTAATTACTAACGCTGGACTAAAGTAGGTTTTTAGCCCAGACTCCAGAGTCCCAGACACTGACTGGAATGTTATTCTGAAGTACGGGGGTTCTGTATTAAGACTGCCCCCCGACTGTAGCTTTATTTACAGATGTTGACAGTAAGCCAGCACCTTGTGATCTAAGTGGACTAGTTCTCGTTAGGACTCTGAACTAACTGAAGATGGTTAAGGCTTTTTCTGGAACAACCAGAAAGCAGGGCATTAGGATAATCCAACCTCAAAATAATGAAGACATTAATTAGCTTTAGCTGTAGGATGCTCGTTAGTACAAGAGTCTGTCTGCGTCCCTAAAGATCTTCCTTTGATGTTTAGATCACAGAGCTTGTCCACCAGAGGGACGTGACCAGGACCCTCATCAAGAACAAGATCGACAACCCCAAGTCTTTTGAATGGCTGAGCCAGATGCGCTTCTACTTCGACCCCAAGCAGACCGATGTACTGCAGCAGCTGTCCATTCAGATGGCCAACGCCAAGTTCAACTACGGGTTCGAATACCTGGGCGTGCAGGAGAAGCTGGTACAGACCCCACTCACAGACCGGTGCTACCTCACCATGACCCAGGCTCTGGAGGCTCGCCTGGGAGGATCTCCCTTCGGTGAGTCTGAATGTCTTTACACGTTCCTGTAGATCAGGTGGAGCATGTCCAGAGCTGTTGGGTGATACTTGATCCCGCAGTGTTGTAGGAGGTGTTGATTAATCTGTTATAAATACATTTTTGCTGATCTGTTTTGAATTAATTTCTGGACATACATCTGACCTTTTTTATTAATTTTTAAATTTTTTCTTTCTTTCTCCCCCCACCACCCTCCCCCTTGCTATTGGCCAGGCCCTGCTGGAACTGGAAAGACTGAGTCTGTCAAAGCCCTTGGCCACCAGCTGGGGCGTTTCGTCCTGGTCTTCAACTGTGACGAGACCTTTGACTTCCAGGTATTTTATGTGGTCTAAAATGATCCTCAGAACTAGGTTGCCTAATAAGCCCTCCTGACTTTTTCCAGCCGTAATCGTTTATTGCTGTGAAGGATGTTATTGATCAGCTAATGGTCGACCTGTGCTGCTTCTCTTGTCAGGCGATGGGCCGAATCTTCGTGGGCCTGTGTCAGGTGGGCGCCTGGGGCTGCTTTGACGAGTTTAACCGACTGGAGGAGAGGATGTTGTCGGCTGTCTCCCAGCAAGTTCAGTACATTCAGGTGGCCCTGAGGGAGCATAGCAACCCCAACCGAGACCGCAGTAAGATTTTTAACTTAATCCAAGAAATTATATATATATATATATATATATATATATATACATATATTAAAAAAAGAGAAACAAGTCTTTATTTTGTGTTTTTTGCTTTTACTGCTTATCATAGTTTTGCTTTTTTTGTTTTTCTTGTTTTGAATTACAGGCACTCCAGTTACCACGGAGCTGCTGAACAAACAGGTGAAGGTGAGCCCTGAAATGGCCATCTTCATCACCATGAACCCTGGATACGCTGGCCGCTCCAACTTGCCTGATAACCTGAAGAAGCTGTTCCGCAGCCTGGCCATGACCAAACCCGACCGCCAGCTCATCGCCCAGGTTATGCTGTACTCACAGGGCTTCCGGACCGCCGAGACCCTCGCCAAGAAGATTGTCCCATTTTTCAAGTACGCTTTAGAATTCTCCCCCCGCACAGCGGAATCTGACCTCCTCGTTTAACACATCCACGCAGTGAAACACACATATACACACTAGTGAACATATATACACTAGGGGTCAGTGAAACACACACACACACACACTAGGGGGCAGTGAAACACACACACACTAGGGGGCAGTGAAACACACACACACACACACACACACACACTAGGGGGCAGTAAAACACTAGCAGGTCAAGGGCACTTTAGTCTTCAGTCCAGACAGTTGCCCTGTCTGACTCGAAGGGTAACTGTGTGGGCAGTCGTGGGCTGAAGGTTAAGGATCTGTTCTTGTGACCGGAAGGTCGCCGGTTCAGCTGAGGTGCTCTTGTCTTTTGTGAAGCACTTAAAGATTTAGTTCTGATTTAGCTTTTATGTTCTGTATTTGATGACAACGTTCAACATTTATTTGCAGCTGCTTTCTCAGCACGTCTAGTTCGCCTTTTTTGTTAACAGTATTTTGCAGACTTTTCAGAATTTAAGTAGACCAGTGCTCGGCAGTATGGACCAAAATAATCTCATTTTTCAAATTTATTTATTTATATATATATTTTTTAAGCTGGATGCCGATATACGATATATATCTTGATATTTGTTCTTCCAATAGGGTGGTGATAAACTGAGAGTAGAGAGAGGCGAACTGGTGGATCTACAAGTGTAACTGCAGCGCAACACTGACTGTATCGATATGAGAGAGAAATTATATCTCATATAAAAATATCAATGAATCTTAAACTCGATATATTCCCCAGCCCTCAAATAGACTACATGGTAGTTGAGCTTGTGTGTGTGTGTGTGTGTGTGTGTGTGTGTGTGTGTGTGTGTGTGTGTGTGTGAGAGAGACAAATTCTCATGAAGCTTGCTGTGTGTTGTCAGGCTGTGTGATGAGCAGCTCTCCTCTCAGTCTCACTATGACTTCGGTCTGCGTGCGCTGAAGAGTGTGCTGATCAGTGCCGGAAACGTGAAGAGAGAGCGGATCCAAAAGATCAAACGAGAGAAGGGCGAGCGCGGCGAGGATGTGGATGAGAACGAGATCGCGGAGAACCTTCCGGAGCAGGAGGTAACAGGAATATGTAGAGCCTGTTTAAAATCTCATACACTTTAAAGGGAGTTCTTCTGATTCTGATTTCTTTACAGCGGGTGCAGAGATATCAGTTTATCTAAATCTACCTGTGGACCTGTGTCTTCTGGGGTTTTGTAGTTATTGTTGATGGTCCAGTACTGCTGGGTTGGATAGAGTTTTGCTGCTGAAACGTTGGCATGTACCTCTCCACCATTAAATCTGTAGCTTTTTAAAAATGTAAACAACATCTGTCATCAGAAGGCAGATGGACAGACATGTAGTTTTTAATACGCTTCCTAAACTCATCACTCTAAAGAATTCTGGAGCTCCACTGTTTCTCCTGTAAACCACACAGCTGTTTAAAACTTAGCTATTTAGTTATGCTGGAATTTTGAAATGTTTGTGGAACTTCCCTTGGCTTCCCTTCCCTTTGGAGGTGGCCTGTCTGTATCGGTGCTGTAACTCCAGTCTTTGCTCTATTTTCACCAGATCCTCATCCAGAGCGTGTGTGAGACCATGGTGCCCAAGCTGGTGGCTGAGGACATCCCTCTGCTCTTCAGCCTGCTGTCCGATGTCTTCCCCGGCGTGCAGTACATGCGCGGGGAGATGACCGCTCTGAGGGAGGAGCTCAAGAAGGTGTGCGCCGAGATGTACCTCACCTACGGAGACGGTGATGACGTTGGCAGCATGTGGGTGGAGAAGGTAATACCAGGTCTTTTGTTTTTTTCTCTCTGGCCTGTGTGTGCTGTTTAGTTATTGTAGTGTTTCAGGAGTGGAGATGATGATTGAGTTCAGGTTTAGTCTGTGTTATTGCTCTCATTAGTCTAATACTGTATCTTAGACTGTGAGCTGATTTTAGTATTAAGCCTTTTTCTCGTTTCCAGGTCCTTCAGCTCTACCAGATCACCCAGATCAACCATGGGCTGATGATGGTGGGCCCATCAGGCAGCGGGAAGACCATGGCTTGGCGTGTGCTGCTCAAAGCCCTGGAAAGGTTGGAGGGGGTGGAGGGAGTGGCACACATCATTGACCCCAAAGCCATCAGTAAGGACCACCTCTATGGAACCCTGGACCCCAACACCCGCGAGTGGACCGATGGGCTCTTTACGCACGTGCTCAGGAAGTGAGTTCCTAAACACAGGGATAGTCTGTTTGAGGTTTGATTAGTTTGTGTGCTGCTGTTTGCAGTTTAAAGTTAATTATAAATGATTTTGTCTTCATTCTAGAATTATTGACAATGTCCGTGGAGAGCTGCAGAAGAGGCAGTGGATCATCTTCGATGGTGATGTAGACCCAGAGTGGGTGGAGAACCTGAACTCTGTGCTGGATGACAACAAGCTGTTGACACTTCCCAACGGAGAACGTCTCAGCCTGCCGCCCAACGTACATAAACTGCTTTTTTGGCCCCACTAATTGTCCCGGTGTAGCTTCTGATTTTGAGGTTGTAATTGTAAAGCTCGATGTTTCAGCTGGAACCTCGTTTGTTCCACAGGTGCGCATCATGTTTGAGGTGCAGGACCTGAAATATGCCACGCTGGCCACGGTGTCCCGCTGTGGGATGGTGTGGTTCAGCGAGGATGTCCTCAGCACCGACATGATCTTCAACAACTTCCTGTTCCGCCTGCGTAGCATCCCATTGGATGAGGGTGAGGATGAGGCACTGCGCATGCGCAAGGGTACCGAGGACGAAGGAGAGGAGGCAGCTTCCCCCATGCTGCAGGTAATAGAACATCTAGTCTGATAGCCTGCATCTGCTGCCAGAGAGGCCAATCAATTCACATAATAAACTTTTTTCCTCTCCACGTATCGTGATACGGCGCTCACGATTATATCACGACATACTGAGATACTGCACGTAAAGTGATTTACTGTGATTTCTCAGATCCTACTATTAAAACACACCACTGTATGTAGTTATTGGATTATGTTGCTTGTCGTCCTGTGGCTTTCCAGATCCAGAGGGATGCATCCGCCATTCTTCAGCCCTACTTCACCTCCACTGGGCTGGTCATCAAGGCCCTCGAGCATGCCTCCAAGATGGAGCACATCATGGACTTCACTCGCCTGCGTTGCCTGGGCTCTCTCTTCTCCATGCTGCACCAGGCCTGCCGTAACGTCGCCCTCTACAATAATAACCACCCAGACTTCCCCATGCCCATTGATCAGCTGGAAAAGTACATACAGGTGGGTGTATACAGATAAGGCTAGCTAGCATAGCTGGCTATCGTCTCTGTTTAGGCTTATCGTTATTGCCTTGTGTCTCTGTAGTGAACTGAAACAAAACATAAAAGAAAGTGTTCTAGGAGGATCTGTTAAACCAGTGGTTATAACACCGTTTCTCAGAGCCCACCAAGCTGTCCATACACCAGCTCCTGGTACAGGGACGCAGAACCAGTTTCATAACCAGTAACTTAAGGCACACAGTCCCTGCAGGTCAGCCCAGGTGACTGACGTGTACCTCAGTCTCCGGTGGTGACGTTGGGCTGTGTTCTAAATGCAGAAGCTTGAAATGTTCTTTTTTTAACTTCCTACAGAAATACCTGATCTATGCCGTGCTGTGGTCTTTCTCTGGTGACGGCAAGCTGAAGATGAGGGCGGAGCTTGGAGAATACATCCGCCGCATCACCACTGTGCCCCTTCCATCAGCACCTAATGTGCCAATCATTGATTATGAGGTGAAGACAGTACAGCAGTGATTCAGGATACTGGAATTCTGTTGCTGTGAATTTTAGTTTTCTTCTTTGTTTATATTCCAGTTTTCTCTCAATAGTTCTGAGAATGCTGAAAGTGGAGAAACATTAAGTGGTGTGTTTGATTATTGATTAATTTGTCTGATGCTAATACAGTTTGTGGAGCAGTCGTGGACTGATACTGGAATCCTTGCGCTTGGTACTTGGTGTTAATCAGTCAACGAGGCTTGTCCATGCATGTCCTCGATAAGCACCTAATCCGTATTGGTTCATGTTAAAGTCCAGGAAGGTTACTGTTCTGAAATTATTTTATCTCTGCAGGTGTGCATCTCAGGTGAGTGGCAGTCCTGGCAGGGTAAGGTGCCTCAGATTGAAGTGGAGACCCACAAAGTGGCCGCACCCGACGTGGTGGTGCCCACTCTGGACACGGTACGGCACGAGGCCTTGCTCTACACTTGGCTGGCTGAGCACAAGCCTCTGGTTCTGTGTGGCCCTCCAGGCTCCGGTAAAACCATGACCCTCTTCAGCGCCCTCCGCGCCCTCCCAGACATGGAGGTCAGTACCACGGGCGTAACACTGTTCACCACTGCACCCACACAGACGTGTATCTCTGAGATCAAAGAGCCTGTCATGACTAACAGAATTACTTGATCAGTTATTTGAGATGATTGAAGACGCTGTACCTGCTTGATGGTCCTGAGGAGTCGGCCAGCTCGGTTTTTATAATTTTCGTTTTGCTGCAGGTTGTAGGTTTGAACTTCTCCAGTGCCACCACACCGGAGCTGCTGCTGAAGACATTCGATCACTACTGTGAGTACCGCCGCACACCTAACGGTGTAGTGTTGGCCCCTGTCCAGCTGGGCAAGTGGTTGGTGCTCTTCTGCGACGAGATCAACCTTCCAGATATGGACAAGTATGGAACACAGAGAGTCATCTCCTTCATCAGACAGGTACGGGATCCAGCTGGTTGTTTACGTGTACCATGACGATGTGGCTGTCGGGCAGCAAAGCCGGACTTATTTTATTTTTCTGCTGTTTTCCATGTAGATGGTGGAACATGGAGGATTCTACCGCACTTCAGATCAGACTTGGGTGAAACTGGAGAGGATCCAGTTTGTGGGTGCTTGTAACCCTCCTACAGACCCCGGCAGAAAGCCCCTCTCTCACAGGTTCACTTATTACTTGCACTCTCACCTGGTAGAACTTGTTCCTCTCAAAATACTAAGAATTAACTTGAACGCTAGAAATGAAAGTCTCCAGTAGGGTTGTGTAACGTTGCAAAATTCCAGAAAATAGTTACTTAGTTGAATACACTTCCTTTTTTTTTTTTTTTTATCAGGTCTCACAACATCACAGATTTTTTAATAGGCTCAGTTTGAAGCTTTAGCAGAAGATGGATTGATGTTTTGCCGTGTTGAAGTGTACAGTGTTCCAACCGAACACCATCTCCACGTGATACTCAGCATGATCGATTCATATTAGTTTGTAGATGAAGGTGCTAAACACTCCCCTTCAGAGATATTTTACTAACCAGCTAATCTTTGCTTGGTACAAAGTAAACAAGTCCAATAGAATATGTGAGCTCGGTCGTATTAGCCAGGTTCTCCTGGTCAGTGTCAGCTGGACCAGCATTTTATGAAGACCAGTAGCTGATGGTGACAGAACACTATAAGTAAGGAGAAAATTTAAAACTAAAGCAGCCTACAGAACACAAACCAGACTGAAATAAATAGAATGGTAGAATAGTGGCTGTCACTGTTGACAAAGCTACAGCTGTAGACGTGGCAGTAAAGAGGCTGCATTCAATAAACCACACAGTGGAAAGAAAAAAAAAAATCTATAAATATTTAGCATCTTTTTTCACCATTTCAATTAACTTCTAGAACCAGTAAACCTCTAGAACCAGTAAACCTCTAGAACCACTAAAACACCAGCTGGATGTTCAGGTGTGACTCTGCTGTTCCACTGATGCTGGTATGCATGTATTACAGGTTCTTGCGACATGTCCCAGTGGTGTATGTGGACTACCCAGGCCCTGCGTCCCTCACACAGATCTATGGAACCTTCAACAGAGCCATGCTCCGACTCATTCCCTCACTGCGCACCTACGCAGATCCTCTCACTGCCGCCATGGTGGAGTTCTACACCATGTCTCAGGTTGGCTGTGTGATAAGTTCATGTAGAATAGTGTTCTGAGCCTGCAGGACCCTGCTGAAGTAGAGGCTATAAATAGGGAATTGGTCCTGACTTCCTGTACTTCTTCTCCTCCTCTGGGAAGCTTTTACTAAATTTTGGAATGTCCAGCACTCAGTGGGGCTCAGCTGCTCTACTTTACAACTTCACGTGAATTTGTGGCTCCAGAGATCTACTTCAGTTAGCGTGATGTTTCTGGGAAATTGTGGCAGTGTGTGCGGTTGTAACACCTGTCAGCGACTGTAATGCTGTAAACACCTGTGTTTCCGTATTGAAGGGGTGAAACTTTCGGAACAATAGTATATAATCCTGTTTAAATATTCCTCATTTTAAAGTTTTCCTCTCATTTCTTCAGGAGCGATTCACCCAGGATACCCAGCCCCACTATATCTACTCCCCCAGAGAAATGACACGCTGGGTGAGGGGGATCTTTGAGGCACTGCGGCCTCTGGAGACCCTGCCTGTTGAAGGGCTAATCCGCATCTGGGCCCATGAGGCCTTGCGCCTGTTCCAGGACAGGTAAGTGAGGAGATTTCTCCTGTGTGATATTCTGCTTTCGTGGTTCTGGAATACATATTACACAGTTAATGTATATGTTTATTTCAGGTATGTAAATATATTATTTGTTTACTAACTACAGGCTAGTGGAGGATGAAGAGAGACGCTGGACTGATGAGAACATTGATAATGTGGCTCTGAAGCACTTCCCCAACATCGACCGAGAGAAGGCCCTCAACCGCCCCATACTCTACAGCAACTGGCTCTCGAAGGTAGGTTGAGGAATCACAACCCGGAAACAGTGAACTGTATCTCCCAGACGTCCTTTGACTGGTGTAAAGTAGAAGTTTGTGTTGATGTGTTTCTGAATTAAACTCAGGATTACATCCCAGTGGAACAGGAAGAACTGCGTGATTATGTTAAGGCCCGTCTGAAGGTGTTCTATGAGGAGGAGCTGGATGTTCCTCTGGTGCTCTTTAATGAGGTTCTGGATCATGTGCTGAGAATTGACAGGTGAGGAGGTCTTTGCCTGCTGTCTGTAAGTTTTATAATTGATATTAATTAGGCTCACAGGACTTGTAGGAATCCTGAATAATGATAAATTTGTCTTTCCAGAATCTTCCGTCAACCACAAGGTCATCTTCTCCTAATCGGTGTCAGTGGTGCAGGGAAGACCACGCTGTCCCGCTTTGTGGCCTGGATGAACGGCCTGAGTGTCTATCAGATCAAGGTTGGCGAAGACCTCTCAGTTTGGCTGGCTGTAAAGCGTCTGGGCTGTTTATAAATGTGTTTTGAAGTTCTTGTAGTTGTTGTTCTAAAAAAAAACGTTGAAATGGAAAGTGACTGGAAATACTTCCCCAGGTCCACAGGAAGTACACTGGGGAAGACTTTGACGAGGACCTGCGAACTGTACTTCGTAGGTCTGGGTGCAAAAATGAGAAGATCGCGTTCATCATGGACGAGTCCAATGTGCTCGACTCCGGCTTCTTGGAGCGCATGAACACGCTGCTGGCCAATGGAGAGGTACTGTTCAGGAGAACAGTTCTTTCTTATAATTTGCTTCACTCCTGCTTTGAAAAACTGTTTATTTATTATTTTATTTGTTTATTTAATTAATTTGCCAGGAAGAGTGGCCATTAAGAAACAAATAGAATCAACTAAACTGTGAATCAGTGTTGGCTAACGGTTTTCTTCTGTTGGTAAAATGGAAAAATCTGATAGTGATGTAATAATTTAATGTGATTACAGCCCTGAGTGTTCTTGTTGCAGGTGCCGGGTCTGTTTGAGGGTGATGAATATGCCACGCTGATGACCCAGTGTAAGGAAGGGGCCCAAAAGGAAGGTCTGATGTTGGACACTCATGAGGAGCTGTATAAGTGGTTCACGAGTCAAGTAATCAGGAACTTGCACGTGGTCTTCACCATGAACCCCTCTTCAGAGGGTCTGAAGGACCGTGCTGCCACCTCTCCTGCTCTCTTCAACAGGTTCTGCCGTCTTTCATTGCAAAATTTCAAAAATTGCAAGACTAATCAAAAACCATTTCTTCACCAATTCTATCTACCCCCCCCCAAACACCAACACTCCCACCTACACACTGCCCCCTTGAGTCACTTACACCCCAATCCTACACCCTCCCACCTACCCGAATCACATACGTCCCACCTGCCCATCACTCCCACAGTTGTCCCTCCCACAGGCCGCCCAACATATCCACCACATCCATCTACCTGCATGCCTGCCTACCTGTACAGTGAGCTGCTAGTAGTTTATTTCTGTGGTTCTGATGGTGTACTGTGTACTAATCATTTCCTGATTCGTGATAGGTGTGTGCTGAACTGGTTTGGAGATTGGTCCACTGAGGCCCTCTATCAAGTGGGCAAAGAGTTCACCAGTAAGATGGATCTTGAAAAGCCCAATTACAAAGTCCCAGACTACATGCCCATCGTCTATGACAAGCTGCCCCAACCCCCCACCCACCGTGAAGCTATCGTCAACGGCTGTGTGTTTGTTCACCAGACCTTACACCAGGTTTGTAGACTCTCCACCGGCCGACGCTTTAGAGGAATCATTTTACTTAAGATTTTTCTTTTGTTGTTATGATATTTTTATTACTCATTATTATAATAAGCATGTGTCCCCAGTTGTAGAACCAAGATTCATGTATTTATGCATAGAAACTGCAAAAGTTATAAATCTATAAATTTGGGTCATGCTAGCCTTTTTAGCTCCAGCAGTAAACCCAAAAAAACTAAATTCAGATCTAGAGTAAGTGGAAATTTGTGTAATTAGATTTTATTTACTGTACGGTTCTGTTCACATGGTTTACATGCTGTGCTTGATGAAGCTCGTGTTTGGTTCTATGGAGGCTCACTGTTCCTCTCTTCCTCAGGCTAACAACCGTCTGGCGAAGCGTGGCGGCCGCACGATGGCCATCACCCCGCGTCACTACTTGGACTTCATTAACCACTACGCCAACCTGTTTAATGAGAAACGCAGTGAACTGGAGGAACAGCAGATGCACCTTAATGTCGGTCTGCGCAAGATCAAAGAGACTGTGGATCAGGTAATGCTTTGGGGACCTGCTTTGCTAACCATTGCCAATCATTCGGTTTACATCATGCCTGAAGATACCAGACCGTGACCTATCGTCCAGCGCGCCCTTTTCCAGTCTTCATTTGTACCCGGCCCGCTTCAGGTGCGGTGACTAACGCCGGTGCTTTGTATCAGGTTGAGGAGCTGCGCAGGGATCTGAGGATTAAGAGCCAGGAGCTGGAGGTGAAGAATGCAGCTGCCAACGACAAGCTAAAGAAGATGGTCAAAGATCAACAGGAGGCTGAAAAGAAGAAGGCAAGACCGGAGCAGCTCGTTTCACTTTAGGTTGTTTGTCGTTTGTTGAGTTTGATGAAGGATTGTAACGTAAAAGCTTCTCATTTGCAGGTCATGAGTCAGGAGATTCAGGAAGCCGTCTACAAGCAGCAGGAAGTCATCAAAGACAAACAGTTGAGGGTGAAGCAGGATCTGGACCAGGTGGAGCCTGCTGTTATTGAGGCTCAGAACGGTATGGCTGGACCTTTATTTATTTATTTATTTATTTATTTATTTATTTATTTATTTATTTAATTCTGTGTATGGTTTTCTGATGTAGCTGCTTCTTGTTTACTCTGTAAATCTGAAATATCGATTATTGATTAACTGAAATATAACCGCGCTCTGCGGCTCCAGCTCTTTCTCTTAAGACCTCCTGCGTACGCTGGTGGAATCTGTGACTTCCTGTTGTAGCTCTTTTCCTCTTTTTGGTCGTAAGCTGTTCACCAGTCTTCTGCTCTTCTCTCCTGTGTTTAAGAGTGGTCTTCAGTGGTCCTGTATTCTCCATGATGACTTTTGCGCTGTTCCTTTCTTTTCACCACATCTTTATTCTTCTGCACCCTGTCGCTCTTCTGTGCACCTCCTGGTGGTCTTTAGCTGTTAAGTCCATTAAGAAGCAGCACTTGGTGGAGGTGCGGTCCATGGCCAACCCACCGGCGGCGGTGAAGCTGGCTCTGGAATCGATCTGCCTGCTGCTGGGCGAGAGCACCACCGATTGGAAGCAGATTCGCTCCATCATAATGCGCGAGAACTTCATCCCTACTATTGTTAACTTTTCTGCTGAAGAGATCAGGTGACCGAAGCATGCAGCGTGGAGCAACAGACCATAGAGCTCGCAAGAGGGGGGCTGTGGTCCATTGGCAGCTCATCCAGGACCAGTTTATCTTGAAATAAAAAAAATTACAAATTGAATATTGAGTATAAACAATAAGCCAGAGCACGTTTGCTTCCTTACCTCGGTTTTGTTTCCTTAGCCTTGCATCTGAGTTATGAGGCTAATTGAGCTAACAAAGTAATCGAAGCTTCAAATGCGAGCTCGTGTTTGAATTGATTTTAAATTGATTTTAAATTGTTAAATTAAAAAGTTTGTGATACAGAATTCCAATTTGATCATCAGCTGGATATCAAGACCCCCAATGTAAAGAAAATGCGTGCAGCCCCCTCTCTCGTACACTGTGGCTGTTTTGCTCCCGCCCCCTCATATCCATTAGTCCCGCATGGTCCTAAAACCTGCCCTCCTTCTCCATTCCCATCTCCCTCCATCCCCCTCTCCCGTACCCCCCTCCTCCCTCCCCCTTCCTCTTTCCCTCCCCAGCTGTCAGCTCTATAAAGAAGCAGCACCTTGTTGAAGTGCGTGCCATGGCCAACCCGCCTGCTGCTGTTAAACTGGCATTAGAGTCTATCTGCCTCCTGCTGGGGGAGGAGACTAATGACTGGAAAAAGATCAGACAAGTTATTATCAGAGACAATTTCATCTCCAGCATAGTCAACTTTGTCTCTGAGGACATGAGGTATTGTCTATTCATATTTAACTTCTCCTTTTTTTAATAAATACAACACACAATTACTTTCAACACCTCTCGGTGTGCGACAGTAAGCCACCTGACCCTTTAATTTAATTGAAGCCCCTAATTGGCTCAAACATGGTCCATTTTGTTTGTTTGTTTTTTTGTTTTGTTTTAACTAGCGTCATTGTTTCTTAAGTAATTAAGCAATAAATGTAAAATAAAGCAAAGCTGGGAAAATTCCTTTTAACCCCCCACCTCCTCTCCACCCTCCAATTCCTTAAAGGTCCCACCATTTGTTAATCTCATCCAAATTCTGGAATCTTCAGTGTAATAACTGTTGTGTTTGTTGGGGCTCAGTGACGCCATCCGAGAGAAGATGAAGAAGAACTACATGTCCAACCCCAGTTACAACTACGAGCAGGTGAACAGGGCCTCGCTGGCCTGTGGGCCTATGGTGAAATGGGCCATTGCACAGGTCAGTACCTCCATTCTCTTCATCCACTTTAAGATAACACTGTCCTAAATTCAGATTCTGAGTTTAACGCGGGTCTAATCACTGATCTGGTGGATTGGGCTGCTTTGTGAAAACGGTTGTGGAACTACAAAGACATTGAAATAATGCTCTACTTGCATGTTGCAGCTGAACTACGCAGACATGTTGAAGCGCGTGGAGCCTCTGCGCAACGAGCTGCAGAAGCTGGAGGATGATGCCACGGACAACAAGACCAAGGCTGAAGAAGTGGAGCAGATGATCCGTGACCTGGAGGCCAGCATCGCTCGCTATAAGGAAGAGTACGCCGTGCTGATCTCTGAGGCCCAGGCCATCAAGGCTGACCTCGCTGCTGTAGAGGCCAAGGTATGATTTCACTCAGTTTTATTATTAATTTTTATTAAACAGGTAGTGGAGATTCTTTCTACTCTGCTTATATACAGGGTTCCCCGCTCGTTAACAGCCCGCTCGTTATCTCTAATGACCTGCTTCAGTGCTGCGCGTGGATGCTCTCTGTGGTGTAAAGAGTGATGTGAAACAGTGCTGCTCCTGCAGGTTACAGAGTGATGTAACTGAATATCTGCTCAGTAGAGAATAGAGGGCTCATATGAAATTGCCTGCTGAGTCATTAGGTACTAGACTGGACCTTTCATTGCACACCTGTTTATCATAAACACAACCTCGTACGCACTACATCCCCTTACCAACGTCCTGTGACCACCACTAGAGTATTCATTTAAAGCCCCGTTCACTGACAGATCTCGATTAGCGCTTTTGTATGAATATGTACTCTGACAAGATGAATCAGAAGGAATGTAGTAATTAATTTTATTTATTTTTTTATTGAACAGGTGAACCGCAGCACAGCCCTGCTGAAGAGCTTGTCTGCTGAGCGAGAACGCTGGGAGAAGACCAGCGAGACATTCAAGAACCAGATGTCTACCATCGCCGGCGACTGCCTTCTGTCTGCCGCCTTCATCGCCTACGCCGGATACTTCGACCAGCAAATGAGGCAGAACCTTTTCACCACATGGTCCCACCATCTCCAGCAGGCCAATATCCAGGTGTGTCTCCAGCAGACCTTTACTGTGTGTTTAGATTTATCTCTGATCCATAACTCAGGACTAGCGAGGCTTTCTTCTGAACTCTCATCCCGAATCACTGTCTCCACCAGTTCCGCACAGACATCGCCCGTACGGAGTACCTGTCCAATGCTGACGAGAGGCTGCGCTGGCAGGCCAACTCACTGCCCGCTGATGACCTCTGCACTGAGAACGCGATCATGCTGAAGAGGTTCAACAGGTCAGTGGCAGCGAATTCGGTGGAAAGCGATGTGTGTCCGGTCCGAACAGGCCAGCAGGAGTTCTGACTGATATGACGTATTTAACAGATTGTGTTTTTTTTTTTTTTTCTAGGTATCCCTTGATAATTGACCCCTCTGGCCAGGCCACAGAGTTTATAATGAATGAATATAAAGATCGGAAGATCACGCGCACTAGCTTTTTGGATGACGCCTTCAGGAAGAACTTGGAAAGCGCTCTGAGATTTGGCAACCCTCTTCTGGTGCAGGTATGCAGTCAGCGGGTCAACTAGCAGTTTTCACTGTTACGAGTTTTTAATTTTCAGTTAAGTGAGAATTCCTGTAAATGTTTTGTTTCCCTAAAACAGTTTGTCACACTAACGAAGACGCATTGCAGCAGCACACCGCCAATACAGAGTGAATTATTAATTATTTAAATTTAATGATTTAATCCAAAGATTTTTCTTTCATCCACCGCAGGACGTGGAGAGCTACGACCCGATCTTGAACCCTGTGCTCAACAGAGAGGTGCGCAGAACCGGCGGAAGAGTCCTCATCACCCTCGGAGACCAGGATATTGACTTGTCTCCTTCTTTCGTCATCTTCCTTTCCACTCGAGACCCGACGGTAAGTACCCTGAGCTTCACTGATGAGTGTTTTGAAAAGCTGATTAAAGATTACTAACATGTGGATTGTCTGACTTACAAGGTGGAGTTCCCACCAGACCTGTGCTCGCGAGTGACTTTCGTGAACTTCACGGTAACGAGGAGCAGTCTGCAAAGTCAGTGCCTCAACGAGGTCCTAAAGGCAGAGCGGCCGGATGTGGACGAAAAGCGTTCAGATCTTCTGAAGCTGCAGGGTGAGGAACCTGATCTGCAGTGTCGTAAACAGAACTGCTGCAAACTAGAAACTAACGTGAACTAGAAACTAAGTGTTAATTAGTTAATTAGTGTTATGCAAATAGTTCCTCTGCTGGGTCATAACCAGAAGAGACACGGACACCGATTCCAATACCCGTCTGATTATGTCTCCAGTCAATAGGGGGCTACAGACACACGAGGGTTATAAATAGTGCTTAAATCAGATTCACTGAAGGGGGTCCGCTGTGGGGAAGAAAATAGACCTTAAGAAAATTGGTTTCTACCTCCTTTTAATTATTTTAAATAAAATTCTATTTTAATATGCATATTTAAAATATTTTCGTTGTCAATAGAGTAACAAAAGGGGGACCAGCAGCAAATTCACTGTTTAAAATTCTAAATTTACGTTCAGTATTACGGTTGTTGTTGTTGTTGTTGTTGTTGTTAAAGGTAAATAAAATAATAAAATAATAGTAATAATAATAATAATTCAGCCTTTTGATCACTGCAGCTGGAAGTACTTTGAGAAACCAGCTGTAGGTTCTGACCTGGTGTGAGAATCTTCTCTAATCGCTCGTCTCTTTCAGGTGAGTTCCAGCTCCGCTTGCGTCAGTTGGAGAAATCCCTCTTGCAGGCCCTGAACGAGGTCAAAGGTCGCATCCTGGATGACGACACCATCATCACCACCCTGGAGAACCTGAAGAAGGAGGCAGCAGAAGTGACGAGGAAGGTGGAGGAGACGGACATCGTCATGCAGGAAGTGGAAACTGTATCTCAGCAGTATCTGTCCCTGTCCACCGCCTGCAGCAGCATCTACTTCACAATGGAGGCTCTAAACCAGGTCTGACTCAGAGCAGTGTAGTACTGAGGTCTTCTGCAGTGCCAGGATTCTGTTGGTGGAGGTAGCAGAGGAGCGTTAGGGTTTAGATTTGCAGGAGGAGGTGTATGTAGTCCTTTTGCTCCAGTGTTGAAATATTGAATTTGATCTTTGTTCTGTTTATCTTTACTTTCTTTCTGACTGTTAAGTAAATGCCGTGTCACTAGCAGCGCCCGTAGCTTCGATCGTCACCATAAAACCAAACGTTCTCCTGTAGGGAGGAGACTGTCTTACCCCCCTCTCAATGTACACCTAGTCTTGTCTGAATAGTGGAGATGATGCGTGTGTAGTGAAAAACAGTATACTTGGTATATGGTGTAAGCTTACAGTCTTGTCTAAAAATCCTGTACCGTAATTATTTGGACAGTTCTCTTGGAATTCACAGATGAGCTTTCTAACCATTTATCTGTTGCCCTTATACAGATGCACTTCCTGTATCAGTACTCTCTGCACTTATTCCTCGACATCTACCACACTGTGCTATATGAGAACGCCAGCCTGAAGAACGTGAGTGACCATACTCAGCGTTTGTCCCTCATCACCAAGGACTTGTTCCAGGTAAGACTCTGTCCGTTGTCCAGGCAAGTCCCCTAAAACTGGGGGGTCATTTAATTGTTGGTGTTTTCCTCAAAATCTTACCTTAGTTAGATGTTTCTGCTTTTCCATAGATTGCCTTCAATAGAGTGGCTCGAGGCATGCTTCACCAGGACCACATCACTTTCGCTGTGCTGTTGGCAAGAATCAGCCTGAAAGCCAAAACCAGGTAACCACAGCGTAACACATCAGATATCTTTCCAGCAGATGTTACGTCTGCTGTAATAAGATTTCAGAAGATTGTTGTGTTGGAGATGTTCTGTGTAGATATGTAAGTGTAATGTAAAAAAAATAATAATGAAAATTCATTACCATTCATTGCTGCTCCCTGAACTCCTTGGCTTTCTACAGTGAACCATCATACGACTCAGAGTTCCAGCACTTCCTGCGTGGGAAGGAGATCGTCCTGACCGGCACAGCTGTCCCGAAAGTGAAGGGCCTGACCACGGAGCAGAGCGAGGCCATGGTCCGCCTCAGCCGCCTCCCTGCGTTCAAAGATCTTGTAACTAAAGTTCAGGCTGATGAGGTAACACAGAAGGCCAAGACAGATGAGTGGTGGACAGAAACCCCACCTCAGCTCATTCATTAATATTAATATTTTAGTTTGTATCCGGTGATAGGATATACAATTTTGACTTTTGATTGATTTTTGTGTTCCAGCAATTCTTCATGTGGCTTGAGAGCAATTCCCCCGAACTGTCTGTGCCGTTCCTGTGGGCGGAGGAGAAGACCACTAGTCAGTAGTAGCTGGAACTTTCATTAACACGTTTCAGATTAATCTGCTTCCAGTTGTTTAATATTTTGTATGTTTTTTAAGCTCCCATTGGCCAGGCTGTGCACCAGCTGCTGCTGATTCAGGCTTTCAGACCGGATCGTCTGTTGGCCATGTCGAACATCTTTGTGTCCAAGGTCTTGGGAGACACCTTCATGTCCATTATCGAACAACCCCTGGACCTGGCCAACATCGTGGACAGTGAGGTAAAGATATTCTGTTATCTTAGGTTTGAGCAATAAGAAAAGATTATATTTATCAATAATTGGAAAACTGTTGGAAGAAAATTTAGAATTACAGTGTTTATCACCTAAGACTGCGAGAACTTCTCATCTTCCACACCTTCTTGTTTATGAAGTATAGTTTCATTCTCCTGATATTAACCTTGTTATCAATAAGCTCAGACTGCTTCAGCCAAGTGTCCACCCTTTTGTAGGTGAAGCCAGGAACTCCTGTGCTCATGTGCTCCGTGCCTGGCTATGATGCGAGCGGTCTTGTCCGAGACCTGGCAGCTGAGCAGAACAAGCACATCACCTCCATTTCCATCGGTAAGAGTCACCGCTACCTCGCCTCCTCACAACTGCAGATCTGGTGAGCTGTGAGTTAACTTGGCTTCTTCTCCGCAGGTTCCGCTGAAGGCTTCAACAAGGCCGACAGAGACATCAACACTGCGGTGAAGTCTGGCAGGTAGGCGGGGCCTGTGTTGGGAATCTAGAACACTCTTGTTTTGAGTTGTTTTCCCAGTGTATCGTGGTGAAGTTGAGATTTCCTGGTTTTGTACTTTCTGAGTTGGTCTTTTCTACGTCTCCTAGGTGGGTGATGCTGGAGAATGTGCACCTGGCTCCTGGTTGGCTCATGCAACTGGAGAAGAAGCTGCATTCCATGCAACCTCATGCCAGCTTCCGTCTGTTTCTCACCATGGAGATCAACCCCAAAGTGAGCTGTGCTCTGATAATGACGTTATACTTCTGCACCTTCTGTTGATCTACTCAGTCTACTGTTTTTATCCTGATTGTTTGATTTTGTCAGCTCGATCTCCACTTATAAAAATAAGATCTGAAATCTGATTCACTCATTTCAAAGCTAAAGGTTGATACACTAGCTTGATTAGACTTGATTGACAGGGTTTGACTGTTTCTGTCTCTGACAGGTCCCGGTGAACCTGCTGCGTGCAGGACGTATCTTTGTTTTTGAGCCACCTCCTGGCGTGAAGGCCAACATGCTGAGGACGTTCAGCAGCATCCCGGTGGCTCGTATGTGCAAGGTAAAGAGCTTCACCGAACAGTTCGGCTTCTTGTTCCACAGCGGATCTAAAGTCTTACTGTAGAATTGGTTTGAATCGAAAACACGTTTTCTGTCTAATGGGTGAGGAAGTTTAGGCACTGCTGACTTTCTCTCTGGTGTTCTTTTGATCTCAGGTGGTGTTATACAGGTAGAATTAATGTACCTGCTGTTTGTGTCTGCTTTCACAGGCTCCTAACGAGCGAGCTCGCCTGTATTTCCTCCTGGCCTGGTTCCATGCAGTCATCCAGGAGCGTCTTCGCTATGCACCGCTGGGTTGGTCCAAAAAGTACGAGTTTGGAGAGTCTGACCTGCGTTCAGCCTGTGATACCGTGGACACCTGGTTGGACGACACTGCTAAGGTCTGAAAATAAAAATATATAAACGAAAATGAAAAAATGAAAAGTACTGAAATGAGAAACACAATTCATTGAAGTTGTAGCCACGTTCACAGAGCTGGCGTGGTTTTAACTGTGTGGCTGATGTTTACTGATGTAGGAAACACTTGCTTATCAGCTCATGTCCAAGATGTTAGAAGTGATACTTCACTCAGGTTGTGTAGATCACCAGAAAGCCCTTGGCGTGCAGTGGTGTCTTCTTGTTGGTTTGTCGATGGTCATGTGTGTTTGTAAACAGTAATCAGTGTGGTTTTTATTTATTTTTGTTTGTTTGTTTGTTTGTTTGTTTGTTTGTTTTTAAACCCTCAGGGTCGGCAGAACATTTCCCCTGATAAGATACCATGGGCAGCGCTGAAGACCCTCATGGCCCAGTCCATTTACGGAGGTCGCATTGATAACGAGTTTGACCAGCGACTTCTCAACACCTTCCTGGAGCGCATCTTCACCACAGGCAGCTTCGACAGCGAGTTCAAGTTGGCGCTGAAAGTGGACGGACACAAGGACATCAAAATGCCGGATGGTATTAGGTCAGTGCAGTTAGGACGTTTAGGATGAAGAGTTGTTGTGAACTGTGTTTCTCTCTCTGTCGTTAAGAAGCTCGTTAAGAAGATCGTTAAGAAAACTGTGTTTTGCAGACGTGAGGAGTTCATGCACTGGGTGGAGATGCTCCCAGACACTCAGACTCCGTCATGGCTGGGGTTGCCAAGTAACGCAGAGAGGGTTCTTCTCGCCACTCAGGGTACGGTCATCAGTTCTTTTGTCAGTCAGGCGTGCACCATTGGTGGTTTTCCCTTCTGCTCCTCCGGTTGCCATGGAGACAGTTTTTACTTCATGTCTCATCTATTAACCATGACTCTCCTCTTTCACAGTGCTCTCTCTCTCTCTAATACATTCTGTCAGTTTCCACAGGCTCTTAACCAGATCAAACACTAGACGGCATTCATTTCCTCAGTCTGCTCTGAGCCGGATACACCCTCTCCAGCCTGGACGATCTGACGGCTCACGCTGACTCACCGAGTCCTGACTCCACCTCGTACTTTAATCTGTAGAATAGGACCTTAAACATCTTCATACGCAGCCGGTTACTGTTATGAATCCTGGGTGGGGTTAGGTTCATGATGGTGCCTTGAAGAAAAGCAGGGGGGTGGTGGAGGGGGGACTCATCAGAAGTTAAATGGTATAGTAAATGTTTATAGTTATATTAATTTCTCCAGGAAGGATTTATCCTCGTTTCTTTTCACTTTATGTCTAAAATTACTTTTAAAAATATCTCAGGCAGACAAATCATATATCTTAATATTAACAACATATATAAGTTAAAACCTACGTAAACTTCAGAGACCAGTTCCGAGGTGTTATTTTGGGAATCACGTTTAGGAATATTGGGTGAAAGGAGTCCTTTAAAGCCTGCTGATCATGCATATGAGAGTGGGTGTGTCCGGCTGAGGGTATGGGTGTGTCCTCACCCTCCAGCAGCTGTATTTGGCTGCCGTCATGTCACCTCACAGCTTCTGAGCTCTCTGCTTTTGTCGGACTGCTGGCTATTTCCAGTTTGTTAAATTTTTAAGTTTCCCAGTGTGCATGCCCTCTGTGAAGTATGTGAGAGAAACGTTTCTTGGCCTGCTGTGACATACTTCCTCGTTTTTGTTAGATTTCCTTTTAACACGTTAAACCCTTTTTAACAGCGCTAGAGGACTAGAAGTGCTCCCTAGTGCAAGTTTGTCATCCACCATTAATTTATTCTCCTTCCTTCATTTCCTGTGGGCCTACCCCCCGGTTGTTGTTCCCGCCCACCTACACCACCCTTGGCCATGGTCCCGTCTCCCTCCCTGCCTGTGGTCCCTGCCATGCCTCTCCCCTCCCTCAGGCACTGACATGATGGGTAAGCTGCTGAAAATGCAGATGCTGGAGGATGAGGACGACCTGGCCTACGAGACGGAGAAGAAGCAGCGCACGGCGTCGTCCTCCGATGCGCAGCCGGCGTGGATGAGGACCCTGCACACCACCGCCTGCAACTGGCTCCAGCTCATACCGCTGTCTGTAAACCCCCTTAAACGCACTGTGGAGAACATCAAGGTAGGTTCTTCAGCACCAGTGAACGCCTACATGGAAACTAACTGTCGGAAGAGAGAGGTCTATTTTCTTGGTTGGTTGGTTATTTATTTATTTATTTATTTATTTATTTACTCGCTTGCACAAACATTTGTAATGATTACACCAGCAGCTGCTTAATGAGCTGGAAATAATGAGTCAGACCAATAATAGGTGTGGCCGTAATACCAGTGACTGTAATTGGGAATGATTACATCACCAGTTCTGACTTAACCCCCACTACAGGCCTGTATACACATAACTTATGTTTATTAGTAGTTATTAAATATTTTATTATTAACTAGTTAGTCCACATATATATGACTGATTGTCAGTAAGGTTCATTTCAATACATATTGTTTGTTTATTTTAATCACATCTGTAATCAGCTGTACTCTAGTTATATTTATATAAAATATTTATCTTTCTTATTTAGGATCCTTTGTTCCGCTTCTTTGAACGGGAGGTGAAGATGGGTGCTCGTATGCTGCAAGACGTGCGTCAGGACCTCACCGACGTTGTGCAAGTGTGCGAGGGAAAGAAAAAGCAGACCAACGTGTTGAGAACGCTGATCAATGACCTTGTTAAAGGTTGGTCACGTGGAGTTCCAGCACTTCATACTGGGGCCAGTTATAGAGGAGCTAAATCTACTGGTTTTAAATGGTTTGTAATGAAACTCTAACCCTGTTTGTTCTGCAGGCATTCTGCCCCGGAGCTGGTGCCGCTACACGGTTCCTACCTCCATGACCGTGATTCAGTGGGTGGCTGACTTCAGTGAGCGCATCAAGCAACTGCAGCAGATCTCCCAGGGAGCGGCCAGCGGGGGCGCCAAAGAGCTGAAGGTGAGTCTTTTTAAACAATGACAATAAAATATTGAAATATTGTATCACCTGCATGTGACAGCGTTTCAAACAGTCGTACTTTTTAAAAATATTTGTTCCAGTCTTTAAAAAAATGAATGGAATACCTTTGTTTACATATTTGTGTTTGTGGGAATTATTAACGCGTCATGCTGGTAGAGCATCTAATGAGCTTAAATATGTTTTTCTAGAACATCCATGTGAACCTGGGCAGTCTCTTTGTGCCGGAGGCCTATATTACAGCCACCCGGCAGTATGTGGCTCAGGCGAACAGCTGGTCTCTGGAGGAGCTGGGCCTGGAGGTCAATGTCACTTCTGCACAGGGAGCAGCGCTGGATGCCTGCAGCTTCGGCATTAAGGGTGAGAGACCCGTCCAGAAACTAGTGCTGCTCTAGTGAACAAATTTAATCTATCGTTTTAAACGTGGCTGATAATGTTCATCACTTACACCTGAGTTCTCTAGTCCAGCACAGTAGTTACTGATCCATACCCAGAACCAGAGGTCCTTCTGTCAGAGTGAACAGTAAACACAAACAGAAGCAACAGCAGGAAGAGCTTTAGCTTTAGGTTTAACTGGAACCAGCAGTCTGGACTGTTTCACTTTTCCTGGCGGTAGAAATAAAACGATGCTGTGTTAGGGACGTTACTGTCGCTGTACCTCACTGTCCAATCAAACGCTCACTAAAGCTCAGCAGCTTGTAAAGGGCTCGTAGCTGATCAGGTAAGTGAGCCACCAAACACCAGAAAGTACCCGGCACCAACACCAGGACCGGGATCGCTTGCTTACAGCATAACGACTGGTGCTCTGTTCCTGTGCCACAGGTCTGAAGTTGCAGGGAGCCACCTGCACCAACAACAAGCTCTCCCTCTCCACTGCCATCTCCACGGAGCTGCCCCTCACGCAGCTGCGCTGGATGAAGCAGAACAACGCGGAGAAGAGGAACATGGTAAGTCAGCACTCTGCTGGTAGTCACGTGTACGTGGGCTGTAAAGCAACGTGTATATTAGCTTTAACAGCCTTTATCTTCCTAACCGGGGTTCCTTCTCCTCCCACCTGTCTCCAGGTCACCCTGCCGGTGTATCTGAACTTCACCCGCACAGAGCTTATCTTCACTGTGGACTTCGACATCGCCACCAAGGAGGATCCACACAACTTCTACGAGCGCGGCGTGGCCATCCTCTGCACAGAGTAGATGATTCCCGAGTCATTACTAATCATTTAACCGTATACCGTTATATATATAATCTCTCTTCGTAGCTTCGTAGACGCTTGTGTGACTCAGAACTTACAGAAATGTAGTCTTAGTGTAACCGTTCATTATAAATGTAAGAGTTTGTTTCTCAGAAAGGAAATAGAAAGTCGGGGGATGTTAGAAGATGGATCTGAGCACGATTAGGAGGGTTTAAAATCAAGTCTGGTTTTAAGAGAAGGAAACTGTATGTGTTTTAAGGTGGAACAGTGAATGTTGAATAAAGTTTTTTGCATGTTAGACGGTTTCAACTGGCCATACAGCGTCCTTTGGTTTATTACATTTTTAAAAATGTGCAGTCTCTTATTTTAACAGGAGCTAGAAGTCACAGACGAGGGTTCTAATGTTTGGAATTAATCTCGAATACTGAAAATAGAAGAATTTACTTTATTCAAGATCTACACGTCCATAGAATAAGAGAAGATTTTAACACAAGTGTCATCCTTCTGACCACTGCCTTGCATAAAACAATGATCTGCAGTTGGGTGGGGTTTCCCTGAGGTTCACACGCAGTTCTGGATTATGAAAAACACTGATATGAAATATGGAGCTGTAGTTATATCAGCACGCATTATCCACTGAGTGTAAACCTAATTTAACTGAGAGTACACGTGTAAGAACTTTCAGCATGTGACCTTACAAGAGGAATTATGAGCCAATCTCTTGTGGTGTTCATGTTATATTTTGTTTATATATATATATATATTGATAGATTGATAGATATAGTTGATATATATTTATATATATATTAGCAATAAGACTCTGTAGACATTGCTTTAATGCAGAAAAGGCCAGTGTGTGTCTTAGTAAAGCTAGGTGTAAATTGATAAAGAATTTATTAATAAATAATTCATAAATCATAATAATAAACAGATTTTTCCTCAGTTAGTGTTTTGCTGATGGCTCTAGACGGCCATAGGTGTAAGAGAGATGAATTACAAACCCAGTTCCAGAGTTAGGACCGTATGTGAGAGGCTAGTAAAAACAAAGCGGTGACCAGTGAGTTGAGTTTGTTCTGTATTTTACTGAAAATGATGCTTAAACTATATTTATCATTTATTGAACATCAAATTTGAAATTAATATTTATGATCTGCAAAAACAGTGATGACTGCAACATGTTTGGACCGAGCATGTTTACTACTGTTAGAATAACGTTCCTTAACCGTTCAGGACAAACACACCTGATCAGTTCAGGCAGGGTGTTTGATCACTCTTCTGTTAGTGTAACCGAGCGGTCACAGTTTTACACTCCCTCTCACTGAACAGCCAAATGAAACATTACATCACTTCTCTGTGCACTGTTATTTAATAACTATAAAAATGTTTAATCTGCATATTTCTAAATTCCTCTAACCGTTCAGTGACCTGTAGTGCCCTGTGGGTGAGTCATCCTCTTCCTGGAGGAAATAATAATTATATATTTTAAATTAAATGTAGTCAGAAACGTTAGGATGCTGAGAAAGTTACTGAAAGTTCTAGTTTCACTGTTTTTAAATAAAATAGTGAAAGTGAGCTGAAGGTACAGCATGCTTTAATTTGGAGGGTCTCAGTATGAAGTACAGAGCGCGTCACTCATCAGACGAGGTGCGAACAAATAACTATTTATACATTCTTTAAACAAAAGAAGATACGGGTCAGTAGAACACCATACAGGAGATATCTGCACCACCACCCCCAACCCTAACCCTAACCCCAACCCTAACCCTAACCCCGCCACCCTCCGGCAAAGAGGACCAGACCAATCAAAACTAATTCTGTACTGAGTTTAAAGTCTAATCTGCTCTGACAGTTTAATAAATATTTATGTACGAACATTCTGGTTTAATGTGAGACACCAGGTATGTTCGATCACAGGACCAGGAGCGCTTCTGCAGGATTAGTTACTTTATTATTATTATTATTTTACAATTTCAGTTCATACCACTGAATTTTAAGGAAACATGGTGCTGCCATCATTAGAGTAAACCTGCATTCCCCTCCCCTCCTCCTCCTCCTCCTCCTCCTCCTCCCGTATTTAAACATTCAGACCCACATTTTAAACATCCGTTCCAAACATCAGGAATACTGTCAGCAGCAGCTTCTGGTTTATAGAAAGTGCATGTGATCTAAACTCTTTCCATCACGATCCATCTCCACCTGCACTGGTAGCACACCTCCTACAGGAACCAATTACAGTCTTCATCATCATCATCATCATCATCATCAGCGTGCAGGTTCATTAGTGAGATGATCCATTCCGGAGGAGCAGAGTTACAGAAGAACCATTTATTTCATCCCTACGAAGAAAAAATATTCAAATCAACAGCAAATTAATAAAACATCTCCATCTTCAAAAAACCACACACTTTACACACAATCAGCACTAAACCACTTCCCTAAACCTAAACCACACACTTTACACACAATCAGCACTAAACCACTTCCCTAAACCTAAACCTAACACTTTACACACAATCAGCACTAAACCACTTCCCTAAACCTAAACCTAACACTGTACACACAATCAGCACTAAACCACTTCCCTAAACCTAAACCTAACACTTTACACACAATCAGCACTAAACCACTTCCCTAAACCTAACCCTAACACTGTACACACAATCAGCACTAAACCACTTCCCTAAACCTAAACCTAACACTGTACACACAATCAGCACTAAACCACTTCCCTAAACCTAAACCTAACACTTTACACACAATCAGCACTAAACCACTTCCCTAAACCTAAACCTAACACTTTACACACAATCAGCACTAAACCACTTCCCTAAACCTAAACCTAACACACAATCAGCACTAAACCACTTCCCTAAACCTAAACCTAACACTTTACACACAATCAGCACTAAACCACTTCCCTAAACCTAAACCTTTACACACAATCAGCACTAAACCACTTCCCTAAACCTAACCCTAACACTGTACACACAATAAGCACTAAACCACTTCCCTAAACCTAACCCTAACACTGTACACACAATCAGCACTAAACCACTTCCCTAAACCTAACACTTTACACACAATCAGCACTAAACCACTTCCCTAAACCTAAACCTTTACACACAATCAGCACTAAACCACTTCCCTAAACCTAACCCTAACACTGTACACACAATAAGCACTAAACCACTTCCCTAAACCTAACCCTAACACTGTACACACAATCAGCACTAAACCACTTCCCTAAACCTAAACCTAACACTTTACACACAATCAGCACTAAACCACTTCCCTAAACCTAACCCTAACACTGTACACACATTCAGCACTAAACCACTTCCCTAAACCTAACACTGTACACACAATCAGCACTAAACCACTTCCCTAAACCTAACCCTAACACTTTACACACAATCAGCACTAAACCACTTCCCTAAACCTAACCTTAACACTGTACACACAATCAGCACTAAACCACTTCCCTAAACCTAAACCTAACACTTTACACACAATCAGCACTAAACCACTTCCCTAAACCTAAACCTAACACTGTACACACAATCAGCACTAAACCACTTCCCTAAACCTAAACCTAACACTTTACACACAATCAGCACTAAACCACTTCCCTAACCTTAAACCTAAACCTAACACTTTACACACAATCAGCACTAAACCACTTCCCTAAACCTAAACCTAACACTTTACACACAATCAGCACTAAACCACTTCCCTAAACCTAACCCTAACACTTTACACACAATCAGCACTAAACCACTTCCCTAAACCTAACCTTAACACTGTACACACAATCAGCACTAAACCACTTCCCTAAACCTAAACCTAACACTTTACACACAATCAGCACTAAACCACTTCCCTAAACCTAAACCTAACACTGTACACACAATCAGCACTAAACCACTTCCCTAAACCTAACCCTAACACTGTACACACAATCAGCACTAAACCACTTCCCTAAACCTAACCCTAACACTGTACACACAATCAGCACTAAACCACTTCCCTAAACCTAAACCTAACACTTTACACACAATCAGCACTAAACCACTTCCCTAAACCTAACCCTAACACTGTACACACAATCAGCACTAAACCACTTCCCTAAACCTAAACCTAACACTGTACACACAATCAGCACTAAACCACTTCCCTAAACCTAACCCTAACACTTTACACACAATCAGCACTAAACCACTTCCCTAACCCTAACACTGTACACACAATCAGCACTAAACCACTTCCCTAAACCTAAACCTAACACTTTACACACAATCAGCACTAAACCACTTCCCTAAACCTAACCCTAACACTGTACACACAATAAGCACTAAACCACTTCCCTAAACCTAACCCTAACACTGTACACACAATCAGCACTAAACCACTTCCCTAAACCTAAACCTAACCCTAACACTGTACACACAATCAGCACTAAACCACTTCCCTAAACCTAACCCTAACACTGTACACACAATCAGCACTAAACCACTTCCCTAAACCTAAACCTAACACTGTACACACAATCAGCACTAAACCACTTCCCTAAACCTAACCCTAACACTTTACACACAATCAGCACTAAACCACTTCCCTAACCCTAACACTGTACACACAATCAGCACTAAACCACTTCCCTAAACCTAAACCTAACACTTTACACACAATCAGCACTAAACCACTTCCCTAAACCTAACCCTAACACTGTACACACAATAAGCACTAAACCACTTCCCTAAACCTAACCCTAACACTGTACACACAATCAGCACTAAACCACTTACCTAAACCTAACACTTTACACACAATCAGCACTAAACCACTTCCCTAAACCTAACCCTAACACTGTACACACAATCAGCACTAAACCACTTCCCTAAACCTAAACCTAACACTTTACACACAATCAGCACTAAACCACTTCCCTAAACCTAAACCTAACACTGTACACACAATCAGCACTAAACCACTTCCCTAAACCTAACCCTAACACTTTACACACAATCAGCACTAAACCACTTCCCTAAACCTAAACCTAACCCTAACACTGTACACACAATCAGCACTAAACCACTTCCCTAAACCTAAACCTAAACCTAACACTTTACACACAATCAGCACTAAACCACTTCCCTAAACCTAAACCTAACCCTAACACTTTACACACAATCAGCACTAAACCACTTCCCTAAACCTAACCTTAACACTGTACACACAATCAGCACTAAACCACTTCCCTAAACCTAAACCTAACACTTTACACACAATCAGCACTAAACCACTTCCCTAAACCTAAACCTAACACTGTACACACAATCAGCACTAAACCACTTCCCTAAACCTAAACCTAACACTTTACACACAATCAGCACTAAACCACTTCCCTAACCTTAAACCTAAACCTAACACTTTACACACAATCAGCACTAAACCACTTCCCTAAACCTAAACCTAACACTTTACACACAATCAGCACTAAACCACTTCCCTAACCTTAAACCTAAACCTAACACTTTACACACAATCAGCACTAAACCACTTCCCTAAACCTAAACCTAACACTTTACACACAATCAGCACTAAACCACTTCCCTAACCTTAAACCTAAACCTAACACTTTACACACAATCAGCACTAAACCACTTCCCTAACCCTAAACCTAACACTGTACACACAATCAGCACTAAACCACTTCCCTAACCCTAAACCTAACACTGTACACACAATCAGCACTAAACCACTTCCCTAAACCTAACCTTAACACTGTACACACAATCAGCACTAAACCACTTCCCTAAACCTAAACCTAACACTTTACACACAATCAGCACTAAACCACTTCCCTAAACCTAACCTTAACACTGTACACACAATCAGCACTAAACCACTTCCCTAAACCTAAACCTAACACTGTACACACAATCAGCACTAAACCACTTCCCTAAACCTAACCTTAACACTGTACACACAATCAGCACTAAACCACTTCCCTAAACCTAAACCTAACACTTTACACACAATCAGCACTAAACCACTTCCCTAAACCTAAACCTAACACTTTACACACAATCAGCACTAAACCACTTCCCTAACCTTAAACCTAAACCTAACACTTTACACACAATCAGCACTAAACCACTTCCCTAAACCTAAACCTAACACTTTACACACAATCAGCACTAAACCACTTCCCTAACCTTAAACCTAAACCTAACACTTTACACACAATCAGCACTAAACCACTTCCCTAACCCTAAACCTAACACTGTACACACAATCAGCACTAAACCACTTCCCTAACCCTAACCTTAACACTGTACACACAATCAGCACTAAACCACTTCCCTAACCCTAAACCTAACACTGTACACACAATCAGCACTAAACCACTTCCCTAAACCTAAACCTAACACTGTACACACAATCAGCACTAAACCACTTCCCTAAACCTAAACCTAACACTTTACACACAATCAGCACTAAACCACTTCCCTAAACCTAAACCTAACACTGTACACACAATCAGCACTAAACCACTTCCCTAAACCTAACCCTAACACTTTACACACAATCAGCACTAAACCACTTCCCTAAACCTAAACCTAACCCTAACACTGTACACACAATCAGCACTAAACCACTTCCCTAAACCTAACCTTAACACTTTACACACAATCAGCACTAAACCACTTCCCTAAACCTAACCCTAAACCTAACACTTTACACACAATCAGCACTAAACCACTTCCCTAAACCTAACCTTAACACTGTACACACAATCAGCACTAAACCACTTCCCTAAACCTAAACCTAACACTGTACACACAATCAGCACTAAACCACTTCCCTAAACCTAAACCTAACACTGTACACACAATCAGCACTAAACCACTTCCCTAAACCTAAACCTAACACTTTACACACAATCAGCACTAAACCACTTCCCTAAACCTAAACCTAACACTGTACACACAATCAGCACTAAACCACTTCCCTAAACCTAACCCTAACACTTTACACACAATCAGCACTAAACCACTTCCCTAAACCTAAACCTAACCCTAACACTGTACACACAATCAGCACTAAACCACTTCCCTAAACCTAACCTTAACACTTTACACACAATCAGCACTAAACCACTTCCCTAAACCTAACCCTAAACCTAACACTTTACACACAATCAGCACTAAACCACTTCCCTAAACCTAACCTTAACACTTTACACACAATCAGCACTAAACCACTTCCCTAAACCTAACCTTAACACTGTACACACAATCAGCACTAAACCACTTCCCTAAACCTAAACCTAACACTTTGCACACAATCAGCACTAAACCACTTCCCTAACCTTAAACCTAAACCTAACACTTTACACACAATCAGCACTAAACCACTTCCCTAAACCTAACCTAACACTTTACACACAATCAGCACTAAACCACTTCCCTAACCTTAAACCTAAACCTAACACTGTACACACAATCAGCACTAAACCACTTCCCTAACCTTAAACCTAAACCTAACACTTTACACACAATCAGCACTAAACCACTTCCCTAAACCTAAACCTAACCCTAAACCACAACTTTAACATCTTTAAATTATTTTATTAAAGAGACACGCTGCTCACATACTACCCCAAAATCAGAAACTGGGAAAAAAATAATAAAACGAAAAACAAGTTTTCTTACATTTACTTAAACTTTACTTTACTTTCATTGCAGACCGTATAGGATCTCCAGTTGAAAATGAAAATTATTAAAATGTTTAAAAACAATTCCGCCCCCTACAGTACAGAACAACAACTGCTCAAAGAATCCAGAGGATTTACAGAGAGCAGCATAAACTGAAAATCCATCATCTCTGATCCCGCAGACAGAACCGCACCAAGACCCGCCATCCATCAACAGCTGGTATGAACATGTGGGTACCGAGTTCCTCAGGCTGCAGCACAGTCACACCTCCACACTGCCAAATTTCCTTCTGGATCAATAACGTATCTGTCTATCACTCACAGACCTGAACCTACAGCCTCGGGTTTAAGGTTAACCATGACCAGACGAGCTGTCCACTTCTCTGGGCTCAAAGGGTTCTGGGATGGATATGTCGTGGTCAGACAAATCAATGTTCTAGATCTTTTGTTCTAGATCTTTTTGGAAGAAATGGATGCTGTGTCCATTCCAGTGTGTGATCAGCAGCAGGTAGAAGAGCCAGGGCTGGTCAGGGTTTGGGCTCAGCGAATCAGAGCGCTGGGTTATTTACACGTCTGTGATGAAAGCACTGCAACACCACCTGCTGCTCACATCATAAACACATCACTGCGGAGGAGGAACACACGCAGGCTGGACAGAGAACATGTGGAGAACTTCAAAACGAAGAACACAACAGCAGTTACCCCAGAACCTTCAGACGAGCTTTCAGGAGGACCAGGATGAAATAACACCTGAAACACTTTCATCGCTTGCTATCCTCTTTCAGGTGTGTGAAGGGATGGAAGCTCTACAGAGTGGTAGGAGTGTAAGAAAATATTAGAATATTGAATATCAGGAGATTATATTTAGTGATTCTGTATTGATTCTCAAAAAACAGTATCTATACACAGATTCCTGACAGACAGTGAATCAGTGTGTGTTGTGTTTAAACCTCTGACCACTAGATGGCAGTGTTGTAATCCATTTTCAGCTCCACTCCAACATTAACAAGCAGCACAAGGACGCAGTGCTATTGTAAACATTGATAAACCTGTTTATACAGTGGAGTGTTTTAAAAGTGGGATTTGAAAAATCACTGTATATCACTTTACTTGCAGTATCGTAGTATATCGTGATATATTGAATCGTGACGTCTGTATCGATATGATATGTATTGTATCACCGGGTTCTTGCTGATACACAGTCCTACAGAGGAGGAGATGCTTCAACAGAGTCAGTGTTTTAAAGCTGTTTCCGTCCTGAACTGAAGGAACTGATGTAGATTAACAGACTAAACTAATCTGACCAGACAAACACAGAATACCTGAAATCATACGGTCTACCACATAAAACTCTACATGTTCCATACGGTCCCAGCTCGTTTCTGATCTGTCTTCACTCCGGATCATAAAGAATCCCTGTCGATTATTTAAAGCAGCAGAAATGGCTAAATGCAGCTGGCTATCGGAACGCTAACAGCAGACCAATCAGAGTAGCCTGCTGACTCACCCCTGCTACACAGTGAGTCACTCCAGAACTCCGGACTCACCTCCGGACTCACCTCTGGGAAAGCGGTCTCTGTCTCCATTGGAGTGATGCACTGCTTCTTCCTGTGCAGGTACTCCTCCGCCTCTCCCGACGGGATGTACAGCTTCCTTTTAGAGAGTGTCCCGGTGTGGGCGGGGCTCCTGAGGAACTCGGCTGTGCTTTGAGGAACAGCGGAGGAGGAGAGGGGGAACTTCTCCAGCACCTCAGTACCGGCGTCGTAGGAGAAGCCCCCCTGATTACCAGGCTTCATCTCCGAGTCACTCGATGACCTCATCTGGACATCTGTAAGAGGAACCACGGTCACACCATCTCTGGGCCCGGGTCTCCTCATGTCGAGAAGGGGGGCAGGATTGGGGGCCACTTTGCGACCCCTCCCTTTCATTCTGAAGCCGCCGTGTTTCTGTCTTTTTGGCCCGTCAGAGGAAGCGGAGTCTTCTGAGCTTCCGTCATACGGGTCCACGAGCTGAGACACGACCAGAGGACAGTTAACGTCCAGCACACTTTAAACTCTAAACATACTTCACCTGCTGTCTGGAGTGTTTTAATGATAGAAACTAATAGTTATAAACTCCAAAATAAAAAATATTCATTTAATTACTATTCAAACATTCCAGTGTACATGCATTTTCTGAGATTTTATATTTTATTTATATAATTTATATTTCTTTGTATCTTTTAGAAACAGTATTAGAATGAATTCAATGTAGAAATCAGTGGAATTAGTTATTTGTTATTAGAATTGTATAGTTAATGTCAGGTTACTGACTAGAACAGAGACCCCGTCACTCCAGGGCTCGCTGCTCTACACCGACTACCTGTCCAGTACAGAACACAGTTAAAGTGCTGTTATTTATATTTATATTTATATAAATAAGCTAAATAAGCCCCTCCTCTATCACAGACCTGCTGACACCCTCAACTTCTCAACGTTCTCCAAGATCATCTTCACAGAACTTGCTGACTGCTCCACTCAGGGCTCGGCTGGAACTTAAAGGTGATCGTGTGTTTGCGGTTGATGCTCCTTCAACAACACTGACTGGCTTAGTACTCTCAGTATTCTCAGTATTTTCAGTATTCTCAGTACTCTCAGTATTCTCAGTATTCTCAGTACTCTCAGTATTCTCAGTACTCTCAGTATTCTCAGTACTCTCAGTACTCTCAGTATTCTCAGTATTTTCAGTATTCTCAGTACTCTCAGTATTCTCAGTACTCTCAGTATTCTCAGTACTCTCAGTACTCTCAGTATTTTCAGTATTTTCAGTACTGTCAGTACTCTCAGTATTTTCAGTATTTTCAGTACTGTCAGTACTCTCAGTATTTTCAGTATTCTCAGTACTCTCAGTATTTTCAGTATTCTCAGTACTGTCAGTACTCTCAGTATTCTCAGTACTCTCAGTATTTTCAGTACTCTCAGTGTTCTCAGTACTATCAGTACTCTCAGTATTCTCAGTACTCTCAGTATTTTCAGTATTTTCAGTACTGTCAGTACTCTCAGTATTCTCAGTATTCTCAGTACTCTCAGTATTCTCAGTACTGTCAGTACTCTCAGTATTTTCAGTATTCTCAGTACTGTCAGTACTCTCAGTATTCTCAGTATTTTCGGTATTCTCAGTACTCTCAGTATTCTCAGTACTCTCAGTATTTTCAGTATTCTCAGTATTTTCAGTATTCTCAGTACTCTCCTTCACACTGCAGCATTTCCAGACCAACATTAACAAATGCTGATGTTCTCCTGTTGAACCAGATGAGCTATTGGTCTTCAGTCTCACTCTGGAAGACTGTTTGTTCTGTCTGAAGTGTTTATTGTTCACTAATAAGTGCTACATTTAATTGATCTACTTTCAGCTTTCCTTCAACAGTGGAGGTGCTAGTGTAGTATTTCATACTGACATAATTCTGATATGTACAGAGAAAAAGTGTTTGTTATTTTAATACAGTAACAGTGCAGGGGTTATTTATTTATTTACATTACTTCACAATGTAATCCAAATAAAATCTCTGGGTCTTACCTGCCCACCCCCTTTTAGAAGTTCTAGCTATAGCTGTGAGACTATGAACTTCCAGTCAGTCGTAGATAAATCAGAGGGAATTGTAAATAAATACAGAGTTCATTTGTTTGGTATATTAACTGTGGGCAGACGTTCTGATCAAGTTATGAAGATCATACAGAAACCAGAAAGTAGATTCTTCTCTTTAAGGTTCTGAGCACTAAAACTCTGGTTCCACTTTTACTCACTTGGTGGGAGTGTCGTCCAAATGGTTTCTGTGGTAAAGTAGGCCTCTGAAGACCAGCGCTGAGCTGTAGAGACTCGGACAGAAATAATAAAGTCATGATTTTGGTAATGGGGTTGTGCCCTTCAGTCACACTTACAACAACACCAATGTGCACGTGTAGCTCAGCCTTCACAGAAAACTTTCCAAACACTTTCCTCTCGTCTACGAGCTTCTGTGAGCCTTAACCTTCACTCTGTGCTGACGGACTACAGTTCCCAAAGACATGTCGCCTTTAATGCTTTCATATTTCACATAGCTTAACAACCTGCTTCTATTTTATCTTGGAATGAAGTGGTCACTACTGGGGCAATACCTTACTGCTAACATCAGACCATCTGGGGCTCGTGTCCGACTCGGAGTCTGAGCTTGAATCCACTTTGCACATCTCCTAAAACAAAACAGACAAACTAGCTACACCAGAAAATAAATATATTCTCCTTTACATCAAACTATTCACTACAAACTGGAACAGATGATCATCTCCTAACATGAGTAGTAGATTTGGAGAAGAGCAGGTCTACCATGTACTTGAATGCCAGTCTGTCCATGGTGTCTGGGCTTCTGGGAGAAAAGCTCTGGGCACAAACACCTAGGAGAACATGTTGTGTTAGTAAACGCACAAGCAGTCTTCACCTCCTCCTACAGAGCTACCTGGATGACGAAAGCAAACGCAAGCAGCGTTATTAATAATATTAATTTAATATTACTGTTATATCAGAAACCTATATGTGTTGTTTCCCGGGCTGAGGCTGGAGGCCGTGTACCTGCATGTCGTCGCCGTAACTGTTTGGTCGGCATTGTAGTCCCGGCCTGAGGAGACATGCTCCAGACCATATGCTCCAGACCAGTGGAGGTAGCTTGAGGAGCATCGCGGAGGAGCTGGAAGGCATACAGGGGCAAATGAGAGAGTAGGCCTGTTAGCCTGCAAATAAATAAATAAATAAATTAAATAAATAAATAAATAAATAAGTACAAAAGCTGTTGTTATTTTATTTACATAGCATACGGGTATCTACGTTCATGGGCTTGTAATAGATTCGCAGGTAGCTGTACATTTCTAATACTTTTTGGAAGAAAAATACAATGAAGGCATTATTTGACTTTTTTTTTTAATCATTTTAATACTCATTCTTAACAGTAAAAAATAAAAGTTAGGCTCTTTAACGAAAACAGCGCGCGATAATGTTTAGAAGTTAAAGGCTTCGTGTGCTTTTGTGACAGTTTATTTTTTAACTTTAGTGGGTCCGCCTCTATTTCATCCCGTCTTTTTATTTTATTCTCAGTGAGTTATTAATAAGAATACAGGTTTACAGACTGAGTTTATCATTTTTATTTTTAATAGCTCCTCTAAAATAATCTGATAAATAACCGCAGCAGGCTGTGTGCTCGCCTCTGCGCATGCGCGGCGCGTAAGATCCGGGCCTGGGCCAGGATGAATGCAAATTTCAAAGATGGCGGCGGAGGGAGGAGGGAAGGAGATGAACGAGATCAAAACTCAGTTCACGACCCGCGAAGGCGCCTACAAACTCCTCACACACTCCGAGTACAGCCGCCCCAACCGGGTGCCTTTCAACTCGCAGGGCTCCAACCCCGTCAAGGTGTCGTTCGTGAACGTGAACGACCAGTCCGGTAACGGCGAGCGGGTGTGCTTTAACGTGGGCCGCGAGCTCTACTTCTACATCTACAAAGGCGTCCGAAAGGTAAACAGCGCCGCGGCTCTCCGGGCCTTTCTCCTCTCCCCCGGCGGACGCGGTTAAAGCGGCTGAGCTCCCGTTAGTAGCGGGGTCCGGTTTGTGTGCGGAGCCGCGGGCTCGGTGTTTAGCTGCTTTCCGCTCCGCGTATTTGCGTGAACCGCTTGCTAACGTTAGCTAGTCTGAGCTAGCCTAGCTCGAGAAGCGGACCGACAAGCTGTCAGTCTGGGCCTCACGGCAGGTACACCTGTCACAGACTCAGAACCAGCCGCGTTCAGGCCCGGTTTGTCCTCTGAGTACGATACTGATCGCTGTTTGTGTTTTGATGAACGTCTCCGTCACAGCGGTACCGTGTGGTGTGAGTATGACCGCTAGCGGTGTACGTGTCGGTACAGACCGGGCTGGACTGGTCTTCAGTGAGCTAAGCTACTCAGCAGCAACCTGACGAGTGAGCTGCTGTGAACATTGTTTATATTTAATTCCACCACCGAGCCCTCCTCCTCTTCCTCCTCTTCCTCCTTTTCCTCTTCCTCGTCAGCTGTTGGCGGTGCTCGGACATTGAGCAGGGGGGTTAAAAGTCTGCTGTGACGTCTTTTCGTCACAGTTTCCGCTGTAAGTTGGACATTTCTGCTCGCTGTGATCTGAAACTGGATCAGAGTGAGACTCGTGTGTGGAGTGTTCAGAGACCTGCTCTCCAGTCCTGCTGTCTGTGTGTGTTGTTTATCTGAAGTGCTGAGTGAGCTGATCTGGAGGGTCAGCTTGATGGTTGGTCTGGAATTGAATGAAAAGTGACCTCACTGTCCAAACACCACAACCCTGTAGCTGGACTTGCCCCACCGTCTGTTCCGCATCCTTCAAGAAGCTGATTCACATTCCAGATATTAGTGGTTTGATGTGGTCAGTTATGAGTGGATCTGTGTGTCAGGATGCTGTGGAAACAATCTTCGTGGTTTTAAAATACAGACATTGTTGTACAGGAAAAGTTTAACTGGGATCAGCAGGAATTCTAAGGTTTCTAGTGTCACCTGTCTGGAGAGTAATAGAGGAGGTATAATAATTAAAAGCGTGGTCAGGATGGGAGAAGCATGTTTGGCTGTCAGTTTTGTGCCAGAAGGAGAATAAAGGTGTTGTAGCATCACATTTAAATAATCTTACTGTTACTAGTCTTGCTATAATAACATGCTTTAGAAACTAATACTGTTTTGTGGAGATTTACATATGCACCCCCCCCCCCCACCCCCCCAGTGTGTTGTGTTTATGTTTTGGAGGACTGCCACATTGCACTATACTTCATTCTGTGTGCAGTCACAGTGCTCCTCAGTGAACCCTTCTGTATCACCAGTGTGATCTTTTACACACCTGTACTCTGTGTAATTCTAATCTTCTGGCTCCCGTTCTATACGTTTTATGCAGTTCTTGAACTAAGAACTTTTTTAAATTGAAAATTTGAGTCAAAAACATTTGAATGAAAATCAACGTGGGAGTTGGGGGTTATAGCAAGCTGTTGATACAATATGTAAACATATGTAAAATGTATAAATTCACCAATTTCACCTGGACTAGCATTGGAGAGGTACGTAGTGTTTATCTCTGAGATTATAAAAGGAGTAAAATGATTAAAATGCTGCCTAAACGTGCTGTTTTGGAGTATAATGACTACAGTATTAAATATCATATTAATCTAAACATGTCTAAAGCTGATCATGTTCTGAAAACACCACTGCATGTACTTTTAATCAGTTGAGGTGTGACTGTAGAGCACCAGATTATCGGTTATTGTGATTTTTGGCATCAAGCCACTTTTTAACCTTTATGCTGGAATAAAGCAGAGATGATATTCCTGTTCATGCAGCATGGGTCCAGGGTCTGATGTATAAGGGGTCCTGTCACGGTTACTCCTGCTAAAACTTGGTATTGTTGTTTTGTGGTGTTTTTAGATTTTCTGCAAACCACATACTGCTTCTTACCTCGTTGGCTGACTGACAGTGGTTTCCAACTTTAAGATTTTCTAAAAGTTCTTATTCAGATCAGTAACAAATTAATTACAGCTTTGTCATTTACGTAAAGTTTATTTAAGCGAAACGTAAACAGTACGGCCGTTTGTACTTCATAAACATGAAAACAGTAACTGTCTTCTCCCGATGCAGCTCTAGTCACGTCCAGCGGGAAACACCTTACAGCACTGAACCCAACAGAGAGTAATCGTAATGTTTTAACAGGTCAGAAATAAACACACCTGCATCGAGGACCCTACTGATAAACTGTTATGTCCCTAACAGTGTTTAGTGTTTATCTAGTCACACCGAGCACAGTTAGAGCGGGACAAGGTTGTAACAGCCCCTGATCTTTTTCTACCATCAAAAAGGTGAAATTTAAAATTGAAACTAATTTTGCTTTTAACTGTCTGTGATGGTTAATTAAAAGATAATCAGTTAATCACACGTAAGGAGAAACAAAAAACTTTGGCCGATGTTAATGTACAGATGTAGGCTTATCTGTAAAGATGACTGTATTGGTGTTGGGGGATGTTGAGGAATGCATTGCAAAATATGTTGTATGTATGTATGTATGTATATATATATATATATATATATATATATGAGAGATAGAGAGATCAAAATAGCTGTGGTAAATTAGCAAGCCTTTGCATTGGGTTTCTAACAGAGACTGCCTGTTCAGATGTCAGTCAGTGAGTTAGCAGAGCTTACCGGTACGATTCTGGATGCTGATGACGACTCAACAAATTCTTATAGGAGGACGATGTGCTGACATGTCTAATTAGCCTGATTAGTGATAAAGCCCTACCACAGACGGATGCTGTCTGCTTCCTCCGTCACATTCTTGGCAGGGTGCTCACGTTAAGGCAGTAAGAGGGAACAGTAATACTCGCTCACAAATATAAGAGAGCTTGCTGCAGTGAAAGCCCGGCTCTGCAGGCTTCGGGCTTCTTTAGCGGTGAACATCATGAGCCCCTACCTGCTTCTGGAGCTCTCACAAATAAAGAGAAACTGAAATCATCATGATATAAATGTATTTATTTATTGAAAATGTATTTTGTAGAAAGATCTGACTAACCATAGTTCAGTGGTATGCAAGGTAGTGGATGTTGTTTACCTGGCATCTGTGTTTTATAGCGTCCCAACATTGTGGGTTTTACAAGCTTGTGATGTTTAGTAACTTATCAGAAGTGAGTAAGAAGGCCAGGACTGATTGCCTGAAAAGCTTTCACTGTTATTAACGCTGAATTCCTCTGTTTTATGGCTCACAGGCTGCAGACCTAAGTAAGCCAATAGACAAAAGGATATACAAGGGAACGCAGCCCACCTGCCATGACTTTAACCACCTTACTGCTACAGCAGAGAGCGTATCACTGTTGGTGGGCTTCTCAGCCGGCCAGGTGCAACTCATCGACCCTATCAAGAAGGAGACAAGCAAGCTCTTCAATGAAGAAGTAAGCATTGAAGCATATTGTTAATAAATACTCTAGTATTTACAGTATTTGGACTACATTATATACTGAATAGCCTTTTTAGTAAATGATGAGGTGAGTGCCTGTAAGAAATGGTAAAGTAATTAAAGTGAAAACACTGTTTTAGTTGTCTCTCAGTGTCTGAGATTCTACTTTTTTTGGCTAATGCAGAAACCTTCAGTGTTCACTGTATTATGTAAGTGTTCTTATGTGTGAATTCAATTTTACTCCATTCTTAGAATAATTGGAAAATGTTTCAAGGATGGTGTTTTAAATATTATGTACAATATACATGTGTGGTATAATGTGGTGAAATCTGAAGTAACTTAGCAACGGACTACGCATTTCACTTTTTACTTTGTCTCCTAACAAATGCTCTTTTTTCTCTCCCCCGTTTTTTTTTTTTTTTTTTTTTTTTTTTTTTATCGTCTCCCACTCTCACTCCTCTGCAAATTCTCCCTAAAACCACTTTCTCAGAGACTAATAGATAAATCTAGAGTGACTTGTGTAAAATGGGTGCCAGGCTCCGAGAGCCTCTTCCTCGTAGCTCATTCCAGTGGAAACATGTACCTGTATAACGTGGAGCACACCTGCGGCACCACAGCCCCGCACTACCAGCTGCTCAAACAGGGCGAGAACTATGCCGTGCACACGTGCAAGAGCAAATCCACACGTAACCCCCTGCTCAAGTGGATGGTGGGCGAGGGGGCTCTGAATGAGTTTGCGTTCTCCCCCGACGGGAAGTTCCTGGCCTGCGTCAGCCAGGATGGTTTCCTTCGCGTGTTTAACTTTGATGCGGTGGAGTTGCATGGGACCATGAAAAGCTACTTTGGGGGACTGCTGTGTGTGTGCTGGAGCCCGGACGGGAAATACATCGTTGCGGGCGGAGAGGACGACCTGGTGACCGTGTGGTCGTTCGTGGACTGTCGAGTCATAGCGCGGGGCCACGGCCACAAGTCGTGGGTGAGCGTGGTGGCGTTTGACCACTACACCACCAGCGTAGAGGAGAGTGACCCCATGGAGTTCAGCGGGAGCGACGAGGACTTCCAGGATCAGATCCACTTCGGACGGGACCGGGCTAACAGCACGCAGTCGCGCCTCTCCAAGCGCAACTCGACGGACAGCCGGCCGGTCAGCGTCACCTACCGCTTTGGCTCGGTGGGTCAGGACACTCAGCTGTGCCTGTGGGACCTCACGGAGGACATCCTGTTTCCCCACCTCCCCCTGTCTCGAACCAGGACCCACACCAACGTCATGAACGCTACGAGCCCCCCGGCCACAGGGAGCGGAGGGGGCGGGAGCGGCACTGTCGTCACGGCGACCAATAACCCCAGCACGAACGGCAGCAACAACAGCGCGGCGAACACGCCGGGGAACTCGCTGCCCACGCCGCTGCCTCGCTCCAACAGCCTGCCGCACTCGGCCGCCGCCGCCACCACCAACAGCAGCAAAAGCAGCGTGATGGACAACGCCATCGCCTCCGGGGTCAGCAAGTTCGCCACGCTGTCGCTGCACGACCGCAAAGACCGCCACCACGACAAGGACCACAAGCGCAACCACAGCATGGGCCACATCAGCAGCAAGAGCAGCGACAAGCTCAACCTGCTCACCAAAACCAAAACGGACCCGGCCAAGACGCTGGGCACGCTGCTGTGCCCGCGCATGGAGGACGTACCCCTGCTCGAGCCGCTCATCTGCAAAAAGATAGCACACGAGAGACTTACTGTTCTCATCTTTCTAGAGGACTGTATAGTCACCGCTTGTCAGGAGGGATTTATTTGCACATGGGCGAGGCCTGGCAAAGTGGTAAGTTCTTTCTGAATCAGAATCAGAATCAGATCGGATTCCCACACTCTGAATTCCACAGCATCACCTGAGCGTAGTGAGGTACCGAGCCCGTATCTGTAGTGCTCTCAGGATGGAGCATGATTTATTTAAAGCCTCCTCCTGCACCGCTCTGTAGAAAGTAACGCAGCTGTATATCCTTAACGCATAATCACACCGTGTTCTTAGCCACACCCACAGCGCCGTCTCGCATAACTCTGACTTTTATTCTGATTGTTAATTCTCGGGCACACCTGCTAATCCTGGAGAAGCTCTTTTGAGAACCACGCGTGACTGCTGCATTGAACAGTTAACAAAAATAACTGCTTGAAAAAGAATTAAAGAAAAGTTAATTGCGAATCTAACCAAAGACAGAAAAAGCTGAAACAAAACTCTACAGCACTGAATGATCTTGTTCCTATCAGCACTTTAATCCAGGAATATTCTAAAAATGAGAAAAGCTGGAGGAAATTCCTGGCTGTATCGGTTTTACTCGTTATCACTCGTTATAAGATAAAGGTATATTATACAAAAAGATAGTTCGAAGTTTTATGAGAAGCTTCAAATTCTTGTGAAATGTCAGAGTATATTTTAACAGTGGGGGGGGGGGGGGGGTGTGATGTGATGTGGGTGGGTGGTGTGAAGGTTATTAAAATAAAAGTAATGAATATTAGTAAATTGTTTGCAAAAATCATCTGCAGACGCTTCTTAGTCTGTACTGTGAGCTGTGCTAGTGTCTAGACTAGTTAAGGTTGTAACCTAAATTAAACTAGTCCCTGCAGCGCTCAGTAAACATACACACCGTTTATTAAGCACTTTATTACATTTTCATTCCATGCTGTGCAGGCGTATTAGCTAATCTCAGAATAATTGTGAAAGTTTGTTTTGATTCAGCGTTTGTACTTTCATATCCCACTGAAGTAGCAAAAAGTTCTATTTTTAAAATTCATCGCTACAAACATCAGTCATTTAAACTGTAAAGACTTCATTTCTGTTATGCAATTGTGATGGTAACACCGTCCTGGTGACTTTATCAGCTGTAGGTTAGTTTAAATCTGGACTAGTTATAACATGTTTTTACCCAAATTACTAAATCAGGGGGAGTTTATTTATTTAGTTAGTTAGTTAGTTAGTTATTTATTTATTACACTAATGTGTAAGCGTTAGTGAAACCAATAGGGGAAAAACAGATTCCACAAAGTACGTGAACGTGATATAATGGACAAGCTTATACGTTTTATACACGTTGTGTGTATGTTGTCTGGTGTGATTTGTAAGTGACAGTTTATGATAGTTATGAGTTTAAAACTCTAATGAAGTGGTGATGAGGAAACTAAACACCTACAACAACTGATAAACCTGTACAGACGTCTGTGAGTTATTATAACAGTAAGTTTTAAAGTTAATATAATGATAATTTATGAAGTTTCTTAGAATATTACTGTATAATAGGTTGTGGAGGTTACAGCTGTAATGAAAAGCATAGATATACTGATATACTGGTATATACTGGTATACTGATACGGGATATACTGGTATACGGGATATACTGGTATACTGTTATACTGGTATACTGATATACGGGATGTACTGATGTACTGATATACGGGATATACTGATGTACTGGTATACTGATATACAGGGTATATTGGTATACTGATATACGGGATATACTGATGTACTGGTATACTGATATACAGGGTATACTGATATACAGGGTATATTGGTATACTGATATACGGGATGCACTGATATATGGGGTATACTGATATACAGGACATACCGATGTAGGGGATATATGGGATATATGGGGTATACTGGTATACTGGATATACTGGTATTGTTGTTGACTTTACTAAAAGGATGGGTTGAAATTAACATGTTAGTTAATGATTTGTTAAAGACTACACACAAACTGAATTACAGACTGGTGCAGTGCAGTCTGGGATGTTTGTTTTTTGAGGACTAGGTCAGGAGGAGCTCACGTGCTTTGCAGAAACAGACTTTCCTCTGTAAGTTCACTTTGGGCGACCAGCAGCTCGTTCCTAAAAACTCTACGATCGTAGATAGTTTACAGTTCAGCCGCTGTAATCAGACAGGTTGACGGTTCAGGGTAACGTGTCCAAATATATTTAGTCTTTGTTTTTCTGAGACAGGTATTTATTTATTTATTTCTATTTCTCATGCAATATTTTCATACTTTGAAGATCAGTGCTTTGTAAATGTCTAATTGTTGCTTTTCTTTTCCTTTTTTTCCAAATCAGTTCTGAAAACGTTGGAAATGCTCAGAAATAAATCTCTGTCTTCCTTTTCAGGGTTTATTGTCGTCCCAAAACCAGGCCAACTCTCCCAGTGGAACAGTAGTATAGCCACAGTATCTCTGCTGCTAAGAATCCTGCATCACACAGCTATCACATAGAGCCGTGTGCTGCTCTTCATCTTCACTTCATCTTTTATTTGCCCCTGAGCGCCCCCTCTCTTCTCATTTCTGAAATACGTGTTGTTGGTTGCCTCATGTGGTCTACCTGCACAGCGGGCTCACTAATGCTGTGCACAATGGAAATGGAGTGGTGCAATGATGGACTGTGGCCATGCTGTCAATTTTTTTTTTTTTGTCCCCTTCCTCCTTCCTCTCTCTCTCTTTCTCTCTCTCTCTCTTCCTCCCTCTCTTTTCTTTTTTTTAAAGAAATATTTATTTTTGTCATTTTGTTTTTTCACACTCATCACTCTGTTTTTCTTTTCTGAATTTGAAGCTTGGCTATAGAGAGGAAATCATTTAAGAGTGGAAACCAATCAGCTTTTGACTGTGGTAAACCGAAGGGGCGGAGGGTGGGGGGGGCCCTTCAGGCTCCAGAAACCCGGGGCAAAGAGAATCCAAGGACTTGCTTCCATCCAAATTCCTTTTCCTAAGGTTTTTGTTTTCTCTTTCATATGGAATAGATTCTCCCCCATTATGAACTTTGCACTGATTTTATTTTGGTTGTCTGTTTTGTAACTACTATAAAGGATCAAAAAGAAAAAAAAAAGAAGAAGAAGAAGAAAGGTTTGGGGATGGCCTTGATGCACTTGGCTTTAAAATCCTCTGTCTTGAAATTTGAATCTGAAAAAGCTGGATGCTGCAATCATAGTTTTTTTTAAAGAAAATTTGTTTGCACTTAATAGTTTATTAGAAGAGAATGGCTTTACATTTTGTGTGCAAGGACTCACAGACTGGTATAAGGTGGAGAAATATGAAATGATTAAAAAACTTTGTATCTATTGAGCATTTATTTTAATATTGTTTCAGATTAAAATCTGCTTTGTATTATATGTATAATATTGTAATTCAGTGATTAATGGGGCAAAAGCAAATGATCAGTACTACTCTAGTGGAAGTTTTGTCATCATTAAAGGAAATAGTGATTTCTAAAGCAGAAAATATACATATTAATAATATTAAAAAAATCTTGAATACGCAGGTTTCTGTTTATTTTCTTTCTCTTGTATAGAATTTATCCAGATGTATTTTGGTATATAGAGCGAACATGAATTCTATTATTATAATATAATAAACTAATGAAGTGCTGTGTTGTCTGACAGGAACTATAACGTATGAAGCTCAGGAAGTCAGGTGGACTACACCAGAAGTCTCTGACAGGCTAGGAGTTCATGTTTAGTCTACCGTAATGCCAAGCCACACCCACCAGAAGCACCTGCAGTATAGATTAGAGTCTGATCAGTAGGATATGACCCTGTCAACCTTCCTTTGTGGTGAACGAGTCGATGTTAATGCAGCGCTCACTGGATCGGCGCTAACCGGGACAGGTGAGGAGCTACAGTGATCAGAATTAATGTCATTCACATTTTACACTTCTCTTTGATCTTCATTAAAAAAGAAACAGAGATCTGGCCCTGTGCTTTGATTGTTACAGATTGTGATGTGTAATTCATTATCAGCTTGTTTCTGTTTGAAACTACAGCGAAAGGCGAGCGGTGTTTTTATTAGTTCTTATTTTCGTTTATCGAGTTTGATTCTTTGGGAAAAACTTGCTTCTTCTGGAGAAAAAAAAGAAAAACTTAAAAAAAAGAAACGTCAGGAATGACGAGCTCTGCAAGAAGCTAAACGTTTCTCCGGAACCTGAGTTAATCAGCCAAGATTTATTTAGTTTTTTTCTTGAAACACAGAAAATTCTCAACTAAATCACTGTCAATTCTGTTATAATTATTTTGTATCAATTATAATAATAATGTGTCAAAGTATCAAAAAATGCATGAACGGGTGAAAGATTATCTCCCCCCCTCCCTCCCCCGCTTCCTTTCAACACACCTAAAGCCTCTGGGAACACATTAAAATGAGTTTTGTATTATAAATTTTCATGTTGGGTTAAACATCCAGCAAAGATCAACTGAAAAAAGTCAAAACAGATATGATACCACACAATAATCTGGGCGTGGCCTTAATATTCTAATTAACATGCGTAGCTGACCCTCAGAAAGCCCAACAAGTTCAATACAAATCAAACGTTTTTTCTGGTGTGAAATACGGTGATAGAAATTTAAGTTTATGTCATTGTGACCTTCACCACGACCCCATTTACAGATCTAGTCTCAGGTGTTCACTGAACACAGCATACAGCCCAACAGCAGTGAACCAACAGAACCAAACACAGTGAGATGCTGTGCGTCACTGAGTCGCTGATTAAGAGTCTACCAGAGTTTCTTTTAACTCCAAGTTTTAAAATCCAACTTTAACTGAAACGCTCCGCTCGCCTCACCTCCAGAAACTGCCCCGGAGAGTCAGCGCGAGGCTGATTAATGGATTTTCTCAAGTTATCATTAAAAAAGCTCCACATTAATTCACTGCCTCGTTTCTAATCCTGGGGTTTAATATCAGCCAGGTTCGTCTGTAAAGCTCAGAAACAGAGTCTGTGGTTTCACTGTGGAGCAGTGGTGCTGTCTAATCACTACCCTGACAGAAACTCGTTTATTAGGATTACTGTTAGTTTCGAGTCAGCACACTTTCAGTTTTCTACCATGTACTTCTCAGCAGGAAACTATTATAGTTATCAGTTATACTTGGTTAATACTGATAAGTATATTTGCACTTGTATCTTTTGATTAAAGTATCATTGAGTATTATTGCTCTGGACCAACAGTACAATATTTGTTTGGACATTTTAATTTATAAGGGTTTATGTATATGTGTAATCCACTGGTAAGTATACTCAAAGTAAAAGTAGTTAAAAGTTATATTTTAAGTAGAGAGAAATGATACCTAGTAATATTACATTTAGGACATTTAAATGCTGTAAATGTAATATATTTTAGAGTGGAACAGTAATATCAGTGAACTCTGAGTATTACGTTAAGTTTACATTAAGCAGGTATGCTTTATTTTTTTATACAGATATACGTCCTGAAGGTGGATTATCATGAACTAAAAGTAGGATAGCAGTAAATAAAGAAGCTGCTTCACCACAAGAGGGCCTTGAGTTCACTTCTCAGCCACTAGGGGCACTAGGGAGTTCCTTTCTCTGAGTTTGCAGGTGTGGGTTTTCACCTGTAGTGCAAGGCCGTGTATGTCAGTGTGAATGTGTTTGTACTTTCAGTACAACATTGTGACTAGTAGTATACGCACAGTTCACTACTCCTATACTTAAAGCATACTTTAAAGTATTTTACTCAAAGTTTACTTTCATTTAAATAGTACACACAAGTTTACTGCTAGTACACTGATACATAGAGTATCCGCTTCTGTGTCGTATACTACATAAAAATACTTCAACTTAAGTTTACTTTGTAAAATGTACTTTAAGTATACTTAGTTTTTGTAACGGTAACTTTGCTAGCTAACGTGGGCTCACCCCTCCAGAATAAACACATATTCTCTGTACTGATCTCAGTACAGGTCTCTCTCAGTATATTCTCTGTACTGATCTCAGTGCAGGACTCTCTCAGTATATTATCTGTACTGATCTCAGTGCAGGTCTCTCTCAGTATATTCTCTGTACTGATCTCAGTACAGGACTCTCTCAGTATATTCTCTGTACTGATCTCAGTGCAGGACTCTCTCAGTATATTATCTGTACTGATCTCAGTACAGGACTCTCTCAGTATATTATCTGTACTGATCTCAGTGCAGGACTCTCTCAGTATATTCTCTGTACTGATCTCAGTGCAGGACTCTCTCAGTATATTATCTGTACTGATCTCAGTGCAGGACTCTCTCAGTATATTATCTGTACTGATCTCAGTGCAGGACTCTCTCAGTATATTATCTGTACTGATCTCAGTGCAGGACTCTCTCAGTATATTCTCTGTACTGATCTCAGTGCAGGACTCTCTCAGTATATTCTCTGTACTGATCTCAGTGCAGGTCTCTCTCAGTATATTCTCTGTACTGATCTCAGTGCAGGACTCTCTCAGTATATTCTCTGTACTGATCTCAGTACAGGACTCTCTCAGTATATTCTCTGTACTGATCTCAGTGCAGGACTCTCTCAGTATATTATCTGTACTGATCTCAGTACAGGACTCTCTCAGTATATTATCTGTACTGATCTCAGTGCAGGACTCTCTCAGTATATTCTCTGTACTGATCTCAGTGCAGGACTCTCTCAGTATATTCTCTGTACTGATCTCAGTGCAGGTCTCTCTCAGTATATTCTCTGTACTGATCTCAGTGCAGGACTCTCTCAGTATATTCTCTGTACTGATCTCAGTACAGGACTCTCTCAGTATATTCTCTGTACTGATCTCAGTGCAGGACTCTCTCAGTATATTATCTGTACTGATCTCAGTACAGGACTCTCTCAGTATATTATCTGTACTGATCTCAGTGCAGGACTCTCTCAGTATATTCTCTGTACTGATCTCAGTGCAGGACTCTCTCAGTATATTCTCTGTACTGATCTCAGTGCAGGACTCTCTCAGTATATTATCTGTACTGATCTCAGTACAGGACTCTCTCAGTATATTCTCTGTACTGATCTCAGTGCAGGACTCTCTCAGTATATTATCTGTACTGATCTCAGTACAGGACTCTCTCAGTATATTATCTGTACTGATCTCAGTACAGGACTCTCTCAGTATATTATCTGTACTGATCTCAGTGCAGGTCTCTCTCAGTATATTCTCTGTACTGATCTCAGTGCAGGACTCTCTCAGTATATTATCTGTACTGATCTCAGTACAGGACTCTCTCAGTATATTATCTGTACTGATCTCAGTACAGGACTCTCTCAGTATATTCTCTGTACTGATCTCAGTGCAGAACTCTCTCAGTACATTATCTGTACTGATCTCAGTGCAGGACTCTCTCAGTATATTCTCTGTACTGATCTCAGTGCAGAACTCTGCCTCAGTATATTCTCTGTACTGATCTCAGTGCAGCACTCTGCCTCAGTATATTCTCTGTACTGATCTCAGTGCAGGACTCTCTCAGTACATTATCTGTACTGATCTCAGTGCAGCACTCTCTCAGTACATTATCTGTACTGATCTCAGTGCAGGACTCTCTCAGTATATTCTCTGTACTGATCTCAGTGCAGAACTCTCTCAGTATATTCTCTGTACTGATCTCAGTACAGGACTCTCTAAGTACATTATCTGTACTGATCTCAGTGCAGCACTCTGCCTCAGTATATTCTCTGTACTGATCTCAGTACAGGACTCTCTCAGTACATTATCTGTACTGATCTCAGTGCAGCACTCTGCCTCAGTATATTCTCTGTACTGATCTCAGTGCAGAACTCTCTCAGTATATTCTCTGTACTGATCTCAGTACAGGACTCTCTCAGTACATTATCTGTACTGATCTCAGTGCAGCACTCTGCCTCAGTATATTCTCTGTACTGATCTCAGTGCAGGACTCTCTCAGTATAATCTCTGTACTGATCTCAGTGCAGGTCTCTCTCAGTATATTCTCTGTACTGATCTCAGTGCAGGACTCTCTCAGTATATTCTCTGTACTGATCTCAGTGCAGGACTCTCTCAGTATATTCTCTGTACTGATCTCAGTACAGGACTCTCTAAGTACATTATCTGTACTGATCTCAGTGCAGCACTCTGCCTCAGTATATTCTCTGTACTGATCTCAGTACAGGACTTTCTCAGTACATTATCTGTACTGATCTCAGTGCAGGACTCTCAGTATATTCTCTGTACTGATCTCAGTACAGGACTCTCTCAGTATATTATCTGTACTGATCTCAGTGCAGCACTCTGCCTCAGTATATTCTCTGTACTGATCTCAGTACAGGACTCTCTCAGTATATTCTCTGTACTGATCTCAGTACAGGACTCTCTCAGTATATTCTCTGTACTGATCTCAGTGCAGAACTCTCTCAGTATATTCTCTGTACTGATCTCAGTGCAGAACTCTCTCAGTATATTCTCTGTACTGATCTCAGTGCAGAACTCTCTCAGTATATTCTCTGTACTGATCTCAGTGCAGGTCTCTCTCAGTATATTCTCTGTACTGATCTCAGTGCAGGTCTCTCTCAGTATATTCTCTGTACTGATCTCAGTACAGAACTATCTCAGTATATTCTCTGTACTGATCTCAGTGCAGGACTCTCTCAGTATATTATCTGTACTGATCTCAGTGCAGCACTCTGCCTCAGTATATTCTCTGTACTGATCTCAGTACAGGACTCTCTCAGTACATTATCTGTACTGATCTCAGTGCAGGACTCTCTCAGTACATTATCTGTACTGATCTCAGTGCAGCACTCTGCCTCAGTATATTCTCTGTACTGATCTCAGTACAGGACTCTCTCAGTATATTCTCTGTACTGATCTCAGTACAGGACTCTCTCAGTATATTCTCTGTACTGATCTCAGTGCAGAACTATCTCAGTATATTCTCTGTACTGATCTCAGTGCAGAACTCTCTCAGTATATTCTCTGTACTGATCTCAGTACAGGACTCTCTCAGTATATTCTCTGTACTGATCTCAGTGCAGAACTATCTCAGTATATTCTCTGTACTGATCTCAGTGCAGAACTCTCTCAGTATATTCTCTGTACTGATCTCAGTACAGGACTCTCTCAGTATATTCTCTGTACTGATCTCAGTGCAGAACTCTCTCAGTATATTCTCTGTACTGATCTCAGTGCAGAACTCTCTCAGTATATTCTCTGTACTGATCTCAGTGCAGAACTCTCTCAGTATATTCTCTGTACTGATCTCAGTACAGGACTCTCTCAGTATATTCTCTGTACTGATCTCAGTGCAGAACTCTCTCAGTATATTCTCTGTACTGATCTCAGTACAGGACTCTCTCAGTATATTCTCTGTACTGATCTCAGTGCAGAACTCTCTCAGTATATTCTCTGTACTGATCTCAGTGCAGAACTCTCTCAGTATATTCTCTGTACTGATCTCAGTACAGGACTCTCTCAGTATATTCTCTGTACTGATCTCAGTGCAGAACTCTCTCAGTATATTCTCTGTACTGATCTCAGTGCAGAACTCTCTCAGTATATTCTCTGTACTGATCTCAGTACAGGACTCTCTCAGTATATTCTCTGTACTGATCTCAGTGCAGGACTCTCTCAGTATATTCTCTGTACTGATCTCAGTGCAGAACTCTCTCAGTATATTCTCTGTACTGATCTCAGTGCAGAACTCTCTCAGTATATTCTCTGTACTGATCTCAGTGCAGGTCTCTCTCAGTATATTCTCTGTACTCATCTCAGTACAGAACTATCTCAGTATATTCTCTGTACTGATCTCAGTGCAGGTCTCTCTCAGTATATTCTCTGTACTGATCTCAGTACAGAACTATCTCAGTATATTCTCTGTACTGATCTCAGTGCAGCACTCTCTCAGTACATTATCTGTACTGATCTCAGTGCAGCACTCTGCCTCAGTATATTCTCTCTACTGATCTCAGTACAGGACTCTCTCAATACATTATCTGTACTGATCTCAGTGCAGCACTCTCTCAGTACATTATCTGTACTGATCTCAGTGCAGCACTCTCTCAGTACATTATCTGTACTGATCTCAGTGCAGCACTCTCTCAGTATATTCTCTGTACTGATCTCAGTGCAGAACTCTCTCAGTATATTCTCTGTACTGATCTCAGTGCAGAACTCTCTCAGTATATTCTCTGTACTGATCTCAGTGCAGGTCTCTCTCAGTATATTCTCTGTACTCATCTCAGTACAGAACTATCTCAGTACATTATCTGTACTGATCTCAGTGCAGCACTCTGCCTCAGTATATTCTCTCTACTGATCTCAGTACAGGACTCTCTCAGTATATTCTCTGTACTGATCTCAGTACAGGACTCTCTAAGTACATTATCTGTACTGATCTCAGTGCAGCACTCTGCCTCAGTATATTCTCTGTACTGATCTCAGTACAGGACTTTCTCAGTACATTATCTGTACTGATCTCAGTGCAGGACTCTCAGTATATTCTCTGTACTGATCTCAGTACAGGACTCTCTCAGTATATTATCTGTACTGATCTCAGTGCAGCACTCTGCCTCAGTATATTCTCTGTACTGATCTCAGTACAGGACTCTCTCAGTATATTCTCTGTACTGATCTCAGTACAGGACTCTCTCAGTATATTCTCTGTACTGATCTCAGTGCAGAACTCTCTCAGTATATTCTCTGTACTGATCTCAGTGCAGAACTCTCTCAGTATATTCTCTGTACTGATCTCAGTGCAGGTCTCTCTCAGTATATTCTCTGTACTGATCTCAGTGCAGGTCTCTGCCTCAGTATATTCTCTGTACTGATCTCAGTGCAGAACTCTCTCAGTATATTCTCTGTACTGATCTCAGTACAGGACTCTGCCTCAGTATATTCTCTGTACTGATCTCAGTGCAGGACTCTCAGTATATTCTCTGTACTGATCTCAGTGCAGGTCTCTCTCAGTATATTCTCTGTACTGATCTCAGAGCAGGGCTCTCTCAGTATATTCTCTGTACTGATCTCAGTGCAGGACTCTCAGTATATTCTCTTTACTGATCTCAGTGCAGGTCTCTCTCAGTATATTCTCTGTACTGATCTCAGTACAGGACTCTGCCTCAGTATATTCTCTGTACTGATCTCAGTACAGGACTCTGCCTCAGTATATTCTCTGTACTGATCTCAGTGCAGAACTCTCTCAGTATATTCTCTGTACTGATCTCAGTACAGGACTCTGCCTCAGTATATTCTCTGTACTGATCTCAGTGCAGAACTCTCTCAGTATATTCTCTGTACTGATCTCAGTGCAGAACTCTCTCAGTATATTCTCTGTACTGATCTCAGTGCAGGACTCTGCCTCAGTATATTCTCTGTACTGATCTCAGTGCAGGACTCTGCCTCAGTATATTCTCTGTACTGATCTCAGTGCAGCACTCTCTCAGTATATTCTCTGTACTGATCTCAGTACAGGACTCTCTCAGTACATTATCTGTACTGATCTCAGTGCAGGACTCTCTCAGTATATTCTCTGTACTGATCTCAGTGCAGCACTCTCTCAGTACATTATCTGTACTGATCTCAGTACAGGACTCTGCCTCAGTATATTCTCTGTACTGATCTCAGTGCAGAACTCTCTCAGTATATTCTCTGTACTGATCTCAGTACAGGACTCTGCCTCAGTATATTCTCTGTACTGATCTCAGTGCAGGACTCTCAGTATATTCTCTGTACTGATCTCAGTGCAGGTCTCTCTCAGTATATTCTCTGTACTGATCTCAGAGCAGGGCTCTCTCAGTATATTCTCTGTACTGATCTCAGTGCAGGACTCTCAGTATATTCTCTTTACTGATCTCAGTGCAGGTCTCTCTCAGTATATTCTCTGTACTGATCTCAGTACAGGACTCTGCCTCAGTATATTCTCTGTACTGATCTCAGTACAGGACTCTGCCTCAGTATATTCTCTGTACTGATCTCAGTGCAGAACTCTCTCAGTATATTCTCTGTACTGATCTCAGTACAGGACTCTGCCTCAGTATATTCTCTGTACTGATCTCAGTGCAGAACTCTCTCAGTATATTCTCTGTACTGATCTCAGTGCAGGACTCTGCCTCAGTATATTCTCTGTACTGATCTCAGTGCAGGACTCTGCCTCAGTATATTCTCTGTACTGATCTCAGTGCAGAACTCTCTCAGTACATTATCTGTACTGATCTCAGTGCAGGACTCTCTCAGTATATTCTCTGTACTGATCTCAGTGCAGCACTCTCTCAGTACATTATCTGTACTGATCTCAGTACAGGACTCTGCCTCAGTATATTATCTGTACTGATCTCAGTGCAGGACTCTCAGTATATTCTCTGTACTGATCTCAGTGCAGGTCTCTCTCAGTATATTCTCTGTACTGATCTCAGTGCAGGACTCTCAGTATATTCTCTTTACTGATCTCAGTGCAGAACTCTCTCAGTATATTCTCTGTACTGATCTCAGTGCAGCACTCTCTCAGTATATTCTCTGTACTGATCTCAGTGCAGCACTCTCTCAGTACATTATCTGTACTGATCTCAGTGCAGCACTCTCTCAGTACATTATCTGTACTGATCTCAGTGCAGAACTCTCTCAGTATATTCTCTGTACTGATCTCAGTGCAGCACTCTCTCAGTATATTCTCTGTACTGATCTCAGTGCAGCACTCTCTCAGTACATTATCTGTACTGATCTCAGTGCAGCACTCTCTCAGTACATTATCTGTACTGATCTCAGTGCAGCACTCTCTCAGTACATTATCTGTACTGATCTCAGTGCAGCACTCTCTCAGTACATTATCTGTACTGATCTCAGTGCAGGACTCTCTCAGTACATTATCTGTACTGATCTCAGTGCAGGACTCTCTCAGTATATTCTCTGTACTGATCTCAGTGCAGGACTCTGCCTCAGTATATTCTCTGTACTGATCTCAGTGCAGGTCTCTCTCAGTATATTCTCTGTACTGATCTCAGTGCAGGTCTCTCTCAGTATATTCTCTGTACTGATCTCAGTCAAGTCAAGTCAAGTGGGTTTTATTGTCATTTCAACTACATACAGAGTAAACAGTGAAACGAAACAACGTTCCTCCAGGACCATGGTGCAACATAGACAGTGCATACAAGACACAAGTGCAACACAAACAAACAAGTGCGGACAGACAACACAACACAACACAGTACAGACAACACAACACAGTACAGACACAACACAACACAGTACAGACACAACACAACACAGTACAGACACAACACAACACAGTACAGACAGAACACAACACAGTACAGACACAACACAACACAGTACAGACACAACACAACACAGTACAGACACAACACAACACAGTACAGACACAACACAACACAACACAACACAGTACAGACAGAACACAACACAGTACAGACAACACAACACAGTACAGACAGAACACAACACAGTACAGACACAACACAACACAGTACAGACAACACAACACAGTACAGACAACACAGTACAGACAGAACACAACACAGTACAGACAGAACACAACACAGTACAGACACAACACAACACAGTACAGACAACACAACACAGTACAGACAGAACACAGTACAGACAACACAGTACAGACAACACAACACAGTACAGACAACACAACACAGTACAGACACAACACAACACAGTACAGACAACACAACACAGTACAGACAGAACACAACACAGTACAGACACAACACAACACAGTACAGACACAACACAACACAGTACAGACAACACAACACAGTACAGACAGAACACAGTACAGACAACACAGTACAGACAACACAACACAGTACAGACAACACAACACAGTACAGACAACACAGTACAGACAGAACACAACACAGTACAGACAGAACACAACACAGTACAGACAACACAGTACAGACAGAACACAACACAGTACAGACAGAACACAACACAGTACAGACAGAACACAACACAGTACAGACACAACACAACACAGTACAGACAGAACACAACACAGTACAGACAACACAACACAGTACAGACAACACAGTACAGACAGAACACAACACAGTACAGACACAACACAACACAGTACAGACAGAACACAACACAGTACAGACAACACAACACAGTACAGACAACACAGTACAGACAGAACACAACACAGTACAGACAGAACACAACACAGTACAGACAGAACACAACACAGTACAGACAACACAGTACAGACAGAACACAACACAGTACAGACAGAACACAACACAGTACAGACAGAACACAACACAGTACAGACACAACACAACACAGTACAGACACAACACAACACAGTACAGACAACACAACACAGTACAGACACAACACAACACAGTACAGACACAACACAACACAGTACAGACAGAACACAGTACAGACAACACAGTACAGACAGAACACAACACAGTACAGACAGAACACAACACAGTACATACACAACACAACACAGTACAGACAGAACACAACACAGTACAGACAACACAACACAGTACAGACAACACAACACAGTACAGACACAACACAACACAGTACAGACACAACACAACACAGTACAGACAGAGAATAATAAATAATTGCTGGTAGTGTGCAAATTGTGCAATGTGTAATAAATAGAGTGCAGTGAGGTAGTAAAGTTATTAGTGCAATGCTTTGTGCAAAAAATGCTTCCTTTTTTATCTGGGGTAAATGGTTGGAGAGAGAGAGAGAGAGAGAGTGTAGAGAGGGTGAGAGAGAGAGAGTAGAGAGAGAGAGAGAGAGAGAGAGAGGGTGAGAGAGAGAGAGAGAGAGAGAGTGTAGAGAGTGAGAGAGAGAGAGAGAGGGTGAGAGAGAGAGAGAGTACATGTACCAGAAAGATATCAGTTCAGACGTTGAGTTGTGTTGAGAAGTCTTGGGGGAAGAAGCTGTTGGTCGTGTTGGACCGGACGCTGCGGTACCTTCTTCCTGATGGCAGGAGGGAGAACAGTCTGTGTGAAGGGTGGGTGGGGTCATACACAATGCTGGTTGCTTTGCGGATGCAGCGGGTGGTGTAAATGTCCAAGACGGAGGGGAGAGAGACTCCGATGATCCTCTCAGCTGTCCTCACAATGCGTTGGAGGGACTTGCGGTCAGAGGCTGTGCAGGTCCCAAACCAAGCAGTGATGCAGCTGCTTAGGATGCTCTCTATGGTTCCCCTATAGAAGAGGGTGAGGATGGGTGGAGGAAGACGGGCCTTTCTCAGCTTCCGGAGGAAGTAGAGACGCTGCTGGGCTTTCTTGGCTGTAGAGCTGGTGTTCAGGGACCAGGTGAGGTTCTCCGCTAGGTGGACACCAAGGAACTTGGTGCCCTTAACGATCTCCACAGAGGAGCCGTTGATGTTAAGCGGAGAGTGGTCCGGTCTTGATTTCCTGAAGTCAACAACCATTTCCTTGGTCTTCTCTACATTCCAGTGAAGGTTGTTGACTGTACACCAGTCTGTCAGCTGCTGTACCTCCTCCCTGTATGCTGACTCGTCGCCTTTGCTGATGAGACCCAGCACAGTTGTATCATCGGCGAACTTTATGATGCTGTTAGAACTGTGTTTCACAACACAGTCATGAGTCAGCAGGGTGAACAACAGAGGACTCAGTACACTGCCCTGGGGTGCCCCAGTGTTCATGGTGATGGTGCTGGAGCTGCTGTTCCCGAACCGGACTAACTGGGGCCTCCCTGTCAGGAAGTCCAGGATCCAGTTGCACAGGGGGGTGTTGAGGCCCAGCAGGCTTAACTTCCTGGTGAGATTCAGTGGGATGATGGTGTTGAATGCTGAACTGAAGTCTATGAACAGCATTCTGACGTAGGTGTCCTTCTTCTCCAGGTGGGTAAGGGAGAGATGAAGGGTGGTGGTGATGGCATCGTCCGTGGAGCGGTTGGGACGATATGCAAATTGCAGGGGGTCCAATGAAGATGTGCAGGTCTCTCTCAGTATATTCTGTGTACTGATCTCAGTGCAGGACTCTCTCAGTATATTCTCTGTACTGATCTCAGTGCAGGACTCTCTCAGTATATTCTCTGTACTGATCTCAGTGCAGGACTCTCTCAGTATATTCTCTGTACTGATCTCAGTGCAGCACTCTGCCTCAGTATATTCTCTGTACTGATCTCAGTGCAGAACTCTCAGTATATTCTTTGTACTGATCTCAGTACAGGACTCTCTCAGTATATTCTGTGTACTGATCTCAGTGCAGAACTCTCTCATTGTATTCTCTGTACTGATCTCAGTGCAGCACTCTGCCTCAGTATATTCTCTGTACTGATCTCAGTGCAGGACTCTCTCAGTATATTATCTGTACTGATCTCAGTGCAGGACTCTCTCAGTATATTCTCTGTACTGATCTCAGTGCAGCACTCTGCCTCAGTATATTCTCTGTACTGATCTCAGTGCAGAACTCTCTCAGTATATTCTTTGTACTGATCTCAGTACAGGACTCTCTCAGTATATTCTGTGTACTGATCTCAGTGCAGAACTCTCTCAGTGTATTCTCTGTACTGATCTCAGTACAGGACTCTCTCAGTATATTATCTGTACTGATCTCAGTGCAGAACTCTCTCAGTATATTCTCTGTACTGATCTCAGTGCAGCACTCTGCCTCAGTATATTCTCTGTACTGATCTCAGTGCAGAACTCTCTCAGTGTATTCTCTGTACTGATCTCAGTACAGGACTCTCTCAGTATATTCTGTGTACTGATCTCAGTGCAGAACTCTCTCAGTGTATTCTCTGTACTGATCTCAGTGCAGCACTCTGCCTCAGTATATTCTCTGTACTGATCTCAGTGCAGAACTCTCTCAGTATATTCTCTGTACTGATCTCAGTACAGGACTCTCTCAGTATATTCTCTGTACTGATCTCAGTGCAGAACTCTCTCAGTATATTCTCTGTACTGATCTCAGTACAGGACTCTCTCAGTATATTCTCTGTACTGATCTCAGTGCAGGAGTAAACAGTGCTGCAGCTGATGTGCAGGGTTCACATGTTTAGAATTTTTGGCGCAGGTTGGCTGGCCCTTTGTCCTCGTTAGAGGGATTTTCAGACGCGCTAATCACTTTCTGCTGGTTGTGCTGGAGGCCAGAGGAAGATTTTTGAGAGCAATTTTTGAGATAACAATAACACTACTATTCACAATAATAATAATAATAATAATAATAATATTAATAAAATAGTTTTGTTGTGACCACAGGCACTGTTTTTCCTCTGGAGGACGAGGTGAAGTAGGTTTAGCGCTAGTTTTCAGGCTAAGTCACCAAACAGCAGGATACATTGTCTAAAAAATAAATAAAAACAAAAACAAAACAGTCTTTACTTTCAATGCCGGAACCAGAAAGTTTTCCAGGCTACTTTGGGTTAATTCTGTTGGTCCATTCATCCGGAAATGTTCACACAGTGTAAGCAGCAGCTGTCGTGTTTAAATGATATTAAAAATAAAGATAAAGAATGTTTTTCTTTCAACAGTGATGAAATACTAGCCTTCTAAATTACGTAGTCTGTACTTTGTAAAACGTTTCCTCGGTCATGTTATAGACGACGATGCTAAATTATACTTTATTGATCCCAGAGGGACATTCAAAATCTCACTAGGGGGCAGTAAAACACACACACACACACTAGGGGGCAGTAAAACGCACTGCTGGTGGAATACAGCCGGCCTTCGTTACTCTTTAATGAGACGCTCTGTACGTGTTTTTAATGAGGAAGGACGATTAGAAGGAAAATTCTGATTGCGGTTCTGAGGGGCTTTAAATTCCGTAGTCGTGGTTTGAACGACAAAGAAAACAATTTTAATTTCAGATTAATTTCAGAGTCAAACTAAACTTTACTGTCCCGCCCTCAGCGTGTTGGAGTCTGTGTAACTTGTGTCTGCACTAAACTAACCTGCACCAACAAAACCCACCTGTACAACCAGCTCCTACCAGCCCGCGGTTTCCAGTGGGCAGCAGCTGATATCAAGTCAAGTCAAGTCAAGTTTATTGACTTGACTCAAGTTTATTTTTACAACGATGTTGTCACAAAGCAGCTTTACAGGAATTTTAAAAACATGAAAAACATGAAATCACAGCTGTTTATCCCCCTGTGAGCAAACCAGAGACAACAGTGGCAACAACACCTCCTCAACTGGAGGAAGAAACCTTGGGAGGAACCAGACTCACAAGTGGAGACCCATCCTCCTCTGGTCGAACAGTATTTGCAGTTTATAAACTAAAGCTGAGTCTGATGGTAGAAGCTTTAGAAGCTACATCAGGTGGATAATACAACGATGCAGTCAAGGACGGAGCAAATGCGCCACTAGACTGAGCAGGACACCCTCAAGACCTAACTTGGCCTTTGTTATTCACCCGTCCGATCTCCCTCACGCTAACACGGTTAGGAGAACGAAGGGGTGTGGAATAAGTCAATTGATCAATTTAGAGATACTCGCAGCAACTAAGTAGGTCAAGAAACAGGAGAAGAAGAACTAACGGGTGAAACGAGGAGTGCGCCACTAGACTTAGCATGACACCCTGAAGACCTAGCTTGGCTTTTGTTATTCACCCGTCCGATCTCCCTCATGCTAACACGGTTGGGATAACGAGGGGGTGTACAGAGGATATGAGGATAAGGGGATATGGAGTGTTTAGAGTGCAGCTGGTGACTCTGACAGATCAGATTATAAACAAAACGAACTAAAAGGAAGAGAAGCTGCACACGTGCTACATCTGGATGATACAGTGATGCAATCAAGGTGCAGCAGATGACTAACATCCATAAAGATGAAATAGATGAAGAGGTCATAAGGTAACAAGGGGGTACTGGTGGTCCGTCCTCCAACAGTATTCTGCAGGACAGGTGGGCTGTTATTACCTCAGAAAGAAGGAGAAAGAAAAACAAGGTTAGTTCAGGTTTGGAGTAATACAGTGGATGAGAAGCACAGCTCAGTCTCCAAAAGCTAAACTGAACAAGTACGTTTTAAGTCTGGACTTAAATATTGAGACTGTGTCAGAGTCCCGAACATTAACTGGGAGATTATTCCACAGTTTGGGGGCTTTGTAGGAAAAAGCTCTTCCCCTCATTGTAGTCTTCTGAATTTTAGGAACTATTAGAAAACCAGCATCCTGTGATCTGAGTGAACGTGGCGGTTCATAATAGGAGATTAGATCTTGCAGGTACTCCGGTCGAGACCGTGCAGGGTTTTATACGTCAGTAAAATAATTTTATAGTCGATACGGAATTTAACAGGAAGCCAGTGTAGCTGATAAAACTGGACTGATGATGGAAGGTTCTGGTTTTAGTTAGTACTCTAGCTGCAGCGTTCTGAACTAACTGGAGTTTATTCAGGTTCCTGCTGGAGCATCCTGACAATAATGCATTACAGTAATCTAGCCTTGAGGTTATAAAGGCATGTATCAACTTTTCAGCATCAGACACAGATAACACATTTCTTAACTTTGAAATGTTTCGTAGGTGAAGAAACGCTGTTCTTGTAATATTTACCTACGTGTTGATTAAATGTCAGATCTGAGTCAATTGTTACACCAAGATTTTTGGCTACTGAACCAGGAACTACAGAGAAGTCAGCAAGATTTAACATTAAATCTGAACATTTAGTCCGAGCAGCCTTTGGGTCGAGGAGGAGAACTTCCGTTTTATCTGGGTTTAAAAGAAGGAAGTTCTGTAGCATCCAAAGTCTAATATCTCTTACACAATCTTCTATCTTCTTTAATCTGGATTTGTCATCTGGTCTGATATGTACAGCTGTGTATCATCAGCATAACAGTGGAAACTAATTCTGTGTCTATTTATAACTGAGCCTAATGGTAGCATATATAGTGTAAATAACAGAGGACCTAAAACAGAACCTTGTGGAACTCCATATTTCACTCTTGTATAATTAGATGATACATTATTTATCTTTACAAACTGAAAGCGATCACTAAGGTAAGATGTGAACCAGGATAACGCTGTTCCTGTGATTCCAACCACATTTTCTAGCCTGTCCAAGAGAATAGTGTGATCTATAGTGTCAAAAGCTGCACTTAGATCTAGTAGCACCAGTAGAGATACGTGGTCCTGATCAGAGACAAGAAGAAGATCATTTGTTATCTTAACTAAAGCTGTCTCTGTGCTGTGGTGGGTCTAAAACCAGATTGGAATTTTTCATATATGTTGTTCTTATGTAGATGAGAACAGAGTTGTCGAGCTACAGCCTTTTCTAAAATCTTAGAGATAAAAGGTAAATTGGAAATGGGTCTATAACTGGACAGTTCTCTGGGGTCAAGATTTGGTTTCTTTATCAAGGGTTTAATCACAGCTAGTTTAAAAGACTTAGGTACATGACCCAGACTAAGAGAAGAGTTGATGATAGTTAAGGTTTAATAATAGCTGGTAATACTTGTTTTAATAGTTTGTTGGAATCATATCGAGTGAGCATGTAGTAGAAGTTGAAGAAGAGATAAGTTTTTCTAGTTCTGTCTGCTGTAGTGGAGAAAATGTTTCTAGTGTTTCTTCTAAAATCACATTTCGTGCTGTCTTAGCCAAAACAAATGAAGGAGGGGTTACTGGTGTCAGTTGAACGTTTTGTCTAATATTCTCGATTTTGCTATTGAAAAAGTCCATGAAATCATTGCTGTTGTAGTTGGCGGGTATTTGACGTTCCGTTCCTGATTTTTGGTAAGTTTTGCGATGGTGCTAAATAAAACTCTAGGATTGTTTTTGTTGTGTTCGATGAGTGAGGACAGGTATACTGAGTGTGTGTTGGTGAGTGTGGACAGGTATACTGAGTGTGTGTTGGTGAGTGTGGACAGGTATGCTGAGTGTGTGTTGGTGAGTGAGGACAGGTATGCTGAGTGTGTGTTGATGAGTGAGGACAGGTATGCTGAGCGTGTGTTGGTGAGTGAGGACAGGTATGCTGAGCGTGTGTTGGTGAGTGTGGACAGGTATGCTGAGTGTGTGTTGGTGCGTGAGGACAGGTATGCTGAGTGTTTGTTGGTGAGTGTGGACAGGTATGCTGAGCGTGTGTTGATTAGTGAGGACAGGTATGCTAAGTGTGTGTTGGTGAGTGAGGACAGGTATGCTGAGCGTGTGTTGGTGAGTGTGGACAGGTATACTGAGCGTGTGTTGGTGAGTGTGGACAGGTATACTGAGCGTGTGTTGGTGAGTGTGGACAGGTATACTGAGCGTGTGTTGGTGAGTGTGGACAGGTATGCCGAGCGTGTTTTAATAAGTGCCTTTCTGTAACTGCTAAGGCTGTCATTCAGAGTGAAATACCTCCAGCTTGGTCACTCTCCATTTGCGCTCTAATTTCCGTACTGTCTGTCTTAAGGTGCGTATTTCATTGTTGTACCACAGAGCGAGCTTTTTCTGTTGCATCCTTTTAGCTTTTATAGGTGCAATATCAACTCTGACCTTTCACCTGTTTTTTTGTTTTTGTTTGTTTTGGTTTTGTATGAGTTTTCTTGCAGTGGATACTGAGAACACAAACATTCATTTTCTTAATAACGTTCCCGTGTATTCCTAATAAAGATAACAAATCAGAAGAGTCTTTATAGTACATTTACATAGCTGTTAAAAGTATTCACACTCATTACTCAGGTAAAAGTATAGATACTCAGGTAGAAGTATAGATACTCAGGTAGAAGTATAGATACTAGGATTTAAAATACTTCTGTAGAAGTTGAAATACCAACTGAAGCTTTTTACTCTAGTAAAAGTGTAAAAGTACTGATTTCAGAACTACTTAAAGTATAAAAGTAAAAGTAATGTAAGAAAAAAAATACAATTAAGGACAAAAGCTTAGGCCACACCACAGGGGTCTATAGTGCACTAGCCCACCTCCCCAAAACCCCCATTCTTCTAAAAGTCATAATGACTATAATGTTATATTAAAATGTTAATGTTGATAAATTTGGGATGCGCTAGGCTTCCTGTTTCAGCTCATATACACCCATTAAACATGAATGTAGTTTAGTACAATGTAAATATATTAAAGAAGCATATCTGTTACTACTGAACATTAACATGTGTTTCATGGAGCAGAAGATATGATGACTAGTCTATAAGTATTGTAATGAAGTCAAACTTCAAAGACATGATATCAATAATCATATACTTTGCTACTTGACACCTCTGTAAGAAACTCAGTGCTGGATTGTTTCAAAGCAGGAGGACGTTAACAGATACTAAAATCACACATGGGCAATAAAATATAGATTTATAACTTACTATTTTAAAAAACAACAACAAACGATTGAACGTGTACTTTATTATTCAAGACGTAGTTAGATCAGGTGCAGAGCGGTCAGGTGCAGAGCGGTCAGGTGCAGAGCGGTACATCTAATCTGGGAGATGGATGTTGAAGAGTGAGGATGATTAATGAGAAGATATAAATTAATATTTTTTTGTTTTTTTCTCTCACACTGTTTTGAGTGCAGTGGGTGAAGTAGGTTCAGATCACATACCAGGATATTTAAATGTCACCTGCATAACCTTAAATTAAACAGAAACAAAACTATTTTCTTATTACTGACTATTATCAAATAAAATACTAGTAAAATTCTGTGCTGCAAACAGATTTCTAAGTCGGTCCAGTGGGTCTAAACTATCACCCAATCACAGTTCAGCATTAGTACGGTGACTCGCTGTAACAGGCCTGTCTCAAACTTTCCTGTGGACTAAGTTATCTCCCTCAGAGCCGACTCTCAGCACCGAGTCTGAGGTCCAGTGTGATCGCTGATCAGTGAGTGCTGATTAACTGGTTTGGACTAGAACTTTTCCTAAACTCTAGTTTTATCAGAGTAATGAGCCCCTCCCTCGCCGGACACTCCACGCTCAGCTGCTGGTGTAAACGGTGAAGTTTAAAAAGTTCTAAAGCGAGGTGCAGCTAGATAACGTTTAGAATAGATGGTCGTGGAGACACCTTGAGTTTTTAGATCCACTTGATCCAGTGGTTCACTAAGTCCCACCGCCAAGACCCCTAGCACCAGTGATAGAACTCAGAAACATGGAATAACAGCCAAACACTCTTTTAATCTCCCACCACTTTTAATCTCCCACCACTTTTAATCTCCCACCACTTTTAATCTCCCACCACTTTTAATCTCCCACCACTGTTTAAAAGGAGGTACTTTGGATGGTTGGTGTTATTCTGGTCGGCAGGCCTGTTGTGTTGAACTTAAATTCTTCATAGGCCGAGCCCCCAGTACCAGAAACACTAGAAGATCCGTTTCTTCCTTTGCCCGGGTCACTACATCCCTGTGCAGCAGGAGAGGCCAGAGAGCGCTCTCAGAGGGACGGACAGACCTTCTCCCTCATCCTGGCTGGGGTTTATTCTGAAACGCTGTTGGAGTCGCTGTCTGGTCTCACTCTGTGCTCTCTCTTCAGAGCTGCGATGAGCCCGTCAGTGGTGTACAGAGCGAGCCGGATCCCCTCTTCTAGAGCAGCCCCTGTACTTTTCACAGATACCCCGGGGAGGGGGTAAATGGAGAATGGGAGAACTAGACAATTAAGCCATTAAGCCACCCCCACAAAGGTAGACCTCGGGAATGTCCTGTAATATATATGGATGGAGATGTACCTGGGTGGACAAACCTTAGCACAGTCTAATAGGTGAGCATTCTGGACTTCTGTTCAGAGCTCGTACATCTAGAATGGACTACAGAGCCACTGACGAGAGAAACTCTGGATCTGTTTGGGTGGTACCACCTTTATTGCCCCTTTCTCCAGCAAAGAGAAAATTTGCTTCTGAAGATTTTTGCCCAACTTCCTTTAAACTGTGGGGCTGGTAACAGCTGTACTGTGGTCAGCAGCCCGCATAACCGTGGAGTGTGAGCCCCCTTGTACGCCAGTGGTGAGGCTGACCTGGTGCTAGCTCTGACCTGGTGCCAGCTCTGACCTGGTGCTAGCTTTGACCTGGTGCCAGCTCTGACCTGGTGCTAGCTCTGACCTGGTGCCAGCTCTGACCTGGTGCTAGCTTTGACCTGGTGCCAGCTCTGACCTGGTGCCAGCTCTGACCTGGTGCTAGCTCTGACCTGGTGCCAGCTCTGACCTGGTGCTAGCTTTGACCTGGTGCCAGCTCTGACCTGGTGCTAGCTTTGACCTGGTGCCAGCTCTGACCTGGTGCCAGCTCTGACCTGGTGCCAGCTCTGACCTGGTGCTAGCTTTGACCTGGTGCCAGCTCTGACCTGGTGCCAGCTCTGACCTGGTGCCAGCTCTGACCTGGTGCTAGCTCCAGGCGAGTGGCTGGGTTGCAGATGAGCTGAGGTGTTGGTGCTCCTCCTGACTCCATGGCTTCCACTGTGTTGTGGGTTTTACTATCAGGACATGTGAGATACGAGGAGTCCCCAAATCCTCCCTCGTCAGAATTTTCCTCCTCCTGTTTTTCTGGCAGAGGTGGGAGAGGGCTATAGGCACTGAGCTGCTCGTCCACGCTCAGAGCTGCAGAAGTAGGTGGCTCAGGCTGTGCACTGGGGGTGTTAGAGGAAGACCCCCTCGTTTCTGAGAGTACATCGTGCCCAGTGATGGAGTTTCTTGGCGATTCTGTGGAGAGCTGGTCAGAAGATCCTGTAGAAGGAATGTTGTATATGGACCTGCTTCTTCTCCGCAGTACCCGTCTGAGTGTGAGCAGCTTTTAAAAACTAGAAATGATCTCCAGTTTTAAATCTTTCTTCTTCACAGCCGCAGTGCAGAGGACACCAGCGCAAACAGGAATCTGCACTGCACCGCCACCTACCTGCAGCCTAACGCCACTACTATTAAATACAGTTTCACTGTAGCAGCTGTTCTCAGTCTGTTCTGTACTCAGTTCAGTTACCTACAGTACACAGACACCTGCAGATCTTCTCATGTATGAAGCAGGAGTGGGCTTTACTTCTGAAAGTTCTCTTTAAAATAACAGTTCTGGAACAGTTTCCTCTAAATCTTTAAACTCTACAATTCTTTATAAAATTCTACTTTAAATTTAAATTTAGAATTGTATTATTTTAGGTCCTGTTTGTTTTGCCTTCTTTATGTAAGTAATGTCTAATCTCTGAAAAATCTCCTGAAAATAATTATTGTGTGCTTTACTGCTGTTTTAAGGGGAACTGAAACAAATGAAAGTAGTCAGTTATTGTTTATTGTATGTGTATTAGTATGATTTTATTTTTATCGTACTCTCTCTTCAATTACTATTATTAAACTTTACTGGCAACATGATAGCAAACCCACTTCCTGCTTGGATGCTGTTAAGCTAAAGCTCATCTGCTTTAAACATTTCTCTCTTTTTTTTTTAACCTGTCATGTCTGGCAATTTTCACAATCGGAATAATGATCTGAATGCTCTGATGTACCAAACATATTTTCTCTTACAAGAACAGCTCTATTCTTGTTAATGTTTGTATATTTATTTAATTAATTTATTCGTTTAGGCAGGCCTGACAGGCAACAAAGGAGAGGAAAAATGAAAAAGAAGAAAGAAGGAAAGGAAAAAATAAATAATAATAATAATAATAATAATAATAATAATAAACAACTAAATAAACAAACAAATGAAAAAAAGAGAAAAAAAACAAACAAAACAAAAAGAAAAAAATATACATACATATATACACCCACACACAATTCTATTATCTGCAGCAGAGTGTGTGTGTGTGTGTGTGTGTGTGTGTGTGTGTGTGTGTGTGTGTGTGTGTGTGTGTGTGTGTGTGTGTGTGTGTGTGTGTGTGTGTGTGTGCCTCTGTTATGGAATGTACTCAATAATGAGGGTAAGAAACTGCAACCACGCCTCCGTAATCCTGAGGCAGATGAATGCTTTAAACATTTCTAATTTATTTAATCATGTTGTCACAGAAGAAAGTGTTTACTTTGAGTCTGGGACACGATTGTTAAGCTTGTGGACCAAGTTCCAGAAAGTCCAAACACAGTGTGTCTCCATGTCCGTCTGAAAGGAAGCTAAAATTCCTCCATGTTATTTATTTCATAATTAATCACATGATATATACAGTAAATACATAACATCACAATTTCATAATATATTTAGTAAAATATGCCATTACAGACACACAGCTTTATTATAAACATTGTTTTGTTTTAGTCTAACTTTGCACTGTAATTTAAACAGTAAGGGCTCTGGGCTTTGGGTGAGTTAGAGAATCTACTGCTCTGTGCTTCTGTTTTAGGGGTCGATACAAATGAAGCTCTGAAACTCTAACTTACACCAGCTTACATCATACACCACAACTCTGTCCTCAGTTTCTCTCTGCTCACATCCAAACACACGGCAGAGACTATGAGGAATTAATATTAGAATAATAAAAGAGTTCAACAGCTAACAGATGTTCTTTCAGTGTGTTTGAAAACAGTGCAGAATAAACAGGAAGCTAAAGAAACTCCGTCTTTAATGCTGCTGAGGTTGGATTAGCAGTTCCACCTTAAACAGTGTCAGACGCGCCATCGTGTAGCGTTACCTGCTCTGTTCAGGTCGGCTGGTGAAGAAGAAGAAGACTTCAGCTCTGAGTGATGTGGAGCTGCAGAGCGGACGCTGGTGAAAAAGAAAAGTCAGTTCGAGAATAAACGTTTAGTTCCTTTCTTAGTTTTTAGCTTTTTGCATGTTTTCTTTTTTAAGTCGTGTACAAGCAGGTGAGCAGTTCCCTGAAAGCGTCTGCTGGTTTTAATGAGTTCAGGTTTCTGTGATGATGTACTGAGACTCATTTGGGTTGAGAGTTCTTGGTACGACCTCTGTTACTTCATTTGGCTGATAAAGTAAGTCTAAGTAAATAATAATAGCAATAATATTACTTTCCTACATTTCAGAATTAACCCCGCTGTTATCAACAAAACTACAAGAGAAGAAGTTCCACCAGCATTAATACCCACATACCCACGCCATGACATCACCTCCAGATCAGGTGGTGGTGTGGCTCAGGAGCTGGTACTAAACCTCATGTACTGGTCTGATCTTTACTTTTACTGGATTGTCGACTCTCCTGAAAAGAGTGGAATATGGACACTGGGTTTTTATTCAGCTGGGAAATAATGATTTTCTCTTCAAAAATAATGATTTTGTCTTCAAAAATAATGATTTGGTCTTCAAAAATAATGATTTTCTCTTCAAAAATAATGATTTTGTCTTCAAAAATAAAGATTTTGTCTTCAAAAATAAAGATTTTGTCAATCTTTAATGATAAAGACTTTTACTGGCACCAAATCACCTGGAACTTCGTATCAACAGTTAAGAGTAAGTGCCGCTTTATTAGGTACAGTCTGTCTTTACTGGTTGCACTAAACCTGTGTAAAGACATTAAAACTGTTTTTTATTTTCGTTTCCATTCGTTTATTGTATTTAATCAATTATGGTATGTACTTTTCCATACGTTCCAGAGTAGATACACACTAGGGGGCAGTGAGCTGGTCTACCACAGTGCCCGGGGAGCAGATAGAGGTTAGGTGCTCAAGGGAACCTCAGTCGTGTCTTGTCGGTGACCTTCCAGTTACAAGGCTGGGTCCCTAACCTCCAGCCCACGACTGCCCCCATATTTATTTATTTATTTATTATATCAGATTTTTAATGGATCAAATTTAGAAACGTAACTAATATTTAATGGCATTGCTTTTAATTGTTTAATTTTAAAGTTGTATCTTTTAACCAGCTTCTGTCTGTACTTTTTGGGAACTTGTGCTCTTTCCACCTGACAGAACTGGTCCAACCTAAACATCCCAGTTACAGTAACAGATCTCTTACTTCTTACTGCTGAACAAAGAATTCCCATCTTACTTTTTTCAGGACTTTAAAAAGTTTAATTAAAACCAGCAGATTTAGAGCTATTAGTGGATTTATAACTGTACAGTATGTGGAATGATGAATAGTTTGATTAAAAGCTTTTAAGTATGGCACCTGCAGTCTACTGTGTTTATTAAAGTATTGTGAAATGTATTGTTTTCTGAAATTGTAGTTTGAAGTATTTTGAAGTATAACTAGAGTATTTTAATATATATTTTAATATATACTCATTGTCTGCAGTATAAGAGACTCTTACCTTGTAGACAGTAGCTCACCTGTTACTGCAGAGTCTGTGTCGTCCTCAAGTCTTTATCAGTGGTCACAAGACACTGTCCCTGGGACGCTGTTGGCTGGAGATTTCTGGTTGGTGGACTTTTTCAGTCAAGCAGTAACACCAGCAGCACTGCTATGTCTGATCCACTCACACCAGTGCAACAATAACTAACACACTACCACCAGTGCCATTGCAGTGCTAAGAATGATCCACCCCCCAAATGATACCTGTGAGGGTCCTGCGTACTGAAGAACAGGGTGAAGGGGGCTAACGAATATAATCTGTAATCGTACTACTAGCTGATAGAAATATAACTGTAGGTGGTTTTAATGTTTTTTGAGTTTTATATGCTTTATAGATTTAATTGACTGTTTTGCCAACGCTGTGCATGCGCCTCTCATTTAAAGAAAGTGAGCCAGAAGCTAACGATGTTCTGGAACTATATGTTCATATTCGTGTGGTATCTTTCTGTTTTGTTGCTTTTAGAGGCCTTAGACTCCCAAAGAGCCAAAACAAGGAGTCTATGGATGCACAGCCTGTTCTCAAAGAAGCTTCAAATGATGTCATGCTGGTGTCGAGCCTTTTCTGGAATCCTATTCGTCGAGAACAGACTGGTCATCTTGATAGGAGGCTGGTGATTGGCAGCTGAGCTGACAGCTTCATTTGGCTTTCAGTAAAAAGAAACACACTCAGACGAAAAGGAGGAAACGCTCCGGCGCCGTTTACTTCACAACTGCTTCAGGTTCCATCTTGCTGTTAAAGGGTAACTCCACCCAATAAAATTTATCTGCTACTTTCAGGCTTTACAGTTTAAAACAATTTAAAACAAAAACCACTGTATGTGTGAGAAAGACTCAGCAGGTCAGAGACGTTCTGCTCTGACAAGCTTCCTGAACGAGTTCTTTATAAATATCATCATGAATTCACAGTTGTAGCAGGAGGTGATAAACAAGTTCAGAATGAGTCTTCTGTAGCATTTCCTTTCCTGTATAAGCAGTTTCTTCTTACTGGACATTGTTTTAGTTATTGTGTTTACCCCACTTCAGTAAACGGAGCAAGAATGCATGTATGTAATGTTCTGACTGCTGATACGATCCATAATATAAAGAAAGTTTAAATTAAAATTGTTAAATTGATAAAAACACTTGTATAAACTGCAGGGTGATACCAGGGCCTGACCTTCAGTCACTTCCTGGAGTGTGACGCTGCTTGCTGTTATTCGGTGCTCAGTTTTTATGATTGTTGCCTGTTAGGACAGTCTGTTGCACATTTAAAGGCTGAAGTTCAGTAGCCCCCTCCTTTCCTCTCCAGAGGGGGCATGTAGTAGCTCTTCAAAGCTGACCGGTGTGGATCTTCCCTGGGCTGTAAAGAAGAAAGCAATGTTAGATCAGCTGAGCAAACGTGTAGAATGGTTATAAAATAACTGATGAATGGTTCCACTGCTGTTGTCTGTTATAGTTAAGGTCTAATCAACACACTGTTAAACCAACACAGCACAGTGGCACACTAGTAACAAGTGTTTTTTAAAGTATGTAAAGTATTAAAAGTATAAAGTAATTTCTGTGTATTTGTAATAAAACTGCACTATGTAAGATTAGGATAAGTGCACGATTAGCCTGAAACATTTTCTAACATCTGTTTCTAACATCCAACAGCAAATTTGTTTTTTGACATGGTAATGTAACACGCTCGGCCCACAGAACTCACAGGTGGGATGATAATAACGTAGACAGGTGCTGATTTGTTTACGTTTAATTTAAAGTTATAAGATTTCTAAAATGAAAACCAGGGACATACATTTAGAAATAAAACAACATCAGAGGTCAGAGGTATATAGTTTTAAAGAATGATGCACTTCCTGTAGACTACATGACTATAAAAACTGAAGTCCTGTGACTCCACCCCTGCGTCACCTCGCTTGTGGTGATATGGACGCCAAATAACCAATAACTGCTCGATTCAGTAGATTCTAACTAATAAAGCTTAACTGACACACGTTCACATGATGATGACTAAACTAAACTAATCTGAAGCTACTTGATGTTGGAGGTACAGAAAGCTAAGATTAAACCTGTTCTGTGGTGTTTGGAGCTGTTAGCTAATAGCTAATGCTAACTGAGAATAGCGAATGAGATCCGAACAGCCCGGTACAGGTTTGATTACTAGGTGAAGCTCTGCTATCACACCTATAGACTTTTTTTACCTTGGTTGAGCGTGAATGGCACTTTTTGGAGGTGATAGCTGGCAGTGACCCTCTGTGTGGTATGGCCAGAGCTGGTAGACTGGACACTGGGTAGGGGACTTTGGGGACAGGCAGCACCACGTTCAGCTTAGGTAGCTCCACAGGATAATGGGGCATGCGTCTGCTGAGTGGGTCTCCGATATGTTTAAGCTGCTGCTGGATGGAAGAGGACAACACTGTTTACTATTTCTCCAAATCTGAACAACTGCTTTCTGTACTGTGTGCTTCAGTCACCACGACGTTTGTTTGAAAAAGGTAAACCATGAAATGATTGTTGTTTTATTCGTTAGAAGTACGACAGTCAATGCATGAACATAATTGTGGAGCAGCGTCCTGAACAGCTGTGCTGGGTGGGCTGGTCGGTTATTGTACCTGTCGCCTACCCTGGCGGGCGATACGCCACAGGTGCTCCACAGAGCTGGGAGTGGCACTGGTCTCTGCCTCCACTGCCCCCATGGTCCTGTGCAGACCCACTGCTCTCCGTTCTGCCAGCCTAAACACAAAACATCACAGATGCTGAGACTGGCCATGCTGAAAAACAGTCTATCACTGAGTTTCTACTCTGGGTTTCTTTAGTTCAGTAGAAATGTGTAGACTACAGTTTCTGGGTTTAATTACATGTTTTTGTTAAATGGTCCAAAACGCTGTGCAACAGGATTTAAAGTACAACCTCAATTCCAAAAACGTTAGGATGCTGCGTAGAATGGAAATAAATGTAAATAAAAACAGAATGCAATGATTTGTAAATCTCATATACCCACATTTTACAGTTTTTGTAGTTTCATGATGCAGTGAATGTTTAAATCCAGTGTACCCAGTCATCTGACACTCCTAACTTTTTTAAGCTGTGCTGCTGCCATCAAGTTCCAAATGAGTTAAGAAATTTTATGACATGTTAAAATGTCTTACTTTCAACATCTGATATGTGTTCTGGGTTCTAATGTGAATAAAATATGGGTCTCTGAAATTTGCAAATCATTGCGTTCTGTTTTTATTTATATTTATTTACATGAGATGTATGTAGAACATATAAAAAGAAAAGAATTAACCATAATATAAAGTCAATGCACACAAAGAATTCTAATTAAAGTCCTCTACAAATGTTTTTAGCCTTGAGCTTGATCTAGCAGGAATGATCGGACCTTTCTTTTGTTTTGCTGTTCTTTGCTAATTTTGTAATACAGGAATGGAAAGGACCACTGACTCCACCGTTTGTTGGAAGGAACTCTAATGTCTCAAAACAAACGTAAAAGAACTGAATTTCTGTACTTAGAAGACCAGCAGTGCATGTTTTTAAGCTGCTGCACATGCAGGGCTGAGACAGAATGACAGACTATCTGGTACCAGGTGGCAGGGGCTCAGCCGAGCTTCAGTCTTGAGTCGTGTGTGTTGTAGAACCCGAAGTTCTCTAGTTTAACACGCTGGTCAGGAGTGTTGACTGGAGGACTGACGCTCGTTGTAGTTGTGTGTGTGTTACACTGAGCTCACCGCTGCTCTCTAAAGCAGACGTGCTGCAATGCTACACGGGCGCTGATGCGTTCATCCGGATCGTAGGCCAGCATCTGGTACAGCAGAGACAGGCTGGGCGCAGAGCACTGAGGGACCAGCTGAGAGAGCCCGCAGCCTTTCCGAGGCAGAAAATCGAAGTGCATTGCACGAGACCTTAGTTTCATGAAACAAATATCACAGAATAAAAAAACATGTTTTTAATGCAGCGTATTGTTAAATATGTTACACCATCAGTTTCTTTCTAATAAGAAATCTTTAAGTAAGAACACAATATATATATATATATCTCCCCGTGTACCCGGGTATTATTTGGGTGGTGGATCTGCAGTGCCACTGATATGGTGGGGTGTTAAATGTGTGTCGGACGTGTAAACAGTGCTGCTGGAGGTTTTTAGAACACTGTACCTGCAGCTCATCTACTGATCACAATCAGTGTTGGTCATCCTTTAATCTTCATCAGTGGGCTCAGAACACTACCCACAGGACGCTGGTGGCTGTACTGAGGTGTTTAAAAACTCCAGCACTTCTGTGTCTAATCCACGCATACCAGCACAACACACACTAACACAGCACCACAACATCAGTGTCACTGCAGTGCTGAGAATGATCCACTGAACAACCCTGCTCTGTGGTGGATATAGACAAAACATTCAGAATAATAAATGTTATGGGTGTCAAAAACAGCCTTGATGTTAGGAAGTGTTGCAGGTAAACTCTCAAACATCAACTCTTCTATCCTGTGGGTTTCACCACCTTCTACTGACTTTCTACTGACCCCTGACGTGCTCTGGTCCAAATTTAATTTTTGTACTAAACGTTTTCCAAAACACTGATAAAAATCACATTCAGCCTAATTTTTAAAAACGTTCTTTGAAGAACATACAACACAGTCTCCATTTCCATCTGCTGAACCATACACACCTTCTAGAGGTGCAGTCTGAAAACCCTCCAGACCTTACTCCACTCATTTGGACTCCAGAGTGTAAATTCTGACGCATATCAGAACAAGTCTTACAAAACTGAAGAAATTTTGAGCTTTAAATTTTGGATGCATGAATAATTTGTAGGTTAGATAAAAATGTAGAAATATGACATTAAGTCTACATTTTAAAACTTTCTTAAAATAAATTTCTTTATGATTTAAAGTGAACTAATATTCTTAATGTTGTATTTACACAGAGTAACTATTTTAACACCGTTCAGTCATTGTGTAAGATATTACAAATAAAAAACAAACAATTACTGAGTTTTTGCTTGTTTGTTGAAACTTTATGAATAAGCCTTCCGTGGCTGAGCAGCCGCACACAAAGATAACCTAAGATCACCAAGCACAAGGCCAACTGTTGGAAAACTAATTCTTTGGAGAGGTGAATCAAGTTTTACGAGTCTGATGTATGAATCTGCTAACTGTAAGGTCTAGTGGAGGAGGAATAATAGTCTGGGGCTGTTTATGGTTTTAGGAGTGGCCCTTTGGTTCCCTTAGTTTTAATTCTACAGAACTGTGTATGAGCAGCTGTTAACAGATTGTCTAGAGCGTGTCTGAACAGGCAGTACTGCTGTGGGCAGTATATGGACAGCTGATTAATGTGATGGTTTCTGGTTATAAAAGCAACATATTGTAAAAATATTCTTGCTTTTTATGCCCTGTGTGAGCCTATATCTTTATTAAAACAGATGTCATATATTCTCTACTTGTTGTATAAGAATCTACATGCAAAGGCTCAAAATATTGTATTAATAAACTGTCACTACCTTTTAGCAATAGCAGTAACTTTTCAGGAGAAGGAAAACAAATTTTTCTCTATACAAACTCTATACATGGTTCAATCTTTCTGTGTTTTGTGATTCAGTGATTCAGTGATTCAGTGCTGTGGAAGGCTATACGATCTCACTGCAGGAAGGTTAATCCCAGTACACACTCACTGCTTGAACTTCTGAAGGACTGCACTCTCTGGCGTTCCCAAAACATCATGAATCTTGGACACTTGGTCCACCTCGTTACTCCCTGGAAACAAGGGACTCAAACTGGAAGACAATAAAGACAGAAATAAATCAGTGTCTGATTATAAAACTGCGAGACGTATAAAGAATATTCAGAATTGTGTTGCGATATATAATGTGTTCAGAATTCAGACCTCATAATTTCAAAGAAAACGCAGCCTGCACTCCACATGTCCATTCTGAGCGAGTAGTAACCGTCTGTGAGCAGACACTCCGGAGCTCGGTACCACCGGGTGGAGATGTACTCCGTGTGAGGAGGCTTGGAATACACGCTTCTGCAGGAGCCGAAGTCCGCCAGTTTCAAGACGTCATGCTACGGAGAACACTGGTCATGGGTAAGGTCATAACTGGCCATTCAACAGGACTGTATGTGGTTGTTTGGACCCAGAATCGATTTCTGGTTTACAGGTTTTGAGTTTTGAGGTTTACTTACTTTGATCAAAATGTTCTCTGGTTTCACGTCTCTGTGGAATATTCCATTGCTTAAAGAAAAACAGTGAACCAGCCAAGCAGTTAGTAAGTGATTTATAAAAAGAGAATCTGATTTGAGCACTGCAACCTGCTGGTCTGCAGTCTTACATTTCAAAGACTTTTAATAGCAGCTCAGTAAATGTTGCTTTGTGCTTAAAATTTGAAATACGAGCATTAATGAACGAGGAGGAGCTGATAACTACCTGTGCATGTGATCCAGAGCTTTACAAAGCTGGTACATGTAGTGTTTGACTTTGCTTTCAGCTAAGGGATACTGCCTTCCTATAAATACATAATATTACAAGAAGTCATCATTTTCACAGGTATGTAAAAAGTATACAGATTCCATTATTACATATTAATTATTAACATTTTACTACACAGGTGTAACTGAAAGGCTAAAGTGTTGTAAATGATCTGGATAGAACAATGCAATAGCACAAAACCAGCTTTGGAGACACAGATATTCTTGGTTACTATGAAATGTACAGTACCTCTAATCATCTCATAGATGTTCATCTCCATTAGTTCACATATTAAGGACAGGGTCCTCGTGTCCTTGTCACTGTAAATATATAATTCAGCTGGAATCACTTTTTTTTCACAGTGAATTAAGTTAATTTGTATTACTTACAATATTACAATACTTACAATATTAGTTCATGAAGCTGCAGGATGTTAGCGTGTGGGCTTAGTCTCTTCATTGCTTGGACTTCACGAAGGTTGTGTGCCTGTTCCAGGCTGATTGAGGAAGACACGTGGACCAAACAGTTAATTACAACAGTCACTAAGACGCCTTCAGTTCAGTATGTAAACTGTTAAGCTGCTACAAATTCTTGGGAAAACTTGGAAAGTAAAAACTAAGAATGGGATTTTTGGCCTTTTGTGTTAAGTAACTGCAAACGTCGGTCCCTTCATATTCAGAACAAAATTTTATCTTATGTATATTTTTGGTGTATGTTTTGTATATTCCTTTATATATTTTAGTTATTACTGTATGTATATATTCTAGCTTATTTTTACTTCATTATTGCCTATAATTGTATGTTTGAACTGTTTTACTATATATATATATATAATTGCTGTCCTGCTGTAGAGTGTATCTGAGCCTCACCCCAAACATTTCAATGCATGTATGTCCTGACATGATGTGTAAATGACAAATAAACTTGAAACTTGGAAAACTGAAAGAACCAGTATTCTGAGCCAGGATTCTGGAGGATCATGCATGATGCAGGACTGAAAATGAATCTAATACAGTGTGTCTGTCCTTTCCTCGTGAAGACATTGTACTGAACTTTTACAAACGGCTGTTTTCATTTTTCTTTGTAAGAACATTACCCAACAGTCGTTTGAAACCATCCTCAACAGCAGTGACGTCCAATCTTATCCACGAAGGTCCAGTGTGGCTGCAGAGTTTCATTTCAAACTCGCAGGTACACACCTGGCTCCACTTGTTTAATTAACTGATCATTTAAAAAAAAAAACTGGTCGTGTCGCTCCTACTGGGCTGTAATGAACAGCTGCAGTCTCATTTTAGCTCAGAATTTGATGTATTTGATAAGTTTAACACATTGCAGAGAAAAATAAATACAGTAACTTTGGTGCAGGTCAAGGTTAAACTATAAACATGTGAACTTCTGCAAATAAACAGTAAAGGTTTAAAATATGAAAAGTGTGTTCTCTACAGTGGAGATACACCTGGCTGTGAAGGAAGCCTGGCTGTGTTTGTGAAGGACTCTAAAGAGTTAAACGCCTGAGAGTCTCTGGTGGCTGACCCCGCTCTGCCCAGGTCACCGCGGTATCACGTAGCTGTCTGTCAGGCTGACCGGAGAGAGAAAGTTCTCACGGCTCTAGTTGAGGTTCTGAGGCAGAAGATCCCAAATAAAAGAAAACTAAGCCGGGCTTACCTGTGAATGCTCTGCTTCATCGTTTTACAGGCGAAGTACTTCCCGTCCTTGAGGCTCTGCACTTTCACCACGTCTGAAAACGTCCCCTCTCCGATCTTCTTAACTAGTTTATAATCTGAGACAAACAACAGAAAGACTTTAGTTAGAAACACCTGCACTAACCAGGACCTCCTATTTCCTTTACACAGTCCGATCTCTCAGACCTAACTAGCTAACTCCACCACCTCCACAGCTCCAACACCTCCACAGCTCCAACACCTCCAGAGGAGCCCGGAGAACACCTCCACAGCTCCAACACCTCCACAGCTCCAACACCTCCAGAGGAGCCCGGAGAACACCTCCGGAGGAGCTCGGAGAACACCTCCACAGCTCGAACACCTCCAGAGGAGCCCGGAGAACACCACCGAAGGAGCTCGGAGAACACCTCCAGAGGAGCTCAGAGAACACCTCCGGAGGAGCTCGGAGAACACCTCCAGAGCCCGGAGAACACCTCCGGAGGAGCCCGGAGAACACCTCCAGAGGAGCTCGGAGAACACCTCCGGAGGAGCTCGGAGAACACCTCCGGAGGAGCCCGGAGAACACCTCCAGAGCCCGGAGAACACCTCCAGAGCCCGGAGAACACCTCCGGAGGAGCCCGGAGAACACCTCCAGAGCCCGGAGAACACCTCCGGAGGAGCTCGGAGAACACCTCCAGAGCCCGGAGAACACCTCCGGAGGAGCCGGAGAACACCTCCAGAGCCCGGAGAACACCTCCGGAGGAGCCCGGAGAACACCTCCAGAGCCCGGAGAACACCTCCGGAGGAGCTCGGAGAACCCAGTCGCGGCTCTTTTGCGGCCCACACTTTGTTTTTGGTCGTTTTTAATAATTTGAACTTACTCTGCATTCTTAGGCGGTGACGCCGCTCGCGCGAGTACAAGCCACAAAACAGGCCGGTTTTTAAAATCCCGCATATCGCCGGTCACATCGTCAGTCTGTCCGGAGGAGCGTCCGGTACCGAGTTCTGAGTTTAATAATCAAAACTAGAACATTAATCCCACTCCGAGCTCCCTCAGCTCACCAGCACCGCCATGTTAGCTTAGCTAGGTGGCTACCGTCGCCCTGGTAACGGGGCACGCGCCCGGCCTCCACTCTGACCTGGGCGCGAGCCGAGCCAGAAAAGTCAGCGAGCACAGAAACTAGACCACTCCACCTCCCTCTCCCCCCCTCTCCCCCCCACACACAGGGGCTTCCCCAGTCCCACCCACGCCGAGCGCCTCGTCTGGGCCCCGAGGGAGGCGACCAGGCCCCGCTGTCTCTCTGAACACCTCCCTCTGACACCGCAGGGTTATAGGAGCGACTCACCTTCCCGAGCGAGCGCGCGTTCGGGCTCCCACCTCCTCTTACCGGAGTCCATCGGAGTCGCAAAGCGGGCGAGGAGGCGAGGAGGAGCCGTTTCCTTCAGCCTATTTTCATGTCTGTGCAGCGTTAAACGCTAATCATACATCGTTTTATTTCTTCTTTTTTATTTTTTAAATGTTCTACCTCTCACTTTCTATTCACCCTCTTCGTCCCGATCGGCGGGTTTTTAGAGTCCGGAGTGTTTAACATCACATTTAACCTTGTTTTATAGGACGTCGATTAATAAACATGTTTGTCCACATTTTCTTTTTCTCTGTGATTAAGATTCTACCAGCTCCGACGAGACCTAAAAACATAATATAGACAAATATCTAAAAACAAACAAAAGTATAGAGACGCGTCTCCCCGAAACACGGACTGTGATTCCACGGTGGTTATAATATGATTCACAGCATCGTGGAATGATGACCACACCGCCCCCCCCTCCTCCCTCCATCCTCCCCCTCCATCCCTCCAACCACCCCCCCCTCACACCAGCCCAAACGCGCTTCGGCTTTCTCAACACCCGTGAGAGCAAAAACAAACAGGCTTCCGTAGACTATGACACGCATGCGCTCTGCCGGTTGGCTCTGTGGTGGTCGTTAGCGGGGCTGTGTGTTCGGAGCTCTGCGGAGGAAAAAGATTAACTTTGATATTTTCTGATCAGCATGAAGAGCAGATTTAACACAGTGGACATTCGGGCGGTGATCGCCGAGCTCAATTCCAAGTAAGGACTGACTCTGCTGCCGTACAGGGCGAGACTGGCGGAGCATTGCTAAGTTAACCTAGCCGACACTCACAAGTAGTAGTGCTGCTGCTCACACGACACGTGAACCTGAGTGTGAACCTGAGTGTGAACCTGAGTGTGAACCTGAGTGTGAACCTGAGTGTGAACCATACAGTAAAACTCGTGCACTATTACTGTGACTTGGTTCTGATGTACAGGACAGTGATGGATTGACTGGAACAGTTCAGGCTGCATAAGCAGGACAGACATCTGTTACAGCAAATTACTCAAATAAGAAAATACAATCACATATGAAGTTCATAAACGAGGTCAAACAACGCCTGCCATGTACTGTAGTTATATATTTAAAGTTAATTTCACATATATTAGAATTAGGTGCCTGAAAATGAATCCAGAGCTAGACAGGTGTCTCACTAGTGCTGTGTTTTGGAGTAACTGAGTTCTCCTGTTCTGCAGCTATGTCGGGATGCGAGTGAACAATGTGTATGACATCGACAACAAGACCTATCTCATACGTCTCCAGAAGTAAGTGTTGAGAGGCAGGCTCTCATTAACATGCTTTCTAAAACAGTGTTGCTCAATTCCAGCTATAGCTGTAGTAATAAGACCAGGAGTCCAGGAGTGAGAGCTGAATACTAATCAAATCTTAAGTCTTACTGTTACAGAAATGTGAGGGCTACTGTAAGAGGGAAGTTGTTATTGTTTAATTCATTTATTACTCATTGTTCATTTATAGTTAAAATAATAGTTTAAAGTATGTTTAGTCTAATTATCTTAAAAATAATTCATAATTAGTTAATATTATAACTTTCATATTCGGTTTGTGTGTACTGACTTACAGGGGGGACCATTTATGAGGGACACACATATGTGTACGCACACACACACACATATATACACAGACAGACGCACACACACACACACAGACAGACACACACACACAGACAGACAGACACACACACACACACAGACAGACACACCGGGAGAGACACACAGAGAGAAGGTGTGTTAGCAGTGTTGAAGGTAATGACCGTCCGTAGCTGTTCGGTGGGAAATGAAAGAGAAGTTATACCTCACTCTTTCAACCCAACACTTTTTTTCACCCCTCTGAACAAGAGACTCAGAGCCACACTCAAACCTTTAGGGTTACACTACCTTTAGCAATGTTAAGAAACTGTTGTTGTTGCTTAAGAAACTGTTTGCTTGCTGTAGATGATTGTCAGACTTGCTTTTTCAGGCCGGACAGTAAAGCAGTCTTACTGATTGAGTCTGGTATACGGATTCACTCCACGGAGTTTGAATGGCCCAAAAACGTCATGCCCTCCGGTTTCGCCATGAAGGTAATTGTGTTGCGGTGCGGTGCGGTGTACGTCTCCTGACTATCATTTGCAGTGTGAATGGAATGTGTTACATTTGCTGTTAAATGTTTTTTATTTTGTTTTTTTGGGGTTTTTTTTAAACATTAGTGCCGTAAACATCTGAAGTCGAGAAGATTGGTGCACGTGAAGCAACTTGGTGTAGACAGAATTGTGGACCTTCAGTTCGGATCAGATGAAGCTGCATACCACCTTATAGTTGAGTTGTATGACCGGGTAAGATGACGCTGGTGTGCTTTTTCTATTTATTGTGATGCGTTTCTTTTTTTTTATTATCCTCTAATACCCCGGTTTATAAAAACTAGTCCTCAGCCCTCTGGACGCTTCACGTTTTTGCCCGTCCCTGTGGACAGAAGTCCTAAGGCTCCTGAGGACTAGAATATTGTACATGCTTGCATTGCTAACGTTTGTTAACATTTAAGGTTTGCGTTTGCAGGGAAACATAGTGCTGACGGATCACGAGTACACCATACTGAACCTGTTGCGCTTTCGCACCGCGGAGGAGAAGGATGTTAAAATTGCGGTGAGAGAAAGGTATCCTGTAGAGAATGCCAGGCCCGCTGAACCCCTCATCAGTCTGGAAAGGTAACTCAGCTAGTATATGTTAAATAACACGGTAACGAGGTCAAACAAACCAAAATATCATTTTAAATGTGGATAATGCAGTATTCATATTTAACATAGTGAGAATTCATTTTTAAATATTTTACTTATTTCTGTTCAAATATTATTAAGACAGTAATTCCCGTCCTAAAATCTAATTGGCTGCTGAATTCAGTGGAATCCTATATAAATGCACTAAATTATGGTTAAAAGTCTCCCTTTACTGATATTCATCGTTAAGCTTTTAACTGAAGTACTAACCGATACATTGGCTGAAATCTGCAATACAAAAAATAAAAAAATCACTTGAAACCCTGTAGAGCATCTGTTTCCTCAGAATCCACTTCTTCAGCTCGCTCTGTTTTCATAACAAATTAATTAATCGAGATTTGCCTGAAATTTCTAGATTTATAATTTCATATATGCACTCATTTTATTTTTATCTATGTTAGCCTACAGATATCCACACATGTATTTATTTTTAGATCTACATCTTGTAGAGCTTGAGGTATGTGGACTGACACTGATGGCTTATCAATAGTACACTGATCAGCTCTTTCGTGTCTGGCAGTAAAGTATAATATTTGCAAGTCATCATGTGATTAGACGTTCACAGCTTATCACCTGTTAGAATATCATGTCATCTGGGAGACGCAGCCTCAGAGAGGCACATGGGAAAGATCTAATTAGACTTCACTCCAAAGATTATGCAAATAAGATATATTACTCAAATATTACCCACCGTCCTCATGCAGACCTGCGCCGTCCTTTAAATGTTTTTATTTTTGATTTGATCTGTCCTATTAAATATTAGTGAGACAGAAACTATTTAAACTGATGCAGGTTTCTGTAAAACAAGTCCTGTATTATGCTTATTTTATTATTATATGCAAAAATGTTATAGTTTATAAAATAATTACAATATACAGTGAGGTGCAACTGAAAGTTCTTAACCAGTCAGCAGCACACTAGTGATGTAACAATACTGTAATAACAAACTATTTTTATTATTAATTATTACTTAAATTATTTATTAAATGAAGTGATTTGCTGTGGGTAATATATACGTGCAGTAAAATCATTATTAAAATATTAAAATATTATGTAACAGCATTCTCTTGTTTACATTTAAACTGCCGTGTGTTCTGCAGGCTCACAGAGATACTGTCCAAAGCACAGAGTGGTGAGCAAGTTAAAAGGATTCTTAATCCACACCTCCGTAAGTCTTACTGGGACGTACTCTTAAAGTAGAATTTAAAAAAGTCTAATTTTGTGATGTTATTCAACAACTTCACTGTTTCTCTGTATCTCCGTAGCGTATGGGGGCACGCTCATAGAACACTGTCTTATAGAAGTTGGTTTTTCTGGTCTCGTGAAAATGGACAGTCAGTTTAACATCGCAGAAGGTTTGTTTTTATTTATTTATTTATTTATCATTTAAGATTTTAAGAAATTGCTGGCAAATATTTATGTTACGTGGTGTCGTTATCTTCCACGGAAAAAAAAAAAATTTAAGTCATGTTGCTTCTTCCAGACGGACCAAAACTACTGGACGCTTTGCAGACGGCAGAGACCTACATGGAGAGAGCAGCAAGCTATGATGGAAAAGTTTGTATGAATTTAATCACATTTTAATATATTTTAATAAATGTTTGTTTATTCTACCACATAATGTTTACTGTTTACTGTTTCTTGATCAAAAGGGTTACATCATTCAGAAAACTGAGAAGAAGCCAAGCATGTCTCCAGACAAGCCACACGAAGAGCTGCTGACGTACGGCCATCAGTTCATATAGTTTGTATCTGTTTAACTGAGAGGCTGTGCGTTACGTCTTCTCAGCAGTTCTCTTTTCTTTTGGCTCAACAGGTACGAAGAATTTCACCCGTTCCTTTTTGCCCAGCACTCGAAAAACCCATATGTTGAGTTTGAGTCTTTTGATAAGGTTTGTGGTTTATTTATTTTTTTCTGGGTTTTTATTTAATAAAATCAAACTGAAGTCACGTACCTGTTCTTAATTTTCTGCTCTCAGGCTGTGGATGAGTTTTTCTCTAAGATGGAGAGTCAGAAGATTGACATGAAAGCTCTCCAGCAGGAGAAACAAGCCCTGAAGAAGCTTGAGAATGTCAGAAAAGACCATGTGCAGCGGTTGGAGGCCCTACATCAAGCCCAGGTGAGATCTTTCTACACCTCAGCGAGTGCAGACGTATGGAGGACGCTGTTATTTGCAGGATTCGTGTGATTCGCTACGTAAAGACTTGTTTTAACGTTTGAGACGGTGGGTATGTCCTTGTTTGTAGGAGGTGGACCGTCTTAAGGGGGAGCTGGTGGAGATGAATCTTCCCATCGTGGAAAGAGCTCTGCAGGTGGTAAGGAGTGCTCTTGCTAATCAGGTGGACTGGGCAGAAATCGGTCTCATCGTTAAAGAGGCTCAGGCAGCTGGGGACCCCGTGGCTTGTGCCATCAAAGAGCTGAAGCTAGAGACCAATCACATCACCATGCTACTGAAGTACGTCCTGTTGTTTTAAAGGGAGTACCTGCTAAAAATATCTTTAACTTTATTTTACATTTGAATTTTTTGAGATTAAATTAAATAACAAACTCATTTTGCCTCACAGGAATCCATATGTTAGTTCAGAGGATGCAGACGCAGAGGAGGAAGAGTCTTCGCTGGATACTACGGAGGGCTCCGAGCAGCAGAAGGGGAAGAAGAATAAGAATAAAGACAAAGGAAATAAGGGCAAGACTCAGAAGAACAAACCTGTGCTGGTGGATGTGGACCTCAGTTTATCTGCTCATGCCAATGCAAAAAAGTAAGTTGGGGCTTATGATGTTTAAACATGTTGTAATCTGATTGGCCAGAATATACAGAATATAATAAACACATTTGCTGATCAGGTTTTAATGTTTATTATAGTCCAAAGGTCTACCACATTAAAACATTTTAATTACTTTTTATTATTTAAACCTGAAAATAAACATTAGAACGTTTTGGAATCTTAGGAAAACAATGTAACTGATAGGGCTGTTTATTGGCAAGAACCTGGTGATACAGTACTAATCGTGAAACAGCGCTCACAAATCAATATATCACGATAAACTGCAAACCAAGTGATTTACTGTGATTTTTCTGATCCTGCTATTAAAACACTCCACTGTATGAACAGGTTTATCAGTGTTTATAATAGCACTGCACTCTTGTGCTGCTTGTTAATGTTGGAGTGGAGCTAAAAATGGATTACAACACTGCCATCTAGTGGTCAGAGGTTCAAACACAACACACACTGATTCACTGTCTGACAGAATCTGTGTATCGATACTGTGTTTGAGAATCGATACAGTATCACTAAACATAATATCCCGATATTCGATATTCTTACAGCCCTAATAACTGAAGAAATCATTCAGTACTTTTTCTCATTGCATTATTTATTATTTGGTTGAAGCAGTTCTGTGAAACTGGCCTGGATGTCATTATTATTTTGAGTAATTTCCTGTTCACTGACGCTTGAATCCACTTTATAAGCCACAATATTAGAAGATTAGAAAGTGATGTCAGTAATGGTTACTGGCTGGAAAGAAAATTGTAAATATTTTTACCAACCAATTTTGGTTAATTAATTAATTTATTATTGGGTTCTTGTTCAGTTTTTAAATTGAGTGTGGGCTGGTATTGTCTAGGCATTGTCACAGCAAGACTTCAGGAGTGCAATAACAACAGAAATATGATTTATCGTGCAGCCCTACAGCCGCATCCTGTTACTGTAGATCTGACCGTAACGTTCTTTCAGGTATTACGACCACAAGAGGAGCGCAGCCAGAAAGGAGCAGAAAACTGTGGAGGCAGCAGAAAAGGTAAAGAGAGAACTAATCTAATCTAATCTAATCTAATCTAATCTAATATTAAGTTTTATGTAAAAATATGTTTAATAAATTGTGCAATGTTTTTGTTGCAGGCTTTCAAATCTGCTGAGAAAAAGACTAAACAAACTCTTAAGGAGGTTCAGACGGTCACCACGATTCAGAAAGCGAGAAAGGTCTACTGGTGAGGCACCGCTTGATGTCTGATAATACTCACACTTTTTAATTAATCCTAAACGAGTCTGATCACTTCCTGCTTTGTTGTCAGGTTTGAGAAGTTCCTTTGGTTCATCAGCTCAGAGAACTACCTCATCATTGCTGGACGAGACCAGCAGCAGAATGAGATGATAGTGAAACGTTACCTGCGAGCAGGTACGCAGGTATCTGATTTAGTTCTGTGTTTTCTTTTCTTCTAAAACCTCCGTGACTAATATGTCTCCAAAAAACCTTCTCAGGGGACATCTACGTCCACGCTGACCTCCACGGAGCCACGAGCTGCGTCATCAAGAATCCCTCGAGTATGAATATCTTTTTCAGTATTTTTAAAAGACTCAGGCAGTAAGAGTTACAGTCACCAGATAAAACTCAGAGCTGGACTCTGTAAAACTTACAGTGATATTTTAGTCCAGCTTTAATAAAACGATGTTTTGCAACAGTCTCTTTCCTTCTGTTCAGATCAGATACTGTTTTTTTTATCATTGTTTTTTTCTGTCTTGTTTTTTTTCATTATGCAGTTTTGCTGCTTGTTTGCTGCCCCCCCCAACCCCAACCCCCCCTGTAATTCACCTTTAAACATGTTCCCCACTGCTGTTGCAGGTGAGCCTGTTCCTCCACGTACTCTAACCGAGGCTGGGACTATGGCTGTGTGTTATAGCGCTGCCTGGGATGCTAAAGTGATCACCAGCGCTTGGTGGGTCCACCATAATCAGGTAGGACAGTGTTGTGTTGTGTGGCTGGTGCAGCTAAAAATAAATAAATAAATAAATAAATAAATAAAACACTTCAGTATCTTAGAATTAGTTGTAATGTTTGTGTCTCGTCTGCGTCAGGTGTCCAAGACGGCTCCAACAGGAGAGTACCTGACAACAGGAAGCTTCATGATTAGAGGTATAAATGAATGTTTGTCTAATGTTTGAACGCTGTTGCATCTGTACTCTTTAGATTGTTTAGATTGTTTAGATTGTTGTAATTTTATCAGATACTGTTGTGTTTAGTTAGTGTGAGGTCTATATATATATATATATATATAAGCTGTGACTGTTAAACTAAATTTAACATTTTTTCTTATGTTTTATTTTCCTTTTTTTTTAGGGAAGAAGAACTTCTTACCGCCCTCCTATCTCATTATGGGCTTTGCTTTTCTCTTCAAGGTAATTATTATGAAGAAAATAAAGAATAAAACATTTTAAACAGTACAAACAATGTACCTCCTCTTCAGAGAACACACACCTGCACAGTTCAGGTTACAGTTACTGTTTATCATCTCACTCATACGCTGCACATCAGTATTCAACACGGCTCCAGTCAAGACTCAGTGGAGGACGTGTTTTCTGAGGATGCAAGTAAATTAAATACTATTATTATAATCACTTCATTTACTATAATCGCTTTTGCATTTGAGACCTAAACATCTTTATGTATTAATCTATTAATGCATATCTGTGTGTTAATAAGTGAATACATGGTAAATAATTCACATGAATGTAAGGACACATGACGCAGCCTGAAAAACACCTGAACACACGATTCTAACTTTTAAATCAGTAGTTCTGGATATACAGGGTGAGCTATTTTAGCGTTTTCTGTCTTAACTTTCGTTTTAACAGAAAAAAACCCCCAAAAAAACACACACACAGTGCAGCGTGTCGGAGAAAACCATGAAATATGGTCTGTGCAAAAGTTATGGCACATTTACAATACATAATTAAAATTTTACTGATTTCACATTAAAACTATTTACAAAACATGCTCTTACCAGGGCTGTTCATAGTTTTACATTCATCTGTATTAATCACCACTACAGTTTAAAAGGTGTGGCTAAGTTAATGAGCTGAGTGTACTGAGCGTGTCTGCAGCTATAATAAAAAATGAAGTTGGTCGTTTTACTGATATTTCTCTGAACTTGGTGAACGGGGCTGTAAAGATGTCTCTGGAAGGTACGGTGTTTTAACCTCGGCGTACTCTGGTGTGACTGTAGGTGGATGAGCAGTGTGTGTTCAGACACAGAGGAGAGAGGAAGGTTAAAACTCTGGAGGAAGACGTGGAGGATATGAGTTCCAGTACTGCAGAGCTTCTAGAGGAAGGAGAGGAGCTCTTAGGTATTTGCACTCTTACCTTTACCTGTGTCTTTACTGAAAACATGAATAATTAACCCTCAGTTACGCCCCTAGGCTTACTTCATTTATCTTTTTATGTAACACAATATTCCAAAATATATTCAGAATTTAATAGAAAATCAGTTTTTAGTGACATGTTTAGCATAAATTGTTTTAAAAGCTTTAGACACCTGCACACCTGTTGAACGCTGTCACAGTATATGGTCCTCTCTTGTGCAGGCCATTGTAATATAAATATAGATAATACAGAAAGAAGTAGTGCCCTGTGATTCTTAAAGAAATGTTCACTGTACACATCACAATATTCTGAGGAAAACACAATGTGCTGTGAGTGTAATGTTTTAAAAATAAATAAAAAATTATAATATTCAGTATATTCTCTGAACCGTATATTTCCAGGATGATCACAACAGCTATAAAATATACTCATATTTCTAAATATTTGATGTGGTATGATAAGTGTGTTACTCTCGTGTCTAGTGAGTTTCATATGCAGTGTTTAGTAAATTAGTTACTTTGTATGTACCTCTCTGTCCTGCATGTACAAAAAAAACCACACAAATTTACCTTCAGGGCCAAAAACTGAAACTGCTCATCACAGAATGATCATAAAGTATCTGAGATCTGATTCTGTAACTGTTTCATTAGTAGCTTCATGAGTTTTAGTACATCTGGTTCCTGTAAACATCCTTTTCTGTAGATTAGTGCATTTCACATCAAACTACTGCGAATTACCTTGAAATCTTAAATATTAAATTTACAGAAATTCTGAATCCTGTATAATATGTTTAAGTTAAAAGTTTATAAGTTTAACTGCTTTTTATTGCATATTTGCACCGCTGACTTCAGAACTACTGAAATTTACACTGTTTAACTGCACTACTGTCACCACTCACACACACACACTGTGAGACTGTTTCTATTTTGTATATAATATTTATTTTATATTCTATCTATCTATATATCTATCTATCTATCTATCTATCTATCTATCTCTCTCTCTCTCTCTCTCTCTCTATATATATATATATATATATCTGTCGATTTTAATTTAATTTAAAGCTAAGAGTCACCACAATTCATTTTACAGGACACTTTATGAATAGAGGTACAGATTAAAGTCAGTGTTTAAGTGCTAATCTGGTATTTAATTGCTGTTGTTTCTTTAGTTGGTGTAGTTTAGGTACCCTTTATCACTTAGACCCCCATCCCCCACAGCCTGGAACAATAAATAAAGATCCAAATGTTTGTAATTACTTGGTGACTTGGTGTCAGTTTCTAAAGCCAAACAGATCTAATCTGTAAAAAGTTGATTCTGAGTAGACACAGGACAAACAAACCCATTTAATATAAAACAGCAAAAACAATATGATCCAGTACAACGAAGTAATTTACCTAGCCAGACTAAGTTCAGTTTTAACTAAATTATTCTCTTTTTATGTGGTTACGCTGGATATATGGTTCCAGTTAATTGGTTTAGAAATGCAGAGGTTTTACTTTAACTTTACATACGTACTGTAAATGTAATTTACATTAAAATCAGTTGTATGTTGAACGCACTCTACACTCCAGCTTGTTACATAATTCTTTATTTTATTCTGTAATAATCACCCAATAATCTCAAACACAAGTCATCTTTGACAGTGATATTATTATTATTGTATTTAAACTATATCATTTCATTATTGCATTTATTTGATAATTATTTAACCAGTTTTAAGAATAACAGTTCTTTATGTCTGTATGTATGGTAATGAGTGAACCCTCCTTTAAACTTGCTAGTGGATGATACTGGTTTGATGGGGCAATGAGAGCCGGTGTGTTAAATAATCCATTTCTAGTTACTCAACTAGCATCTGACCATAATCTCTAATCTAATCTCTCTAATATCCCCAAATCGCTTATCCCTCATCACCGGCTTACAGTTAAATATACACAGGGCTGTAGAGTGTGGCGTCGTGCAGCACCAGCCTTTATAGACTGTCATTAGAAATATAAATTTAATCAGACCTACCTCACAAATGATTGGCCGTCATAGAAACACATCACAGGTCCTTTAATTGCTTGTTCTTTGTAACCGGACTGAAATTCCAAAAAGCTGTCGGGCAGTTGATGACCAGAAAAATCTGTGTCTTTAATGTTTGTTCTCATACGAACCCAAGTTCCTCAACGACCACAAATAATCTCGAGATTCGTCTCACTCTCACCTCGTCCCCCGACCTCGGGCCAAGTTTACTAGAGTCGTGTTAAAGGTTCTATAAGTTCTTATCTCAGTCACAGCCTATCAGAGAGCAAACATCCTCCAAGGCCAATTACAGCACATCCCAGTGAGATCTGAGTCTTGAATTGAGGAACAGATGGATATGGATTCCTATAAAGGCTGTCATAACGAGAATCACAGTACTCGTTTACTCGTTTACTTTGTTAATTCGTTTACCTCGTTTAGTGTTTTTATGTTTAATGTTGGCTGTTCAACTTTTTCCATAAATGCTTTACGTAACCCTCTCTCTAAATTGAGAACGTTTTCTGATTAATCATGTTTTTTCTGTGTCTGATGATTATCTGACTAATCCAAGTCTCTAAAGTTTCACTGTATTGAAGATTTCCCATCAACACTCTGCTCTCCTCAGGAGAAGACAGCGCTACTGAGGGAGATGCTGAGGAAGACGACAGAAGTGAGAAGGATGGCAGAACAGAAGAAGGAGAAGATGAAGATGTGTTGAGAGAAACAGATGAGGAGAATAAAGAAGCAGAGGAGTCTGTGGAAGCCCAGATGTCAGAAACGGAAAAGCTACAAACTGAGGAAGTGGGAGGGCTTAGAGGAGAAAACAAGGTTAATGAGGAGGTGAAGAGCGAGGAAGAGGAAGAAAGTACCGACATGTGTTTTCCAGACACCACAATCCCTCTCACACATCTTCAGTCAAACAGGTAACTCTCCAGGAGCTGTCGCTAGGGGCGATATGGACCAAAAATACAAACCGGATTCCAAAAAAGTTTTGAATAAAAACTGAATGCAATGATGTGGAGGAGCCAACATTAATATTTTATTCAGAGTAGAACTGATCACAGATCAGAAGTTTAAACTGAGAGAATGTTTCATTCTAAGGGAAAAATATGTTGTTTCAAAATTTCATGGAGTCAAAAAATCCCAAAAAAGTTGGGACAAGAACATTTTTACTGTGTGGCTTCTCCCCTTCTTACAGCACTCAACAGACGTCTGGGGACAGAGGAGACCAGTTTCTCCAGTTTAGAAATAGGAATGTTCTCCCAGTCACGTCTAATACAGACCTCTAACTGAAAACCCTTACCTGTTCTGGAAACCACTATCCTCTCAGACTGACTCTCCAAGTAGAGCTCGACATGTTAAACTAGCTCCGTGCTGTCGCTGCCTGTGTTTACGGGTGAAGCGGTGGGGAGGGGTGAGGGAGAGAGGCGGGGCAGTGTGAGCGAGAGAGGCGGGGCAGTGTGAGGGAGAGAGGCGGGGCAGTGTGAGCGAGAGAGGCGGGGCAGTGTGAGCGAGAGAGGCGGGGCAGTGTGAGGGAGAGAGGCGGGGCAGTGTGAGCGAGAGAGGCGGGGCAGTGTGAGGGAGAGAGGGGGGGCAGTGTGAGGGAGAGAGGCGGGGCAGTGTGAGGGAGAGAGGCGGGGCGGTGTGAAGAGAGAGGCGGGGCAGTGTGAGGGAGAGAGGCGGGGCGGTGTGAAGAGAGAGGCGGGGCGGTGTGAGGGAGAGAGGCGGGGCAGTGTGAGCGAGAGAGGCGGGGCAGTGTGAGGGAGAGAGGCGGGGCAGTGTGAGGGAGAGAGGCGGGGCAGTGTGAGGGAGAGAGGCGGGGCAGTGTGAGGGAGAGAGGCGGGGGCAGGGTGAGGGAGAGAGATGAGGGAGAGAGGCGGGGCGGTGTGAGGGAGAGAGGCGGGGCGGTGTGAGGGAGAGAGGCGGGGCGGTGTGAGGGAGAGAGGCGGGGCAGTGTGAGGGAGAGAGGCGGGGCGGTGTGAGGGAGAGAGGCGGGGCGGTGTGAGGGAGAGAGATGAGGGAGAGAGGCGGGGCGGTGTGAGGGAGAGAGATGAGGGAGAGAGGCGGGGCGGTGTGAGGGAGAGAGGGGGGGCAGTGTGAGGGAGAGAGGCGGGGCAGTGTGAGGGAGAGAGGCGGGGCGGTGTGAGGGAGAGAGGCGGGGCAGTGTGAGGGAGAGAGGCGGGGCAGTGTGAGGGAGAGAGGCGGGGCAGTGTGAGGGAGAGAGGCGGGGCAGTGTGAGGGAGAGAGGCGGGGCGGTGTGAGGGAGAGAGGCGGGGCAGTGTGAGGGAGAGAGGCGGGGCAGTGTGAGGGAGAGAGGCGGGGCAGTGTGAGGGAGAGAGGCGCTTATACAAATATATCAATATTTCTGAAAAAGTCGATATATCGTCCAGCCCTGTCACTAATGATCAAATACACCATGAATAATTTTACTGTGTGATACTGTTTGTTGTCAGTAGACATAAACACACAGTTATTAGAGTTGAACAGAGGATCACTGTGATGAAAAGCTGTGAAAGAGCGAATCGTTCTGAGTAAAAACTGAATTATTAAAATATTGGAGGATGTTGTTATTTTATTAGACTGTTAATTACAGACCTGTTCTGATTACTGTGCCGAACTGAGTTGTTTCTCTTTCTATTTCAGGAGAATCTCAAATGCTGCTTTCAAGCAGAAAGTTTCAAAACAGGTATATCACACGACAGAGTCTTCTCAAGGTTTGAGCGAAGGCCATACAAACATCTCCAGAACATGAAAGGCAGGACCATTGTATTGTGGTCTGTTTTCAGAATTTCTGTTTGCCAGAGTGTTCCCAGTGTTCCCAATGTTCCCAGTGTTCCCAGTGTACTAGAATAAATATTAGACAACACACCTTCACCTACATAACTCAGGTTTCTTTCCAATAGGACACCACAGAGCCACACGGCAAGAAGTACATAAGTGCTAAGCAGAGGAGGTAAAACCGTGAAGATCAATAATAAAAAAATAAAAACAGCTCCTGTATAGGGTTAAAACTGAAAACCACGATGTGCTTGTGTGAAGGGACATGAAGAAGAAGCAGAAACAGGAAAGTGATGAACAACATGAAGAAGCAGAGACTAAAAGAGAGGAGAATCAAGAAGAACCGACCATCCAGAACAAGACTGGAGGAGCTTCTCAGCCGCCTCTGAAGAGGGGACAAAAGGTTACATCACGATGATGATGACGCTCAGTGTTTTCTTTAATCTCATTTTATAGAAATTAAATCTTGAGATCTCCAGAACGTTCTGCTTATCTCAGTCTTATCTCAGTCTTATCTCAGTCTTTTCTCAATCTTATCTCAGTCTTATCTCAGTCTTATCTCAGTCTTTTCTCAATCTTATCTCAGTCTTATCTCAGTCTTATCTCAGTCTTATCTCAGTCTTTTCTCAATCTTATCTCAGTCTTATCTCAGTCTTATCTCAGTCTTTTCTCAATCTTATCTCAGTCTTATCTCAGCCTTTTCTCAATCTTATCTCAGTCTTATCTCAGTCTTTTCTCAATCTTATCTCAGTCTTATCTCAGTCTTTTCTCAATCTTATCTCAGTCTTTTCTCAATCTTATCTCAGTCTTATCTCAGTCCTTTCTCAATCTTATCTCAGTCTTATCTTAGTCTTATCTCAGTCTTTTCTCAATCTTATCTCAGTCTTTTCTCAATCTTATCTCAGTCTTATCTCAGTCTTTTCTCAATCTTATCTCAGTCTTATCTCAGTCCTTTCTCAATCTTATCTCAGTCTTATCTTAGTCTTATCTCAGTCTTTTCTCAATCTTATCTCAGTCTTATCTCAGTCTTTTCTCAATCTTATCTCAGTCTTATCTCAGTCTTTTCTCAATCTTATCTCAGTCTTTTCTCAATCTTATCTCAGTCTTATCTCAGTCTTATCTCAGTCTTTTCTCAGTCTTATCTCAATCTTATCTCAGTCTTTTCTCAATCTTATCTCAGTCTTATCTCAATCTTATCTCAGTCTTATCTCAGTCTTATCTCCGTCTTATCTCAGTCTTATCTCAGTCTTATCTCCGTCTTATCTCAATCTTATCTCAGTCTTATCTCAGTCTTATCTCAGTCTTATCTCAGTCTTATCTTAGTCTTATCTCAGTCTTTTCTCAATCTTATCTCAGTCTTTTCTCAATCTTATCTCAGTCTTATCTCAGTCTTTTCTCAATCTTATCTCAGTCTTATCTCAGTCCTTTCTCAATCTTATCTCAGTCTTATCTTAGTCTTATCTCAGTCTTTTCTCAATCTTATCTCAGTCTTATCTCAGTCTTTTCTCAATCTTATCTCAGTCTTATCTCAGTCTTTTCTCAATCTTATCTCAGTCTTTTCTCAATCTTATCTCAGTCTTATCTCAGTCTTATCTCAGTCTTTTCTCAGTCTTATCTCAATCTTATCTCAATCTTATCTCAGTCTTATCTCAGTCTTATCTCAGTCTTATCTCAGTCTTTTCTCAATCTTATCTCAGTCTTTTCTCAATCTTATCTCAGTCTTTTCTCAATCTTTTCTCAATCTTATCTCAGTCTTATCTCAGTCTTATCTCAGTCTTATCTCCGTCTTATCTCAATCTTATCTCAGTCTTATCTCAGTCTTATCTCAGTCTTATCTCAGTCTTATCTCCGTCTTATCTGAGCTGTACTAAAGACAGGGAGTAGTTGGTCCCATGATGGCTGTGCTCCTCTGTTTAGAACAAGCTGAAGAAAATCAAAGACAAATACAGAGATCAGGATGAAGAGGATCGTGAGCTGATGATGAAGCTGCTCGGGGTTAGTACTGCTTTGTGTATTTGGTCCAGTGGGAGTTTTCTGCTGTAACACGGTCAGTTTAACCTCCTTCACAGTCTGCAGGCTCCAATAAGGAGGAGAAAGGAAAGAAGGGGAAGAAAGGAAAAGGAAAAGAGGAGCCAGTGAAGCGAGCTCCCCAGAAACCTGGCCAAAAGCAGAGAGGAGCCGAGAACGTGTTGAAGAAAGCTGAGCAGCCTGGAGACGAGGGTGGGCTGGCAGGAGAAGACCCCACTGAACACGATGACAAGGTAGTAACCAGTGTTCATTTCATTTACCAGCTATTTTCATCAACGAACCCTTAACGAGACGAGAACTGAATAAAACCTACAGAACAGGATTAAAAACTATGACCAAATTGATTGACACTTTAGTCAACCAATAAAAACGAGACGAAAATGTTTGGCAGGGACGACATCCAATCAGAACTGATTTAGTTTTGTTAAAGGCGGGGAGAAAACATCCAATCGTAACCACGTCGGTGTGTATGGAGAGGTGGTGTTATTGATCAGATTAGTTGATCAGGTATGTGGGGAGCAGCGTATTAACTCTGATACTAAAATTTATTTGAATTGCACAATTAAAAATCCTTAAATGGCAAAAAGTGATAAATGCAATTAATGTAGATTAGTTAATCACAGAGGATGTAATTTAATTAGATTGACAGCACTAGTTACAATTATTAAATAAATAAGAGATAATAAATAAAAAGGTGATACGAGGATAAAATATTCACTCTGCAGTTACGGAAGAGCTCAGATGTTGTTTGTTAAATCTGTTTGTGTGTTTATTGGTATTTTAAACATTAATAATATTGTATAACTGGTTAATAAATGTTTCAGTTCGTGTAAGTATAAATAATGATGTAAATAATTCAAGGGAACAGAAGAACAAGCATTTACATTTTACACTCTTTATATTTTAGTCGACTGAATCAGCTGTAGATTTAGTCTAGACTATATTCTTATGATAATAAGTCGACTAAAACTAAACTAAAAACAATTCAGATGACTAAATTAAGACTAAAACTAAATTATATTTTAGTTAAAAGACTGCGACTAAAACTAAATCTAAAGTTGCTGTTAAAGTGAACACTGGTTGTAGGTATTAAGGATTTGTGTTTTATTGTTGGGGTCTGATTAGTAGCACAGCAGAATGATCAGATAAATATTCAGACACTTCAGTCAAAAAGTGCCAAGAAGTCTGATGAGGCTGATGGGGCTGATGGGGCTGATGAGTCTGATGAAGCGGATGAGGCTGATGAAGCTGATGGGGCTGATGAGGCTGATGAAGCTGATGAGGCTGATGAAGCTGATGAGGCTGATGAAGCTGATGGGGCTGATGAGGCTGATGAAGCGGATGAGGCTGATGAAGCTGATGGGGCTGATGAGGCTGATGAAGCTGATGAGGCTGATGAAGCTGATGAAGCTGATGGGGCTGATGAAGCTGATGAGGCTGATGAGGCTGATGAAGCTGATGAGGCTGATGAGGCTGATGAGGCTGATGAAGCTGATGAGGCTGATGAGGCTGATGGGGCTGATGAAGCTGATGGGGCTGATGAGGCTGATGAGGCTGATGAGGCTGATGGGGCTGATGAAGCTGATGAGGCTGATGAAGCTGATGAGGCTGATGAGGCTGATGAGGCTGATGAGGCTGATGGGGCTGATGGGGCTGATGAAGCTGATGAGGCTGATGAAGCTGATGGGGCTGATGAAGCTGATGAGGCTGATGAGGCTGATGGGGCTGATGAAGCTGATGGGGCTGATGAGGCTGATGAGGCTGATGAAGCTGATGGGGCTGATGAGGCTGATGAGGCTGATGAAGCTGATGAGGCTGATGAGGCTGATGAGGCTGATGAGGCTGATGAGGCTGATGAAGCTGATGAGGCTGATGAAGCTGATGGGGCTGATGGGGCTGATGAAGCTGATGAGGCTGATGAGGCTGATGGGGCTGATGAAGCTGATGGGGCTGATGAAGCTGATGAGGCTGATGAGGCTGATGAGGCTGATGAGGCTGATGAGGCTGATGGGGCTGATGAAGCTGATGAGGCTGATGAAGCTGATGAGGCTGATGAGGCTGATGAAGCTGATGGGGCTGATGAAGCTGATGAAGCTGATGAGGCTGATGAGGCTGATGAGGCTGATGAGGCTGATGAAGCTGATGGGGCTGATGAGGCTGATGAGGCTGATGAGGCTGATGAGGCTGATGAAGCTGATGAGGCTGATGAGGCTGATGAGGCTGATGAAGCTGATGAGGCTGATGAGGCTGATGAGGCTGATGAAGCTGATGAGGCTGATGAGGCTGATGAGGCTGATGAGGCTGATGAAGCTGATGAAGCTGATGGGGCTGATGAAGCTGATGAGGCTGATGAGGCTGATGAGGCTGATGAGGCTGATGAAGCTGATGGGGCTGATGAGGCTGATGAAGCTGATGAGGCTGATGGGGCTGATGAAGCTGATGAGGCTGATGAAGCTGATGAGGCTGATGAAGCTGATGAGGCTGATGAAGCTGATGAGGCTGATGGGGCTGATGAAGCTGATGAGGCTGATGAAGCTGATGAGGCTGATGAAGCTGATGAGGCTGATGAAGCTGATGAAGCTGATGAGGCTGATGAAGCTGATGAGGCTGATGAGGCTGATGAGGCTGATGAAGCTGATGAAGCTGATGAGGCTGATGAAGCTGATGAAGCTGATGAGGCTGATGGGGCTGATGAAGCTGATGAGGCTGATGGGGCTGATGAGGCTGATGATTGATTATAAGAGGGTGATTTTAACACTCAAATAGCTTTTAGTGCTTCTCATCAGTGACAGTGTTTAGTAGAAGGACGACTGATCTCCTCCACTGCTTCAGCATGGTTTCCACTACTTCACTGCTACGTCTATATAAACATCACTAAACGACAGTTTTACTAAAGCGCTCCTTTAACCTGACGCTGTAAGTCTGACTCTCAGTACCGCACGTCAGACTGTCTGTGGCTGAACAATCTTCTGAACTGATACGGTCACATATCTCACTGACTTTGTTTCAGGAAGCTGAGGAATTGGACCCGGAGAACCCTGGAGCAGAGGTAAGCCCTTCATGCATATAGTCCTCCTGAAGCTACGGGCTGTAGATCTTCTATGTAGGAGTACAGGAGTCCTGTATGTTTAATAAAGCTGTAGATACGGAGATCTGTATCTGCACACTGTTACATTAAATCCAATTAAACTGGATTATATTTCTTTATAATGAAGCAGGCCGTTGGTCAGTGTACTGGTGTACTGGTGTACTGGTGTACTGGTGTACTGGTGATATTCACAATGTGTTCAGTAAAGCGTATTGTATTGTGTTGACGTAATTTATCAGAATGATAGTATACGTACCGGAGTGTTTAGCCACAGTTAAGCCAAAGTCCGACCTGTCTGGAAGTAAAAGATCTGAGGGACAGTGTTTTAGATAGTCCTTACGTTCAGCCTGCAAGTTGATAAACCTAAAAAAACACACTCCAACCGTCTCTACACCTCTTGCCACAGTGACCTCTTGCTATGGTCTAGAGTTGGGGCTGGGCGATATGGGAAAAAATTGTATCACGATAATTGTTTCCATATCAGTGTATATCGATATATATCACAATATAAATCAATTCACTATTACCTTTTACTTTAAATGAGAAGAGAATATATCAAAATTAACAATTTTGTTAAGTTTTTTTCTGATTTATTTTCTATCAGACAAATGCACTATAGAACATTACACAACTGTATTAAAATAAATCACACACACACACACACATTTATATATATAGTATATAGTAGGGGCTACTGAACACTCATGAACAGTACACACACACAGACACTGTGTTAATCAGGCTGGTGCTGGTTCTTTAAGTAGGTTCTGAGTAAAGAACTCTGTTTATGTTCACTCATAGCGGTGAGTCGACTCTCTGTCTGCTCTAATGAGGAGTTGTTGGTTCAGTGATTCTGTTTTCAGTAGAAAATAAAGTTTCCTACTCGGGATTTTTGGTTATAAAGTTAACTTTGTCTCAGCGTCTCACTCGAACTCCTACAGTTTATATATTTATCTTTATTGATTATTAAATTACGTCGATTAGCATAACGTGTGTCGATGCGTCACAAAGATGGCCACGGCCACTGAAAGCATGGATTTATCCGGAGCGCGAGCTGCAGCTACAAACAATCTCTCACGTTCATCTAACGTTGTGGGAGTGTTTCACACAGAAACACAACAGTGTGGTGCTCTGTCAGCTCTGCACAGTGGAGATGATCACAACAGTACAACTGCTACACACGAGACCTTGAAGATCAAACATCCCGTAGATCTTCATCAACACAGCAGCAGGACAGCACCTGTTTACCTGTTTATCTAATCTTATAGATTATTTATAGATTATTAACACGTGTATCATGTTTCTTTCAGTAGTAGTTTAACGTTTTCTCTTATTTTATTCTCTATGCTCGACTGCAGTAACCCTCAAAAAATTCATTCTATTAACTTTCTATCGACTATGTCTTATAGTTCTATTGAGAAATTATCGATTATCGTTATTGTTTTATTGCCCAGCCCTACCTTGAGTGAGATGTTAGTATAAAAATATGGAAAGCCCCAGTTTCATGATGTTTACTTTCAAATGACTACAGCTTTGGGGTAGATATTTAAAGGTGTGCTGTTAGAGTAGAATTTTCTAGCTGGCTGTAGAATTAATTTGATAACCAACTGAGATGAACTAATTACTAATGCTAGTGATGTGTATTAGTCCAGTCTTATCTGTAAACCACTGGTTTAGCTGGTTTTAGTATCAGTACAGCCGGACTGTGTCTGATCAGTTGTTTAATGATAAACACTAAATCATTTGAATTATTAATTATTATTATTATTATTTAATTATTAGGTATTTGATGAAGATCAGAAGAGAATGCAGTGGAGCTGGGGTCTGTGTTGTTAAGGTGATGTGATGTTTATATTTTTGTTTTTTTAGGAAGGGGAAAACTTTCTAGACTCTTTGACGGGTCAGCCTCACGCGGAGGATGTGCTGCTGTTTGCAGTTCCTGTATGCGCGCCGTACACAGCGCTCTCCAATTACAAGTACGTTATCAGCGTTCTGTTAAACTACCACCTCACCTGTTCACCTGTTCACCTGTATCTTATATTATACTTATTCAGAGTTACGTACAGTAGAAGCTAAACCACAGCGTTCACACCTGTTCACCTGTTCACCTGTATCTTATATTATACTTATTCAGAGTTACGTACAGTAGAAGCTAAACCACAGCGTTCACACCTGTTCACCTGTTCACCTGTTCACCTGTATCTTATATTATACTTATTTAGAGTTACGTACAGTAGAAGCTAAACCACAGCGTTCGGGTTTAATTCTGAGAAATCCACTTTCATTAAAATGTCTCTCCTGCAGGCATAAAGTGAAACTCACTCCAGGAACACAGAAAAAGGGAAAAGGTGAAGATCATCGTGTTATTTAAATGATTAATACTAATTAATAATTAATTATTTATTACTAACTGTTGAACCTCTAAACCTCTCAGCTGCTCGTACGGCTGTGTTCAGCTTCATGCGTGGAAAAGAAGCGAGCGCCAGAGAGAAGGACCTTTTCCGCAGCGTTAAGGTATTTATATCTAGAACCTATATATGTTCCTTAATCTCACATCCACTAAAACCTTTAGCTGTTAAACCTGCATCACCCACCTTTCACTGAACGTTCTATCCACGTTTGTAGGACACAGATCTGTCCAGAAACATGCCCGGCAAAGTGAAGGTGTCCGCGCCAAACCTGCTGAACGCAAAGAAGAAATAAACTTTTGGAGAACCGCGTTTCAAACGCAGAGCAACTTCTTAACAAACGAGAAACAACATTTAAATACCCACAATGCAACAGAAGAAAACTCAGATGATCAGGATGGGTTTGGAACCAAATTGGGAGGAAAGTGATCTAGAGCATCATCTCCACCACAGCCTCTCTGGGCGAGCTGGAGATCGTATGGAATTGTAAATTGATAAAAATACATTTGTGTGGCTTCTTCTATATTTTTTCCAGTCTGTTCTGTGAGAGATGAAATGTACAGCAGGTAAACAATCTATTTTGCAAACGACTGTGAGCGTAGTTGTTTATGTTGTTGTTTACATTTCAGAATTAACAGACCAGTTTTCACAAATCTTTGAAATGTTCAAGTTTCAGCTCCAATTCAGAAGACACAAGGAATGTTTATGGTTAATGAGAAAAATAGCAGTTTTTATTTGTTTATTTTTTTGTTTAACTTCAACATTTTAACTCTTCATATACAACAAAATCTTGCAAAACAGAGCCCAACAATAACAACAACAGCTCCTAGTTACACAGCTCTGTTATTAAACCAAAATATACAAAACCCACACAAAATAACTAAATACAATATATACATTTATTAAAACTCCGAATTTAACATCATCTGTATATGGTAACTCCTTTTGCTGCTCACAAACGGGGGGGATTTTTTATTTTATTAGTAAGATGCCATTTAACATATTTTAATGGATAAAATATACCTTCACGTTTTAAACAGGTCCTGAGCTCTATATATATATATATATATATATATATATATATATATATATATATATATATATATATATATATATATATATATATAAAACAGTGGTTTACACTACGCAGAATTCCGTATGCAATAATGTGAACGCTGTCGGTCAATGTTCAAGTTTTTCTGAAGTGAAAATAAGACACATACTGTACAGAGAACAATTGTAAATATTCATTTTTTTACTAATTTCAGTGCACAGTTTCTAATTTTTGGTGGGTTTTCATATAAAATGTGCCCATATATATATATATATATATATATATATATATATATATATATATATATATATATATATATATATATATATATATATATAAAACTTGCACGTCATTTATTTAGCAATATGTTACATACTGTAAATAAACCGTAACTGAACCGTAATTTCTGTTTTTGTTCAGTGTACGTTCACGCTGTCAGGTTAGGGTTACACCTCTGTGTTCACTATGGATATTACAGCAAATCGTCATACGCACTGTAGACATCGTGACTACGAGTAGAGTTACTGGTTCCACCACTGAAAAGTTAACATACCACTTCAAACCACTCAGAATGATTTACACCTGAACCACTGATATACATACTTTTTAATTGTTACAAATGGTATGATTTGATAAGTAGTATTAAATTAAAAAAAAGTATTAAATAATTTGGCTTCTTATGTTGTTTGATTCATGCTACTGGAATTTTTAATTTAAAAGCAAAACTCTGAATCCAATAGTTATTTTAAATCTGTGTTATATCATCTGGAATTGAATTCTAAATTATTTGAAGTTTGTAACTGAATTTTTTGGATGATGTACAATTGAATGTCTGAAATGTTCTAATGTTTTATAGTTAAGGTATGAAATAGGTCTTTGTACTCAAAAGCCACACAATACAATAATATAAAATAATCCTGTGCATTATATTTCCATTATGTCTGTTGACTTATTTTCACTTTTTTTTTAAATGAAAGAAACATGGAATTTGACCAACAACACACAAATTTTTGCATACGGCTCCACAAACAGGGCTCAGTCTAAAGTTTCAGATGAACGAAATCTGTTTCCACTTTTGATTGTCCCACCAGAAACACAACACAGAGCAACTTCATCCAGTGATAGAACAGATGCTACTTGATATCACAGGGTTCACTTTATCAGCTTGGGAAGGTTTCTCCTATATACTTTTTATTTGTTTGTTTGCTTATTTATTCGTTTACACTGCTTGTTTTTTTTTTGTGTATGGTGGCATTCAAGCCATCTGATTACATCCTTACTCGCCATGGGACCCTGAAAGGATGCCTTTCAGCCAAAATCTTGGACACACCTGATATTATTAAAGACATTCTGGCTCATGCTTAAAAATTTCCAAGACAAAAATATTCAAATGAATGCAAACCAAGTGCAAAGACTTCTCGTTAATCTAATCAGATCTGGGTTTTAGTTAAGTGCTTGAAAAGACATTGGGCACAACTACAGTATAAACGAAATGTATTTTGTATTTCATAAAAATAAAATACAGGATTTGGGAAATACAAGGTAAGACTTATGACAAAACCAAATACCTTCTTATCGATGACGGCGTCCAAGCTTAGAATATAGATTCTCAAAATTACAGGAGAAATATTCCCCACATGTAAAGCAGAGTCAACACCTGGGTCTTTTATACAGGAGAGTAAACTCGGATCTCGTCTGGTCACTCTGGGAATGCATTAGAGTAAAAGAGTGTAAATGGAATCTGGCTGAAGCATTTCATATAAAAAAATAATAATAATAATCATAATCCAGATACAGTCCGGTTGTGAAAACATGTTAACGCAAAGTTTAAACAGCTTCTGAACTGAAACCAAGATTGTTAATTACTGGAACGACTGTCCTCACTAATGCATTTCAGCCAATCAGTGTTGCTGTGACGAGGCTAATAAAGCCTGAATCAGCTGATTTGTTATTACTGACTGAAAACTTATACAGAAAATGCTCTAACGTTACATACGCACTGAAAAATGGGAATATGAAATATTTAACAGTTCTGATGTCATTGTTATTCTATAATCTTTAAAATAAAGTAAGACCTGTTCTATGCAAGGATGTGTCCAAACTTTTGACTGGCAGTGTAGGTGTCCACGTTAAATTGTAATTTAATTTCAGTAAATATATCAGAACACAGATTATACAGAACACAGATTATACAGAACACAGATTATACAGAACACAGAAAGCTGGATTTGACTAGAAGGTCCTTTGACCGTCTGCAGTTCGGCCTTAACCGTCTTCCTCACACCGTCCTCGGCAATAAAGCAAAGCTGATGAGCCTCATACACCAGAGGGCGCTATAGCTTTCAGTTCACTGAAGTGTGCGCGTGTTCACTGGGTTCTAGGAACCTCCCGTGTTGGTGGTACCGATCCGCTGTTTGATGCTGTAGAGGAGATGTTTGGGCAGGCAGTCCCACGTGCTCTCCAGCTGCTGTCTGTGCTGCACAATAACCTCCATACAACACCTACGACAGCAGATCAGCAGATACGCAGCAGCTCTGACTCACAGTTCTTCATCATCACAGTATCATCACAGTATCATCATCATCACAGACATCTCAGAGTACTGCCCTGTGTAGTGTTAATACTCACCGGAGCAGGGATTTGGGCTGGACGTTGAAGATCAGTAGTTCATTGCTGTGGGCCTGTTGAGAAGAAAGAAGCTGAAGGAGAGAGTGTTCTACAGGGTGAGTGTTTGTAGATTTATGATCTTTATTGGATTATTTATTGTTGGCTGGATATTAAAACTACATTTAAGAGGAATTGGGGGGGGTGTTTCACTGCCCCCTAGTGTATATATTCATTAGTGGGTATATGTGGGTGTGTCACTGCCCCCTAGTGTATATATTCATTAGTGTGTATATTTGGGTGTGTCACTGCCCCCTAGTGTATATATTCATTAGTGTGTATATGTGGGTGTGTCACTGCCCCCTAGTGTATATATTCATTAGTGTGTATATGTGGGTGTTTCACTGCCCCCTAGTGTATATATTCATTAGTGGGTATATGTGGGTGTGTCACTGCCCCCTAGTGTATATATTCATTAGTGGGTATATGTGGGTGTGTCACTGCCCCCTAGTGTATATATTCATTAGTGGGTATATGTGGGTGTGTCACTGCCCCCTAGTGTATATATTCATTAGTGGGTATATGTGGGTGTGTCACTGCCCCCTAGTGTATATATTCATTAGTGGGTATATGTGGGTGTGTCACTGCCCCCTAGTGTATATATTCATTAGTGGGTATATGTGGGTGTGTCACTGCCCCCTAGTGTATATATTCATTAGTGGGTATATGTGGGTGTGTCACTGCACAGATGGGTTAAATTTTGTTAAATTTCGTGTGTCGTGTGTGACAGAATAATTGTAAATTTTCACTTTAGCTTCACAGACGCTAGAAAGCACCATTTAAGGTGAAAAGGAATTTTAGCTTCAACATTTTTAACTGGATTCTGGACTTTAGTATGGAACAGGCCCTGCTCAGCGTTTAACAGTTTACTATTTAAATAACATTCAATTTAATGATGGGCTACATAAAGAAAGTAAGTAAGACCTGGCTATTCAGCACAACCGCTCTACAGGATTCTGGTGTAGCTGCAGCAGCAGCATTCAAAGTCTCAACACAGACCTATACAATACACCCCCACCCCCACCCCACCCCCCGATCCTAGAATTTTTAATTCTACACAGTGTTTCTTTTTCACACACTGTTCAATAAAATCACCAAATCTGAAAGAAGCAGGACCGTCAGATCAGATCACGTGTAAAGAGCATCTACATCACTTCTCGGGGGCGTGGCTATACTCACCGCTCGCTGGTGTGAGAGAAGGTTATTGGCACAGCCTCCAAACACGAACACTTCCCCGTCTGGACCTGAGCAGGCTGTGTGCCAGAGTCTCCAGAGAAACACACACACCGTCATAAAAGGTGACAAGAGTGACTTTTATCTACTTACCTTCAAACACAGATCACAGACAATCCACACACCTGGGGCTCTCCGCGTGGCTGTGCTTCAACGGCCTCCACTCATTGGTGCTCACGCAGTACAGCCAGGCGTCACCTGCGCAGTAAAAGCATTGCTGAACTCGGCCCGGTGTTAAAAACGCTGAGCTGTGTGTCCACATGGCTTCGTACTCACTCAGCGTTTCTCTGTTGGTAGTAAAACCACCAAACAGGAACAGGTGGTCAGGTGAGACAGGTACGAATGAGTGCCACGAGCGGCCGACTGGACCCTGCTGCGGCACCGACCTGAAACAACAGTGAACAAACTTCAGACGCAGAGGCAGCTGTGTTCCTAAACCCCTGCATAGAGACACTCGCCGTCACCTGGTGGACAATATGAAGATATTTATAGTTTGAACAATAATTTACATACAGCGTATCCTGTCTTCACTACTTCACACGGACTAAACTGGGTCTTATCCGGATAACGAGGTACGACGAGGTTAACGAGATTTATTTCTGCACAGCACGTGTAACAACGTTAGCATTAAAATTAATTCCATTTAGCGTTAATATTATATTATATTACAATAGTAAATGTGGAAATAATAGCTTTGTTTTTGTCTTAGTTAAAACTTATCAAAGCTCTAAATATCACGATGCTTTTTATGTCTTGTGAAAATGAACAGATTCTAGAGACGGCCCACCTCACACTCCTGACTCAGCTCACTGCTGCCCGTATGACACACTTTATTATGAAAAGCAGCAGCAGCAGCTTCACCAGCGTTCAGGTTTCTACTGTCCTATGTTCCTCTTCGCTGATTGTATACTCCAGATACAGCAACTTTATTTTTTCTACAGTCAGACCATACGACAATCTGACTATGTTTTAGTCTTATAAAGTCTATAAAGTTATAAAGTCTAAAAAGTTATAAAGTTATAAAGTTATAAAGTCATATAAAGTTATGAAGTCTATAAAGTTATAAAGTCTAAAAAGTTATAAAGTCATATAAAGTTATAAAGTTATAAAGTCATATAAAGTTATAAAGTCTATAAAGTTATAAAGTCATATAAAGTTATAAAGTTATATAGTTATAAAGTCTATAAAGTTATAAAGTTATAAAGTCATATAAAGTTATAAAGTCTAAAAACTATAAAATCATATAAAGTTATAAAGTCATATAAAGTTATAAAGTTATATAGTTATAAAGTCTATAAAGTTATAAAGTTATAAAGTCATATAAAGTTATAAAGTCTAAAAACTATAAAATCATATAAAGTTATAAAGTATAAAGTTATAAAATTATAAAGTTATAAAGTAATATAAAGTTATAAAGTCTATAAAGTTATAAAGTCATATAAAGTTATAAAGTCTAAAAAGTTATAGTCATATAAAGTTATAAAGTCTATAAAGTTATAAAGTCTATAAAGTTATAAAATCTATAAAGTTATAAAGTCTATAAAGTTATAAAGTTATATAGTTATAAAGTCTATAAAGTTATAAAGTCATATAAAGTTATAAAGTCTAAAAACTATAAAATCATATAAAGTTATAAAGTATAAAGTTATAAAATTATAAAGTTAAAGTAATATAAAGTTAAAAAGTCTATAAAGTTATAAAGTTATAAAGTCTAAAAAGTTATAAAGTCTATAAAGTTATAAAGTCTATAAAGTTATAAAATCTATAAAGTTATAAAGTCTATAAAGTTATAAAGTCTATAAAGTAATAAAGTTATAAAGTCTATAAAGTCTATAAAGTTATAAAGTCTATAAAGTAATAAAGTTATAAAGTCTATAAAGTTATAAAGTCTATAAAGTCTATAAAGTCTATAAAGTTATAAAGTCTATAAAGTAATAAAGTTATAAAGTCTATAAAGTAATAAAGTTATAAAGTCTATAAAGTTATAAAGTTATAAAGTCTATAAAGTAATAAAGTAATAAAGTTATAAAGTCTATAAAGTTATAAAGTCTATAAAGTAATAAAGTTATGAAGTCTATAAAGTTATAAAGTTATAAAGTCTATAAAGTAATAAAGTTATAAAGTTATAAAGTCTATAAAGTTATAAAGTTATAAAGTATATAAAGTTATAAAGTTATAAAGTCTATAAAGTAATAAAGTTATAAAGTCTATAAAGTTATAAAGTTATAAAGTCTATAAAGTAATAAAGTTATAAAGTCTATAAAGTCTATAAAGTTATAAAGTCTATAAAGTAATAAAGTTATAAAGTTATAGAGTCTATAAAGTTATAAAGTCTATAAAGTAATAAAGTTATAAAGTTATAAAGTCTATAAAGTTATAAAGTTATAAAGTTATAAAGTCTATAAAGTAATAAAGTTATAAAGTTATAGAGTCTATAAAGTTATAAAGTCTATAAAGTAATAAAGTTATGAAGTCTATAAAGTTATAAAGTTATAAAGTCTATAAAGTAATAAAGTTATAAAGTTATAAAGTCTATAAAGTTATAAAGTTATAAAGTCTATAAAGTAATAAAGTTATAAAGTTATAAAGTCTATAAAGTAATAAAGTTATAAAGTTATAAAGTCTATAAAGTTATAAAGTTATAAAGTTATAAAGTCTATAAAGTAATAAAGTTATAAAGTTATAGAGTCTATAAAGTTATAAAGTCTATAAAGTAATAAAGTTATGAAGTCTATATAGAGTTGGACTTGTTTTGTGTTATTTGAGAGCTTACATTTCACTCCATTCCCAGGTGTCCATATTGATATAGTACAAGTCATTCAGCCGATGATCCTGTCGACAAAGATGTCATTCTTAACGTTTAAAAACTGAAAATATCTGTAAATTAATTACATTAATTATTATATTAATAGAAAATAACACGTTTTGTTGCTCACCATGTAACGTCCTCCAAAGACATAACCTCGGTTTCCTACAGTGGAACAAGCGTGAGCTGCTCTGGGAGTTGGAGCGTTTCCCTGAATAACATGAGCGTTAGAAATCAAATTAGAAAACTCGAGAATAAGAACAACTGAGATCAAACTTTAGAACAAACAGTTCTGCACGGATATTGTTCTGGATATTGTTCTGGATATTGTTCTGGATACTGTTCTGGATATTGTTCTGGATATTGTTCTGGATATTGTTCTCCTGGTGTTTTCTCTGGGTTTATTCTAGAAGGTTCTAGACTGCTGGCTGGGTTGATATGTGTGTAATCAGAAAGAAGTGGGTCAGCTGAAGCTGGAAGCCAAGCGAGTGCTGACGTCACTCCAGAGCTGACAGCTGAGAGAGCAGAACGTTGTTTATGTCAGAGCAAACTTTTAACCAAAACTTTATTTATGCAAGGCATGGCTGTGGCCAACTTCAGTGTTTAAATAAAGCACATTCGCGCATAAGCTTTTTAATGACTGGCAGAAACACAGAACCTCAAAACTGCCTCCTGAAATGAACCTACAGATAAAACCACACGCCTACCTTTGTGACGGGCTGACTCCAGGTAGATGTTTCAAGACTGAGAATGTGAATGTGATTGTTCCAGCCCCGTCCCGCATGGTTACCCTGGAAGAGCAAGTTCAGACTCCACTGTCCACACCTACTTCAACATTCCATATCTACACTCAAAACACAGACGGGCTTCTCACCAACAGTGAATTCTCATCCAATTCAAAGATTCCTCGATGACCTGCTGGGGCCACGTAGCCATAGCCCCCGAAATACACCAACCTGTGAACATAACAATAGAAATCATTAAAAAATCTAAATACAAACAGACTGTGCAGATGGTGCAAGTCCCCACTGCTCACATCCTGTCCTGCAGAGGTGCAGTCATACCTGAGTATCTAATCCACTGTCCGGTCCCAGACGTTTTAATGACTAGTAATTATTAACTGATTGGCCACCTAATGTTTTACCCACCAGCGGCTACAAAAACTGGATTCATAGTCCAGATTTGAAGGTAGCACCAGTTTCTGGTTTCAGATTCAAGTTTATTTTGTCATTTGCACATCATGTCAGATTATGCATTGAAATGTTTGGGGTGAGACTCTCTACAGCAGGGTAGCATATATATATATATATATATATATATATATATATATATATATATATATATATATATATATATATATATATATATATATATGGTAAAAACAGTGCAAACATGCAATAAATAGACAATAATGAAGTAAAAATAAGCTAGAATATATACATATAGTAATAACTGAAATATAAAGGAATATACAAAACATAAGATATACAGGAGGACAACTTTGCATAAGCAGGTTATCTAAGAAGATATATCTATGTGACTTAGTGATATAGTCCAAAGCGATATCAGAATAAATAATATAATAATAGTATCATATAATATAGCAGTGATATCAGAATAAATAATATAATATTTGGATAATATAATATAGCAGTGATATCAGAATAAATAATATAATATATTATAATATAATATAGCAGTGATATCAGAATAAATAATATAATATAATATAATATAGCAGTGATATCAGAATAAATAATATAATATATTATAATATAATATAGCAGTGATATCAGAATAAATAATATAATAATAGTATAATATAATATAGCAGTGATATCAGAATAAATAATATAATATAATATAATATAATATAATGTAGTGTATCAGTGGTGGAGTGAACGGTATTGGAGTCTCTCCGCCTCACATCTCCTGCCTGATGGTAGTACAGTGAACAGGCCGTGTGCTGGGTGACCACTGTCTAACCTGATCTTCTGGATGCTCCTCAGGCAGCGGGACTGGTAGATGTCCAGTAAGGCTGGTAGTTTGTTGCCTACGATGTATTCTGCTGTCCTTACCAACTCTCTAACTCCTGAAAGACTTGATCGTTGACTAATGAGTTGAATACTTACTTGTTCTTGTACACCCAACAGCCCAGTTTGTCTTTACACGTGGGGGCCAAACCCTTCAGGTCCTTCATCCTCTCCCAGACGAGTGCTGACGCCCTCAAATTCAAGCGATAAACCTAAAGCGTACGATGAAGAACCATTAGGCCATGACCTTAAATACAATGCTACATTTCACAGCAGCAGCTGAAGGACGGCCTCACCAAGTTAGTATTGCCTCTAGCATGATGACCTCCAAACAGATAAAGAGTACCATCTACACATACGCCACAGCTGCCGGACATGGAGGCAGGAAGGTCTCCTTTAGACAGCTGCATGTTCCTGTGCAGACATACGGGCATGTTAACCTTAACAGAGCAGTCCTGACTGAAACCAGCACAACTAAACTTAGACTACAATTCCCAGCATGCATTACTTAAATACATCACATTTCTCTGATTAAGAATTAATAATCTTGTTCCTCTTCCTCAAGGCACTTGTAGTCTTCCCTAAAATCATCTTCAGATCATTACATTACAGTATCAGGGTGCGTCTGAGATCACTTACTAGTCAGTAGGTACTGGATTAGAGTCAGTACTGCTCAAGTGCTAGACTGGTAGGTAGTTTCAGTTTCAGTTTTAGTATCTACACAATCTCAGACGTACTACGTCCAGCAAGACGTCAGACCACCACCGTAAAAGTCCTGCTGTTCATTTAAAAGCTTGTTTACTGACAGATTTAGACTTTTAGTGAATCTGATCTGTGTTTTTATCAGAATCTGTACTCAGACGGTGTGGAGCTGTAGCTCAGAGAAGACCAATCAGGAGGAGTTTCATCATTGCTTATCTTAGAAGCATCGCTAACTCCTGTCCTCTAGTGTTTAAAATGAATTTTTATTTTTGGCAGCATGTCTCTGTAAGTCTGAGTAAGAGTCTGTATTAAATGTATCTGTTCTTTATTGTTTTATTCTTGAGGATGACTATCCAATCTAACAGAATTTACCATCTTCCCGTCTCCATGTTGTATATCCAGACTTCATTCTTTGGCAAGTACAAGTCAAAGAACGCTCGTGCTTCAGCATTCTAAAGAAGTAAAAAAAAAAAAGATTTGCTCGACTTTAGTTCCAAAAATAAACAAATCTTTAAAAAAAATATATATATATATATATATATATAGTGTTATCAGAGCTCACCTTGTATCCTCCCCAAACATACATGCAGTTCCTGTCGACCACAGCAACGTGTCCACTCCTCTCTGCTGGACTGTCCAAGTGGAAGGCTGAGGAAGTGTCAGTGTCCAGCACGACCACCTCCTCCTCCTCCTCCTCCTCCTCCTCCTCCCAGTGAAAGGCTCTCACATCTTGCGCATCCCATTCGAAATCCTCCTCTTCCTCTTCCTCCTGCTCCGAATCGCCATCGTCCTCCTCTCGGACGTTATGAAGATCACCGTCGTCGTCCATCTCTGCCAATCTCGACTAGCTACGACGAGCAGAGACCAAGAGCTTCGTCTGAGAGACCTCCTACAAGTTTTAACTGCTACCTGCAGCTCCTCTCTGTGTATTAACATTCAGCACCACCATCGTTCTTCTCTGATCATAACACAAGTGACAGGTACACACACACCTGGTCCGCGCTTTAGTTACCTTATTAGTTGCTTGTTTACCAAAAAAGTCCTATACACACATATACACACACACACACACACACACACACACACGTATAAATATATATATACACACACACACACACACACACACACACACACACGCACACGTATAAATATATATATACACACACACACAGAGCTAAGAGCGGTTCAGAGAGACGAGCTCCTCCGCAGACTAACCCGGACAGGTCGACATGAACAGCTCCCTCACCTTAAAGATTTCTCAGAGAACACAGAAATACATTTATACTCACACAGAAAAGATACTTTAGTAAACACCGACTAAACACCGCACTAGTGTACCACAACTGGTAGCCATGAGTCGACTCCTCAATGAATCGTTCATTTGAACCGGTTCAGTTCAATAAACCGCTCGAACCGATTCACCGAGTCAATCTTTACGTGAAAGAGGCAAAATAGGAGAAAATATACATACAGTGTATATACACTGTGTAGTCTGTACAGCGAGATATGTAGTGGAAAAAAAACTTGCTGACGTATCGTCAATTTAAAGCTATCACAGTTTTGGTGTGAACACCTGATGCAGTCTGTTTGGTTTCTACTATAAAGCAGATCGAATCAATCAGCGGATGCACTAACACTCAGCATGTCTTTATATCAGTGAGAAAGAATTCCTAAAGTTTGTATAAGTTGTTTGTGTGATGCATTCTGGGTCCTGTAGTGAGTTGAAGCTGAGAGGAGTAATGTTTATTTACATTTAACACGTTTACTCGTGTTACAGATGTAGATACACGTAGCACTGGGAGTACTGAATATTACACAACTCAACAAAAAGTAAAGGCTAATTTCAGACTGGAATAACTCTTAAAATCCAGATTAAGATCGAACTCTCTGAATTCGGTTTACTCTTTTTGACTAGCGGGTAGAAGCAGCGCATATCAGACTAACTAACTCACTAAAACTAAATTTTATAAATGGAGGAGATAAAAAACTACACTTCACTTAATCAGCTGATTAATTCGAAGATGTCCTCAAATATGAGGATTCAAAAGAATCGATTGATTCGAAGCTAATGAATCGACACTCCCATTACGGTCACGTTCTACGGAAGCCTGTTTGTTTTTCGCAGCAGGTAAAGCTTCTTCGCGCCGCCATGTTGAGAAGGTATTCAGAAGAGGGTCGAGTTTGCGCATGCGTACGGAGAGAGAAGCGCGCGGGACAGTGGGCTCCCTCAGGAGAGAATATTATTGTTTTGTATTTTCGCTGCTTATTTACTGAAACAGTGGCCGCGTCGTGTGGGCTGTACTCCAAATACACTGAAATCATATCAGCCCGCTGGATTGTGAAGGAGGAAGATGTCCAGGTAGATTAAACGGCCTCTCTGTTTCTGTCTGTCCAGCTTTTAAACGTTTACTGCTACTAGCTAGCTAGCTAACTGGCTAACTAGTACACTGGGAGACGCTTCTCGGTTTTCTGAACGTTTAATGTCTGTTAACTTTAAACTTTGTGCGTTTATTCGTTTATCTAAATCGTAAGTTGCTGCTATTTAAATGTTTAGGGATGTTAACGAGGCTGGGCAGTAGCTAATGTAGGAGAGCTAACTTTAGCCAACTTGTCACACACCTCTCATCTTCTCTGATGGACTTTAAAAGTAACTAAAGTAACTAAAGTAAACTGCTGTGTGAGTAACGCCAGTACTTCAGCTACCAGATGTCTCCAGCTGTGATTACGACGTGGTGAAGCAGTGGGAGCTGTCTGTGGTCGGAATTGCAGCAGTCCTCGAGTTTCGTCTGGAGCTCCAGTCGGTCTGTGATCCGGTCCGCGATCCGGTCCGCTTGTGGATGCTGAGCAGCGATGAAGCTTCAGTGCGATGTCGAGGTTATAAATCGGATGCTGCCAACGTTTGGGCTCAAAAGTAAAGGGAAAGGATCCAGAGCCGTGCTGTCGATCGGAAAACATGTGGATAAAACTACTCAGCGCAGTAACGTCTATTTACTGATCTGTACGGCGAAAGATAGATCTGGAGCCAAATACAAGGTACAGTATGTTAATCTGCATTAAAACATAATTCTGTTTGAATAGTCTGAGATATGTCTCAGATATGTAGTTTCATGCCATACGGAAGTAGATTGTTGGGTTTTGTTGTCCTTTATTAAAAGTAATTCAGGTTCTGGGCGGTTTGTGATGATTCATTAGGTACTCAGCATGACTCTGACTCCCATCCTTCCTTTTTACACTTTAAAGCTGAAGGAGAATATCGAGAAGTTCTTCACTTGGTTTGTCGAGGAGGGTAAAGCGACAGTGCGGCTGAAGGAACCTGCTGTGGACATCTGTTTGAGCAAGGTAAGACTGGTCTGTGGTCAGTAACGAGCATGGTAATGGAGGTTGGTGTATTACTCATGCTTTAGTGGAGCTGCAGTAAGTGGTGATGAATTAGTCTCTCCCTGTATTTTCCATCAGATTGCATGTTTTCCGTACGGGGTGTTAAGAGTAATGATTGATGCTTATACCTTCATGCAGCCCTGTCTATGTGATCTTCAGGAGATGTGGATCATAAATCGCTTTCCAATAACTGAGTCCTGATCAAACCGTGGATTATTTGATTGTGTATTTGTTCATTGGACAGCACCATCTTGTGGCATAGCCTCTATTTTAGATGTTCATAGCTTTATTGAAGGCCTGGTAAGTGCAGTACACTGTAGTGATGTTTCTATACACTAGACACTAGAGAACTAGGAGCAAAAGAACAGCTTGTATCCAGAACTTTTCTCTGAATGTAGAGGTTCTTGACAAGTCAGCATTTACAGATGTTTAACATACGAGTTGACATACTAGTTGTCTGGAAATTGAGGTTAAAGTCATTGTTGTGGAATCAACTTGCAACAAAATAAAACAGCATAGCTCTTCACAATTAATTACCAAGGTAGCTATAGCATCTCATTCTTGAGTGAATATTGTGATGTAAGCTACGTTATCTCTTATTCATACGACAGGTGATGTAACACTACTTGTATTTTGTGGTTAATATGCTAGCAGGACTCAGCAGGGCATTTTGTATATTGTGTTTATTAGATTCTATTTCCAATTTCTAATCCTTTTGAGATTTATATGTTCAAACATAGAGGTTTACCTTAGGGAGATGTTTTAGATCTTCCTTCTAACCAGTTGCATGAAAAGTGTAACAGTAAGGTTCTTTCTTACTATTTCAGAAACATGCAGTTAGTATGTTTTAACCCTTTGAATGGATAATATAGAGTTAACCCTTAGTAGCGTATAACAAGTATCAACAGCTGTTACCATGCAGTTCACTGCTGTAACATTTAAATCAGTTAATGCTTTAAAATGATACATTTTCTGTTTCAGACATCAAGTTATTGATCACCTAAACCTCAAATTGAATAAAAAAATTATGGTAGGATTTTCATCTCCTTTTACTTTTAGAGAGAATGACTTGTGAGGATGACTTGAGTCGTAGAGTGTTTGTGTGCCATCACTTGATGGTGGTCAATCATAAATCAGTGTAAACAGCCGGGCTGCCTCCTGAAAGTCAGAGAGTCAACTGAGCAGTTAGAGACCCGTCAGTCAACTGAGATTATTAGTCGAGCAGCGGAGATCTGCGCTATTATAACAAAATAAAACAGAGGCAAGCGGGATAATAACGTTAATGAGGAATTTTAAATAAAGAAATTTGTTTTTATATTCCAGCAGAGTCTATCTAGCTGTCTGGCATGATGGCATGGCTGATGTTTAACTGGTGGGTAACTGGTTTGAGAAGCTAAAGCCTGAGGTGCGGTGGTTGGTAAACTAGACTAGATATGATCAGGAATTTGTATATTCATCTTTTAAAAGAACTTAATTGCAACATTGGTGGCTGTTCTAAATGATCTCTGCAGATTTACTGAAGGCATGAAGCAGGCAGTAAACACAACTTGATTTTGTCTGCGCTCTGGTGGGAAAATCCTGTTTAAACTCAGAGAAGCTCACAAACAAGCAATGCTTTCAAATCTTGAATTGCTGATGTGTCTAATTAGCCCATCCTGGCGCTTTAATGAATCTCAAAGTGGATGACGTCTTGTTTAACATTTTTTAGGCCTATTTTTTTTACTTTTTTTTACTTTTTTTTTTTTTTACTATTTTTTTTACTTTTACTTTCATCTCTGGTGATCTAGCCCACGTACCAAGATACGACTCCAGAGTTAAATTACTTTATGGAAAAGCTGACTGTTAGCTGTTATAGTGTGTTTATAATATTTAATGTTAAAATTCGTAATGTTAGTGATGTCCTCTCAGACGTTCTTCACTCATACCCCCAGAAAAAGGGAATGGATGTGTGAAGTGCTGCAATCACATTGACGCCAGTGACGTTTAATGATGTTCCATGTTTTTCTTTACAAACAGGAAATGATGTAACTGTATGCTATTTATGCAGGCTGTTGATGTGTGTTCCAGTGTTTTGTTGTGCATGGGGCGTCTGGCTAACACTGTTTAGGAATTATACTTCTTAGTGAGTGGTTCTGTAGGAATGACCTTTCACCCAGTTTCCATAGCTGGGAGGGATGTCGGGGGTTGAAGAGTTTTTTGTGCGTTCTATTAATATAGATCTGATCTATAAACCCTGCCTGCTGTTCTCTGTTCTCTAAAACTAGCTTCCGTCCCTCTGACCTGATTCTGGAGTTCTACTCTAATTTTACGAGAATATTTGAGTCATCGTTCTACTTTTCCCAACTCTCTCTGAGGGATAGAGATGGGACTTTTAATATGAAGTTCTCTCTGATACAACATTTCACCATCAGCCGTGGTGCAGAGTCTCTCCTTCCCTCAGTGGTTGTTTTTTGTTTGTTTGTTTGTTTACTTTTTAAACCGGCCTGTAAGTTGAAACTGACTGGTTGCTAACAGTGGAGACTGCAGACTTTCAGCTGCCCAGATTTTTGGAGTGGAGACACCTGGAGTTAGCTGTGGAGAGAATAAGGATTAATTTAACTCTGAGCTAAATCCCGACTGTGACGTTAGTCATGACTGTATTAGTGCTGTGGTAAACTCAGGGTGGGGTGCTCCTTGTGGTCATCTGCTGTGTGTGGTGCGTTATTTTAAAATTGAAAACTGCTGTGTGCTCCTTTCTTCATTTAAAGGCAAGCGTTGAAAGAAGCACAGAGATCTGTGTGAGCAGTAATGCTGATTTTAAAATCTGATTTAATGTAGAAAGGTGAACAGCATTAAAGGCTTAAATGGCCGTAACTGTTTGGCTCTGTTCAGCCCGTTTCCACTGCAGATCTAATCTAACAGTCGATAACTGGGATTTTTGTCTGTGTGTGTTTTGCAGGCAGATGCCAACAGCTTGAAAAACTTTCTCTCCGCTGCTCGCCTTGCACACAGGGGGTCTGACACAGACAGCCTCCCCCTCTCTACGCTCACCCCTGTCCGTGCCAGAGATGTAGAGAAACCCAAGAAAAAGCTCACCATCGTGTCTAAGAAGGACTATCCCCTCACGTCCAACTTCCCTTACTCTCTGGAGCAGCTCCAGGTGTCCTACTGCAAGCTGTCCAGAGTGGACATGCGCATGCTGTCACTCAAAGCACTCCGCAGACTGGACCTCAGCAACAATCACATCAAGAAACTCCCGGCCACTGTTGGTGACCTTAGTTGTCTAGCAGAACTTGTTCTCCACAACAACCACTTGGAGAGCTTCAGTGAAGCACTGTGCCTCACCTCTCTCCAGCGCTCTCTGCAGCTCCTGGACCTGAGTCAGAACCGCCTGCAGGTCCTGCCTGCACAGTTTTGCCAGCTGCGGGAGCTGGTCAACCTCAAGCTGGATGATAACAAACTCCTGCGGCTTCCTTTTCACATCGGGCGGCTCTCGAAGATGCGCTTCCTGTCAGCCGCGCACAATCAGCTAACTGTTCTTCCTGGAGACTTCCGAAAGCTGTCGCTGGAGAACCTGGACCTGTTTGGTAACCCGTTCACCCAGCCAAATCCTCTGGACCACACCATCCAGCTCACATTCCCTCTCACGTTACAGGAGCTGGCCTCACGCGCTGTGCTGAACTACAGGTGAGCACTTATAAACTCATATACAGGATGATGTTTGGGTAGCGTGGAACCATTCGGGGAAATAAATCTAATTGTGAGTTTTACCAGTATTGTTATTGTGATTTTAAAGCAGTTGATCTAATTAAATAATTACATTAATTAAGTTCCAGGCCTGTTTTTGGCCAATAAGACTAGAATACTTGCTATTTGGGATAAGGCTTAAACACGGTACCCGACTTCCAGTTAGTAGTGATGCTTGTGAAGCCACAGATGGGTTTTGAAGCATCTGATTGGTCTAACTATTCTACAGGCAGATCTGTGTTTTTAGGTTAATATATTGATGATTGTATTCAAAAACAGAAATTGCAGGTGTTGCCAATTGAAATTTGCTGTCTTTCAAATTGTGTTTTCTTTATATTTAAAAATAAATGATTCGTCTTTTGGCCCTAGGTGGGGGAAGGCGTAAGCAAATGCAGGATAAAATGTAACTTGAACTTAAAAAGTGTTGAAACAGTTAATTTTAAGAAATATTAATATGGTTATAAGACACCTATATATACTATTTATATAATAATAATAAAGATTACACTCTTCAGTTTTGATTAAAGTTAGCTTAAGTAGCCACATTGACAGTCACAGAATTCACACCTGTATTGGTCGGTGTAGCAGAGCACTGTTTTGAAGCTTGTTAACATCACACAGCTAGAGAGGTAGCCAGCCTCTACACAGCAGGGTTAGTCGTAACAGTGTTCCACCTACGTCTCCCAAAGTAAACAATGCAAACGTGATTTACTGTGATTTTTCAAATCCTACTATTAAACACACCACTGTATGAACAGGTTTATCAATGTTTACAATAGCACTGCATCCTTGTGCTGCTTGTTAATGTTGGAGTGGAGCTGAAAATGGATTACAACACTGCCATCTAGTGGTCAGAGGTTTAAACACAACACACAATTTACTGTCTGCCAGAATCTGTGTATCGATACTGTGTTTTTGAGAATCGATACAGTATCACTAAACATAATATCCCGATATTCAATATTTTGATGTTTTTTACACCCCTACACATATCGCCTTTAAATTTATTATGATGAATATATATTTTTATATGATCAGATTGGAAAGCTTATCTGCAAACATTATATAACTCTATTGAATATATTGTGTTTCACGATCTGAGCAGAGCTGTGTGGGCTGCTTCCATATGAAATGTATTAATCTTGTTTAAATATATTTAAATTTTTTAAGCAAAATACAAATCGTAAGAGAGCGCCCCGCTGCAGCATATCTGTTTATTAGTGTATACAGTAAAGACGTAAACCTAGCCCCCCAGTGGAAGACCAATAAAAATAATTAAATTTGTGCTCTGAAGTGAACTCGAGCAAGGGCTCTTTAAAACTGCTACATGCTGTTATGCTTGTTTACACGTTCCAGCTCCTCATGGACCTTGTCTGTTTAAATCACAACAGAATCCCCTACGGACCTCATCTCCTTCCCTTCCACTTGTGCCATGAGCTGGAGTTTGCCAGGTTCTGTGACTGCGGCCAAGCCTGCCTGAACTCCTACATCCAGACAGCGGTCAGCATGAACCTGCACCTGGTCTCTCACACTGTAGTGCTGGTGGACGACATGGGAGGCACAGAGGCTCCCGTGCAGCGCCACTTCTGCTCCCTCATGTGTTACTGTGAGTTCTTGGACGGCTGTGTGCAGAGAGGCGTGAGATGATGACCGTCTCAGATTCCGACAGACGCTGTTGACAGTAGCGGTAATGATGCTGACACTCCAAAATCCTGTGTTTGAAAAGGCACCCTGCACCAGCTCCTCTGGGCTGTCGGCTACCTGCACAGGTGTGCTTTTATTCATGCTACTGTCTCAACAGTGTCGTCTCACTACGGCAGTAGCTACACATCAGCGTTAGCCCGTCAGGAAACCTCGATAGTGAGAAGTGGTTGTGCGTGCAAAGCTCAGCTTTATTTGATCTTTTCACTGACCTGACATACTTTATAAATTAAAAGTTGCAGTGAGCCTTTGCCTTCAATGTTGTAGTACTTCTATGTTGTTTTTAAGAAATAAATAATAAAAAGACTTAATAACAGACCTGTGAGTCCCTCAGTTTATTCTGTTTTGTGTCTTGGCTGTTCTTGAGATGAGGTCAGCAAACGGAAGTGGAATGAATAACCTATATGTCCACTATGGTATATCAATTATATATTTATTCTTTATAGCTTTACAAGAGAATAATAACAAGACCTTTAACTTTGAATGGAAGTAAACAGGTGACGGTGATTTGCAGAGTAAATGTGTCTTCGTGCTACTGTTGTTGGAAGATTTAGGAAAGAGGAGGACGTAGAGCTCAGAAATGAAGGAGTGGGTATAAAAACAGTCAGTGGTATGAAAGAGAAATGAAAGGTGCCACAGTAAGTTTGATTTTTAATATATCAGGCCGGTGCATATCGAATGTTTTATTGATCTATTTAGGATTTGTATGGACATGGAGAGACTGGACAAACTCATAAAGAGGGCCGGCTCTGTCCTGAGAAGCCCCCTAGACCCAGTGCAGGTGGTGGGAGACGGGAGGATGTTAGCCATGCTGGAGAATGACTCCCACCCCATACAGGAGACTCTAGCAGCACTGGGCAGCTCCTTCAGCGACAGACTGCTTCACCCCCAAAGTGTGGAGGAGCGGCATCACATCTGTTACACTCTACAACCAGTACTGAGACCCACACACACACACAGAGACACACACACACTTAAATACTACACACTGCTCCCAGCAGACCACACACACACACACACACACACACACAGAGACACACACACACTTAAATACTACACACTGCTCCCAGCAGACCACACACACACACACACACACACATAGACACACACACACTTAAATACTACACACTGCTCCCAGCAGACCACACACACACACACACACACACACACACAGAGACACACACACACTTAAATACTACACACTGCTCCCAGCAGACCACACACACACTTAAATACTACACACTGCTCCCAGCAGACCACACACACACACACACACACACACACATAGACACACACACACTTAAATACTACACACTGCTCCCAGTAGACCTCATACACACACACACACTTAAACACTACACACTTACAGAAAATATTTTTTTCTGTGAAACTCCTGTGCAATTAAGAAGCAACGTGCAATTATTGTAAATAGATTATTAAGAGTTCTTGAATTTTTATTATTTATACTGTATGTACTGTATACTCTGAGTTTCCTCCACTGTAGGACGAATAAAGGATTATCTTATGTGACTGTATGTAAGATACTGTAAATGATTCTCCTATACAGTTAAACTCTCCCTGTAACAGAACAAATACCAAAACCACATATAGAGTAGAAACAGTCTCCAGCCAGTCTGTACACATTCAACACACACAACATGAATAAACAGCTTTTTATTAAATTCAAACCTTTTAAAATCTCACAAATACCAATATATAAGACTAAACTCTGAAGCAGGCCATCAGTCTAACTCAAACCTCAGAGAGTTCTGGAAGGTGAAGGCCGCTGAGGTAGTATGGTCACTAATAATCACCTCCCTGCCGTCCTCCGGGTTCTTCTCTCTCAGGAGCGCTGGAGTCTTTCTCCTAAACTCTGTTTGGCTCCGTTCTGAAGAAGGAATGCTTTCCACTCGTTCTTTTACCAGCAGCTGGATCTCCTCTGTGATGTTCTTGTCTGGTGTAGGACTGATCTGTTCCAGTGAACTGTCTGCTACTTTCCCTTCAAGCAGCGTTCCAGTCACCTCAGGAGAGCTCATGGTGTTGACAGGTTCCAGCAGAGAATTCACCTGAGAAGAAGCACTGCTCACGGGCGAAAGCTCCACCACAGGCTCTCCACCGGGCTGCTGGGACGAGCTGTTCGGATCACATGGAGCATCACAGGACTCTTCTTCTGAACCTGATACGAGGTGAGTCAGCTGTGGCTGTGCTACGGAGAACTCGTGGTGGAGAACGTCGACCAGTGCAGCTCTCTGACGGCGCTCTCTGACGTTTTCAGGTACAGCAGCAGGTGGCGCTGTGGAATGTGCTGTGGGTTCTGAGTCATTCTTCTCCTGCCAAACAAAATTCAGTTAAGAATCAGTTTAGCGTCCGACTCCAGCAGATGTGTGAGATCAGATCACTAAAATTAATAAAGCTCACAGAAGATAAAACGTTCATCCTCAGAAGACCTGGTCATTCATGTTTGTCCTCTGGAGGGGACATGAGTCTCCAAAGATATTTCAAAAACTAAATAAGGTACTAAATAAAACCTGTCCTGCCATGTGGAGGACGTCCTGGTCTGTCCAGTGATGTATGATGTGTTGTGGTGTGTCATTCACAACAGAAGCTCCGCCTTTTTAAAAATAGTCTAAAACCTATAATTGATCTGTTTTAGGTATAGATCTTTTGTAGCCTCTCAAAGCTAATTTTATTGATAACTACCTAACAGCACACTTCGTAGTGGACACTGGGACTAAATCTGGTTTTATATAAAATGAATGATGTCACAGGAGACAGGAATCTGACTGAGACAGAAATCATTTTGCAAAATGTAAGCTCTGTAAACATGTACATGCATTAATCATTTATTTTTAATAATAAAAATTCTAAAATAAAAATAAAAATAGAACATTAAAATGAAATGGACTGTGAGAGACGTTGGGTACTGCGTGTGGAAAGGTTTGGAGTGATGAACAGGTTTAGCTAGTGTGATTAAAAACTGTTTAAACCTGGATTTTTAATTTTAAGTAACGGTGATGTTTGGACTGTGTTATTATTTGTTTCTGTTTCTGTTTATATTCAGTACATTTGAAATATTTCTTATACTGACAAAAGTGGAAATGGTATAAAAAAGGTAAACAATGTTTTTTATTATTTTCTATGATTGAGTTGGTGCTGATGTTGTAGAAGGTTTCTGGACTGATGCAGAACAGAAAACAGGAAATATGTCCTCAACAATGTCCTGATGTCCACAAGAAAGGACATTCAATAAATAATAATTTAGTGTTTTTTAAAAAGTAAAAATATAAAAAAAACATAAAAGTGTTTTTTCATCTAGTAGACTTATTTTATGTTGAAATTACTGAAATTCTCAAACTCAAATTTTTCTGGGTCTCAGGAGGTTAAGGGCTGTTTATCTGATTATTATTATTATTGTTATTATTATTATTTTATTATTATTATTATTATTATAATAATTATTATTATATTATTGTTATTATTATTATTACTGTTATTATTATTATTATTATCATTATTATTATTATTATTTTATTATTATTTTATTATTATTATTATTATTATTATTATTATTGTTATAAGATCACAGGATTGGTGGGCTACTAACTTTTTACTTTCTCTACACGCACGCGCGTTACTGTGTATCTAATCTCACTGAATGTTAAACTAGCATCTGACAGACATTCTGATTGGACGTCGAACTGAGAGTGGTATCTGAACTCTGGACTGTATTGAAAGTTTAGCTTGGCTCACCTCTTCTCTTAAGCTGCAGCTCCCGTCCTCCTCCTCAGTGAGGTGCCTGGAGGAGAACTGTGGTCCAGAGAGGAGAGCATGTTCTGTCTCACCAGGGCTGATGTCTTCTGGTCTGGATGTCTCAGCCTTGGTTCCTTCACACATGCTCAGTGCATCTACAGCTTTGCTCGTGTGTGAGGGATCACAGTGAGGTTCCAGCTCAACCTGGTCAGAAGAGAAGTGACGGCCAATTTCCTGATCACACCTGTCTCCCAGACGCTGAGCCTTCCAGCTAGAACCTGAGAGCTCCTCATCATTCTTGTCCTCCGTGTTCAGAGAGGCTACACTTTCTGCTTCACGTACGTCTCCCTCAACTCCGTCCACACTCTCCCCGTCCTCGCTCTCCTCCTGGTCACTCTCTGGAAGGACAGCAGGCTCCTCGGCGGGCAGTACGGGGAGGGCTACAGTGAGCTGATGTTTGGTTTTGTTGAATTTGGCGTCTCCTTTGTCGGCGTCTACAGGATACGCTAACCGCAGCTCCAGTTTGTAGGCTGGTGTTCGAGACTCCAGGACCAGACTTCTCTCCGTCACGTCCAGGTCGATGTCTCCAGCGGATTTGATGAGGGGCAGGTCAACGGTAATGATGATGTATCTGGGGCGTGGACTCGGAGCAGAGTCTCTGGAACATCTGTAGTCCTGCAGGTCCACGACGGATCTGAATTTTACAGTGTAGAGAGGTTGGGTGGGCTGTCCCGGTGCTGAGGAACTCTCTTCAGCAGTATTCTGAAACTCCTGAGGAGGAGCAGCGGTGGGCTGGATGGGCTTTGACCTTGGGGCAGGATCCGGGTAGACAAAGGGCAAAGGTTCCTCGTCAGGAGAGGCCTGGTGACCAGGAATAGGGTGGCGGAGAACAGCTGGCTGAGGCGAGCCTTTGTATCTCATTTTCAGGACCTTCACGTTCACCTCGTCCAGCTGGACTTTAAACGCGGTCTCCACTCCCTGGACGGCGGTGCTGTTGACCATCTTCATGAACCTCAAGCTCTTCTCCGCCAGGTAAAGGGTCTCCGGGTGGAAAACGACGTCATATGTCGTGCACCTGTTCCCCTTGGTGTCTCGGTCAGATCTCCCCGGCGCCAGGCTGTACGGCAGTGACCAGTGCTGACCCGCCCTGCCGTCCTCTCCTCGTCCAGCTGCACACGTGGGCTGGTTGATCAGGCTGTTGGAGCAGATGTTGATGAAGCACTTCTCCTTCCCGTTCATGCTCGTCTTCAGCACGTGGTGCGGTTCGGGATGGACGAACTGCACGTGCATGCCTCTGTCCTGCTCCAGCTGTGTGATTTCCTCCTCGAACCTCTTCTTACTTTCTGGAGTTGATATCTCCTCAGCATACTCGAGCAGCATCTGCCGGAACTTCTCGTCCTTCAGGGCTCTGCTCAAACGGGTCACCTCCTCCGCCGTCAGCTCAAGTTCCTCCAGTTTGGTTCCCGAGTCCATCCTGAATGTTTACTGAATGTTTACTGAATGTTTACTGAATGTTTACGTACCTGCTTTAGTTTAGCGCTTTCAACGGAACTACTACAAGATCTCCGCTCACAAGTCCTGCCGTGTGGAAGAAGTTTAGTATCAGCTGTGAAGAAGTTTAAGCCCTGAAAGAATCGCGCGTCTTCTTTTCACTTCTGACTGCGTTATGTGTACGTAGCCATGGCAACGGCTCACTTTACCCTGTAGATGTGTCGCTAGATTAACGCCAGGGGGCGCTCCAGCTGGTTCAAAATAAGATTCATTACTCGAAGCTTCATGTGCACACGACCCCCCCTGCTGGCCAAAACCTGTACTGCCATTTCAATTATTTGCGGTGGCCTCCTGCAGCGCTGTCAGCCTGAAAACAAGTATAAACATAAAACACCTTCATTTAATTTATTAATTCATTTGTTCATCTGATCTGTGTTTGATTGTAATAATAATAATAATAATAATAATAATAATAATAATAATAATAATAATAATAATAATAGAGCTCTGTTAATTAAATAAACTGTCAGTCTGATTTCATGTATGTAGAGACCAGGTATGGCTGTAACACTTTGTAAACTCTCCCCAAGTTACAACCATACCCAGTCTCCCCTATAATAATAATAATAATAATAATAATAATAATAATAATAATAATAATAAGAGGTTAAAAACTGTCTTAACTTTTAATGTAAGTTAATGAAACCAGAATTTTTCCCAAACTATTTTGGAGCATTTCTATTGGTCCATTCATCCTGAAACTTTCACACAATATGAACAGCAGCTGATGCAGAAAACTAGAAATGTACAAAAATAGAGATGTTTTTTAAAATATCTGAAAGTCTCTAATTTATTCTGATCATGTATTGTGTTTATAATCACAACATCTGGATTCACTGCTAAACACCTGTACAGACCAACGTGCTGCATATAAACAAAATAAGCACATAAACATAAACATTAACTCTCGTTTAACCTCACTTTTCAGATTTCATGTTTTCTATTGATTAATATTTACATAATACAGAGAAATGTTCAGATATAGTGTAGAGTGGTTTAGAAGCTGAAGTCATTTTCATGCACCTGCAAGTAAATCATCAATATTTAATTGACTGATGTGTTTGTAGGAACGAATATATTTAAAATTCACCTCAACAACTGTTTCTGCACAGCTGCCACAACAGAACTTAACCTCTGTGCAGTGAAACATCCCCACATACACACACTAGGGGGCAGTAACCCTAACCATGGCACCCAGGGAGCAGTAGGGGGTTAGGTGCCTCGGTCAAGGCTACCTCAGTCATAACGATGCGAAGGTCCCAACAAGATACTTTAATATATTGCTTGAATGATATTACACCGGTGTGAGTTTGAAGTTTAGTTTTTTTTATTTATCCACTAATTCATCACTCAGAGCTCTCACATCTCCTCCCGAGTTCATCACAGTACAGCAGTCCATTACATTTACATTCACAAACACAGTCAAAGTTTTAAATGAAAAGCTAATCAATTTCATAACGAATCTATATTTAATCTACTTACAGAAAAAAACACAAAAATAAAAAACAATACACAATTTTAAAATGTGTTATAATACGTTTTGCTCTGTGAAATCTTTTAAACACACAGAAACACTGATACGACACAAACACACATTCTACAGACACACATCAGAGTCAGAGAGTCAGAGAGTCCGAGAGTCAGAGCATCAGAGCGTCAGAGAGTCAGAAAGTCAGAGAGTCAGAGCGTCAGAGCGTCGGAGAGTCAGAGCGTCAGAGCAGCAGAGAGTCAGAGCATCAGAGAGTCAGAGAGTCAGAGCGTCAGAGAGTCAGAGCATCAGAGAGTCAGAGCATCAGAGAGTCAGAGAGTCCGAGAGTCAGAGAGTCAGAGCATCAGAGCATCAGAGAGTCAGAGCGTCAGAGAGTCAGAGCGTCAGAGAGTCAGAGCGTCAGAGAGTCAGAGCATCAGAGAGTCAGAGAGTCAGAGAGTCAGAGCGTCGGAGAGTCAGAGCGTCAGAGCGTCAGAGAGTCAGAGCGTCAGAGAGTCAGAGAGTCAGAGCGTCGGAGAGTCAGAGCGTCAGAGAGTCAGAGCATCAGAGAGTCAGAGCATCAGAGAGTCCGAGAGTCAGAGCGTCAGAGAGTCAGAGCATCAGAGCAGCAGAGAGTCAGAGCATCAGAGAGTCAGAGCGTCAGAGAGTCAGAGAGTCAGAGCGTCAGAGAGTCAGAGCGTCAGAGAGTCAGAGCGTCAGAGAGTCAGAGCGTCGGAGAGTCAGAGCGTCAGAGCAGCAGAGAGTCAGAGCGTCAGAGAGTCAGAGAGTCAGAGCGTCAGAGAGTCAGAGAGTCAGAGAGTCAGAGCATCAGAGAGTCAGAGAGTCAGAGAGTCCGAGAGTCAGAGCGTCAGAGCGTCAGAGAGTCAGAGCGTCAGGTCAGAGAGTCAGAGAGTCAGAGAGTCAGAGAGTCAGAGCGTCAGAGAGTCAGAGAGTCAGAGAGTCAGAGCGTTTACTCCAGAGTTCTCAGAACTCTCTGAGATTTTCTCGGTGGCTGAAAGAAGGTTCTCCTTTTTTCCACAGCGTGTCTCAGTTTGGGTGGTAAACTCGCCAACTGGGTCTGGAACATGTTCGCATGGCTGGCGATGAAGTCATTACATAACCTGTAATAATGGAATTCAACATAATTAATAATAATATAATCAAATATTTAACTGCTCATACTGATCATACAGGACTAACACGGTGCAGATGTTTATAAATAAAAGAGTCAGAACTGTTTACGGTGGAGACAGAAAACTAGGACGTGTAAAAGCTACACCTCACAGTAACTTCTTACATGGAACTGTTCAAATACAGTGTCTGTGAAACTGTTTTATTATAATGTTTTGCCCTAAAATGTATTTTGTGCAGTTTATTTAATATGTTTTAATACCTGAGAGGGCGTCTTCAGATTAAAATCTTTTAGCATAATCAACATTACATACAAAGTGGAATTTATCACGATTTTATGTCTAAAATATTAAAAATATGTTCTTATTTAAGCTTTCTGCAGGTTAACGTTTAAAACATGTTTGTGCTGAACACTGAAGCTACTTTGATCCTGACAGAGATGGATGAATGCTGCGTTACCGGACGAGCGAGTGAGGCTGTGTCTGGAAAACAAGAGCATCGTTGCAATGTCCCTGTAAACGGTAAACACAGCAACTTCACTCTTTATTTCAGTTTAACAGTAAACATACATGTACTCTGAGTTCTTAAGCATGTAAGTCAGCTGTGGTGTCAGTGCTGAGCAATGCTAATGTGTATGTATAAATAAGTTAGTAGAAAACTTACACTGTCCACTAAAATGATGTAATCATGACTTCCGCCGAACACTATGACATCAGAGTCCCTCCCGAGGCAAGCTGTGTGCCACAGTCTAGAAACAGAACCAGAAGATAAATAAAACACTGTCTGCTTCAAAAAACTAAAATCTCATCCATTTTTACATACTCATTAAAAATACTCATTAAAAATACTCATTAAAAATACTCGTTAAAAATACTCGTTAAAAATACTCGTTAAAAATACTCACTAAAAATACTTGTTAAAAATACTTATTAAAAATACTCACTAAAAACACTCATTAAAAATACTCACTAAAAATACTCATTAAAAATACTCACTAAAAATACTCACTAAAAATACTCATTAAAAATACTCATTAAAAATACTCATAAAAAATACTCATTAACTCGTTAAAACCAAACATTAACGATATTACCACCAGAAAAAAATCTCCAACACACACACAAATTAAATAAGAGTGAAGAGACAACTGTACTAATAATTGTATCTCACTGATATTGTGTGATATACTATGTGGGTTTTTATTTTTTATTTTTGTTTTCATTTTTAAATACATTTGTATTTATTATTTCTTTTGCATTTGTATTAGTCCACCCTTCCCCCCTCATCCTACATCTCACTCCCCTCTTTCTCCAATCCCTCCCCACCCCTTATCTAAAGCTCCCTACACAAAAAGAAAGAGAATGTTACATGTTGTAAATAAGTACATAATTAATAAAAGTCCTATAAATGATAAATTAGTCCAGATCACTGAGCTCGAGAAATCTACAACATCACACCCAGACCGGCACGCTCCGAGAGGACTGTAGTCACACTGTTTCAGAGCAGCTGCAGTTTCTTCTAATTAAGGCTAGTTCAGTTTATTGTTTACTGTCTGAACTTTACTGAACATTAGCCTGATTCCCGGCTACTTCCTTTACCGGGGTTTGTCCATGTTTGAATGCTTCTTCTCCGTCCATTCGTTTGTCTTCAGGTCAAACACCCAACCGTCACCTACAAGAAAACAATATAAACAAGATAAACAAGAAAACAAGATAAACAAGAAAACAAGAAAACAAGATAAACAAGATAAACAAGATAAACAAGAAAACAAGATAAACAAGAAAACAAGAAAACAAGATAAACAAGAAAAACAAGAAAACAAGATAAACAAGATAAACAAGAAAACAATATAAACAAGATAAACAAGAAAACAAGATAAACAAGAAAACAAGATAAACAAGATAAACAAGATAAACAAGAAAACAAGATAAACAAGAAAACAAGATAAACAAGATAAACAAGAAAACAATATAAACAAGATAAACAAGGTCCTTAATGCTTTGATGTGTAAAAACACTGAACCTTGTCTGACAAAGTACACGTTTTGTAACTCAGTGAGTAACAACACAGTTCCAAAAAAGCTGGGACAGTCTGTGGAAAGCTGGTGAATCAGAAAGCAGTTTCACTGTATTACATTAAAACTACAGTCAGTTTCACTGTATTACATTAAAACTACATTCAGTTTCACTGTATTACATTAAAACTACAGTCAGTTTCACTGTATTACATTAAAACTACAGTCAGTTTCACTGTATTACATTAAAACTACAGTCAGTTTCACTGTATTACATTAAAACTACATTCAGTTTCACTGTATTACATATAATTACAGATATTTAGTGAGTGGTGGTCTTATAGGGGCCTCTTTCTACTGATAAACAGGGAAGATGAAAGAATGAGGGTGACTAATAATTAAAATTAAAGTTAATAATTGTAATTGTAATTGCAAGCCTACTAGGCGTACCTATATGACAGGTATAAGTGATAAAACACACATTAAGGTTTTGGTTGTCTGGAAGGACATTATTATTATTTAACTTTAATAATTTACATCTAATTCAGTACAGAAGCAGAAGCGCGGTCTTTATATGAGAGATGCTCTATCGAGTCTGGTGAGGGTGACTTCAATAGGAGTTTAGTATCTCTCTGGCGTGACAACCAGGTGTACCTGGAGAGGAGACACAGTTTTGCTTTGATGTCACTGTTTGACAGAAGCGAATTAATTGAACTCGGAGCGCTGGCTTACTCATGGGTCTGCAGTCCACGCTAAGTCCCCCAAACAGAAAGAGTAAGGTGTCTGAGACCGCCGTTAAGGTATGCCAAGAACGCCCCAAAGGTGCTGTGGTGGTAGGTACTCTGAAAGAAACAGAGGAAAGCATGATAAACGATATTGTTGTAATGACTGTATACGGAGAACGCTGTAGCCATCTCACAGTAATACACAAACTCTCTGGTGTAGGGGTGGGTGATTAGCAAAACACATCATGCTGTGGTACGACATCCGCACAACATACAACATATACAGTAATATTTAAAACCCTGGAATCCCCACATTTAGAAACCGCCATCAGAAACATGTGCTGCGTTCTGTCTCAGCGCTGAAGCAGTTAATCACCAGAACTGACACGGTGAGGAAGACAGCAACTCGAGACAGCTGTGAGAAGCATCTTCATGAGTCATGCAATGAAGTCTTCAGTCATTTCCTGCAAAGTGATACATCCTGAAATTCCTCTTACAGTGTACGTGTACATTGGGCAGGTCACTTTGCAGGGAACTACTGGGGTGATTGGAATACCAGATATACTCTCTATTTAATAATACATGCAGTGGTTCTGTGTTCCTTAAGAACAAACAATATCCTTTACTTCTACATGATCTTGATAAGATTTCTAAATTAAAAAGCTCATCTAATAGCTAAGTCTTTTTTAAATTTGAAATTTGGATTGATATTAAAAAGCACCATCTCTAATAACTAACGACAGCTTTAAAAAAAAGTGTAGTGTCCAAACAATAACGAAAACATCCAAGCAGCAAAATCGTACATTTCAGTCCAAGTCCATGAGTCCAGATCCAGACAATGAATATCACTTGTTCTCGTCTCCTGTTAATACGTAATTAAAAATATATATTATATAAAGTAAAATTAAATGTTTTCTTTGTTGTTGTTAGAAATATATAATTTTCATCATATATCATTTTAACATCACCTATTTTTAATATCAACATTTCTCTGACAGATCTGTGTAGAGCGTTGCTGTAAAACACAGCCGGCAGTGAGAGAGCGAGGTAACAGATTCATACTGAAGCAGACTCACCCTTCGTCTCCCACCACAGACGTACCCTTTGTTGCCTACAGTTGCGCTGGCATGTGCAGCTCTTGGAGCAGGAGCTTGTCCCTATATCAAGCAATAGTCAGAATATTAAGTCTGAATATTAATAAGTCCCACACAGTCTGATATGATGACGAGGTATTGTTTTTTAAAGGACTGGTTTGGATAAAAAAAAAATTCTTTAGTTTAACACTAATAGTCACGCAAATCTTTTCAGTAAATACAGTAAATACTGTGCAGAATAAAAATTAATAAATGTCCACTGTGTAGCTGAACCCAACAGACGGTCACCTGAGTGCTAGTCTTGTCACTAAAGCAGAGAAATTTGTTTCCAAACACAAAATTGGCTGATCAGTAACGTCTAATATATATATATTCTCTCTCTCTCTCTCTCTCTCTCTCTCTATATATATATATATATATATATATATATATATATATATATATATATATATATATAATTATATTGAGTAGTATACATATACAAAATATTTTACAAAGATATAAAATGTATATAAAAAAGTCTTACAAATGTTTTTGGTTCATTCCAACTTTTTGCTTCAGCATGAAATACATGAACTTCATTATTCCACCCCCAAAAGACGTCCTCAGTCTAAAACGAATTGAAAACAGTGTTAAAGTCTAAACATCATCTTGAATTATCTTGAAGGTAAAGATAAAAAATTACCCAAGATGCCTCGTCCACAACGAAGGTCCTGGGGTTATGGATTTCCCCGAGCAGTTTTTGACCATATCCACCGAAATAAATGATCCTGTCAAAACCAGCGTTACATCATATTTACCAACAGAATCTAAACTAGGACGAGTTTATATAGTTTATATATTTTATATAGCTTATATAGTTTATATAGGTTATATAGTTAATATAGTTTATATATTTTATATAGTTAATATAGTTTATATATTTTATAGTTTATATAGTTTATATATTTTATATAGTTTACATAGTTTACATAGTTTATATATTTTATATAGTTTATATAGTTTACATAGTTTATATATTTTATATAGTTTAGTTTACATAGTTTACATATTTTATATAGTTTATATATTTTATATAGTTTATATAGTTTACATAGTTTATATAGTTTATATATTTTATATAGTTTACATAGTTTACATAGTTTATATAGTTTATATATTTTATATAGTTTATATAGTTTATATAGTTTACATAGTTTATATATTTTATATATTTTATATATTTTATGTAGTTTATATATTTTATACAGTTTACATAGTTTACATAGTTTATATATTTTATATAGTTTATATAGTTTATATATTTTATATAGTTCATATAGTTTATATATTTTATATAGTTTATATAGTTTATATATTTTATATAGTTTATATAGTTTATATGGTTTACATAGTTTAGTTTATATATTTTATATAGTTTATATATTTTATATATTTTATATAGTTTATATAGTTTATATATTTTATATAGTTTATATAGTTTATATGGTTTACATTGTTTAGTTTATATATTTTATATAGTTTATATATTTTATATAGTTTATATATTTTATATAGTTTACATAGTTTACATAGTTTATATAGTTTATATATTTTATATAGTTTATATAGTTTATATAGTTTACATAGTTTATATATTTTATATATTTTATATATTTTATGTAGTTTATATATTTTATACAGTTTACATAGTTTACATAGTTTATATATTTTATATAGTTTATATAGTTTATATATTTTATATAGTTCATATAGTTTATATATTTTATATAGTTTATATAGTTTATATATTTTATATAGTTTATATAGTTTATATGGTTTACATAGTTTAGTTTATATATTTTATATAGTTTATATATTTTATATATTTTATATAGTTTATATAGTTTATATATTTTATATAGTTTATATAGTTTATATGGTTTACATTGTTTAGTTTATATATTTTATATAGTTTATATATTTTATATATTTTATATAGTTTATATGGTTTACATGGTTTAGTTTATATATTTTATATAGTTTATATATTTTATATAGTTTATATAGTTTGTATGGTTTACATAGTTTAGTTTATATATTTTATATAGTTTATATAGTTTATATATTTTATATAGTTTATATATTTTATATAGTTTATATAGTTTATATAGTTTATATATTTTATATAGTTTATATATTTTATATATTTTATATAGTTTATATAGTTTATATGTGTGTCACTACACTGAGTTACAGCCTCACCTGCTTTTGTGAACCCAACAGGAAAGCTTATCTCGGGGGGTGGGGAGTAACCCCGAGCGATGTCTTATCTTTTTCCAGGAATACTTCTCAGCATGTAGATTCACAGAATAGTGCTACAAACACACAAATCCAAATCTGTATTAATCATCATAATCACAGTGTTAATCTGTATTAATCATCATAATCACAGTGTTAATCTGTATTAATCATCATAATCACACTGTGTTAATCTGTATTAATCATCATAATCACCGTGTTAATCTGTATTAATCATCATAATCACAGTGTTAATCTGTATTAATCATCATAATCACACTGTGTTAATCTGTATTAATCATCACAATCACACTGTGTTAATCTGTATTAATCATCATAATCACAGTGTTAATCTGTATTAATCATCATAATCACACTGTGTTAATCTGTATTAATCATCACAATCACACTGTGTTAATCTGTATTAATCATCATAATCACAGTGCTAATCTGTATTAATCATCATAATCACAGTGTTAATCTGTATTAATCATCACAATCACACTGTGTTAATCTGTATTAATCATCATAATCACACTGTGTTAATCTGTATTAATCATCATAATCACAGTGTTAATCTGTATTAATCATCATAATCACACTGTGTTAATCTGTATTAATCATCATAATCACACTGTGTTAATCTGTATTAATCATCATAATCACACTGTGTTAATCTGTATTAATCATCATAATCACACTGTGTTAATCTGTATTAATCATCATAATCACACTGTGTTAATCTGTATTAATCATCATAATCACACTGTGTTAATCTGTATTAATCATCACAATCACACTGTGTTAATCTGTATTAATCATCATAATCACAGTGTTAATCTGTATTAATCATCATAATCACAGTGTTAATCTGTATTAATCATCATAATCACACTGTGTTAATCTGTATTAATCATCATAATCACCGTGTTAATCTGTATTAATCATCATAATCACAGTGTTAATCTGTATTAATCATCATAATCACACTGTGTTAATCTGTATTAATCATCACAATCACACTGTGTTAATCTGTATTAATCATCATAATCACAGTGTTAATCTGTATTAATCATCATAATCACACTGTGTTAATCTGTATTAATCATCACAATCACACTGTGTTAATCTGTATTAATCATCATAATCACAGTGCTAATCTGTATTAATCATCATAATCACAGTGTTAATCTGTATTAATCATCACAATCACACTGTGTTAATCTGTATTAATCATCATAATCACACTGTGTTAATCTGTATTAATCATCATAATCACAGTGTTAATCTGTATTAATCATCATAATCACACTGTGTTAATCTGTATTAATCATCATAATCACACTGTGTTAATCTGTATTAATCATCATAATCACACTGTGTTAATCTGTATTAATCATCATAATCACACTGTGTTAATCTGTATTAATCATCATAATCACACTGTGTTAATCTGTATTAATCATCATAATCACACTGTGTTAATCTGTATTAATCATCATAATCACACTGTGTTAATCTGTATTAATCATCACAATCACACTGTGTTAATCTGTATTAATCATCATAATCACACAGTGTTAATCTGTATTAATCATCATAATCACACTGTGTTAATCTGTATTAATCATCATAATCACAGTGTTAATCTGTATTAATCATCATAATCACACTGTGTTAATCTGTATTAATCATCATAATCACACTGTGTTAATCTGTATTAATCATCACAATCACACTGTGTTAATCTGTATTAATCATCATAATCACAGTGTTAATCTGTATTAATCATCATAATCACACTGTGTTAATCTGTATTAATCATCACAATCACACTGTGTTAATCTGTATTAATCATCATAATCACAGTGTTAATCTGTATTAATCATCACAATCACACTGTGTTAATCTGTATTAATCATCATAATCACACTGTGTTAATCTGTATTAATCATCATAATCACAGTGTTAATCTGTATTAATCATCATAATCACACTGTGTTAATCTGTATTAATCATCATAATCACAGTGTTAATCTGTATTAATCATCATAATCACACTGTGTTAATCTGTATTAATCATCATAATCACACTGTGTTAATCTGTATTAATCATCACAATCACACTGTGTTAATCTGTATTAATCATCATAATCACAGTGTTAATCTGTATTAATCATCATAATCACACTGTGTTAATCTGTATTAATCATCATAATCACACTGTGTTAATCTGTATTAATCATCATAATCACAGTGTTAATCTGTATTAATCATCATAATCACACTGTGTTAATCTGTATTAATCATCACAATCACACAGTGTTAATCTGTATTAATCATCACAATCACACTGTGTTAATCTGTATTAATCATCATAATCACAGTGTTAATCTGTATTAATCATCATAATCACACTGTGTTAATCTGTATTAATCATCACAATCACACTGTGTTAATCTGTATTAATCATCATAATCACAGTGTTAATCTGTATTAATCATCACAATCACACTGTGTTAATCTGTATTAATCATCATAATCACACTGTGTTAATCAGGACACCAGCATTACCTCATTGGTCTGACCGTCATCTCCGCATCCTCCAAATATAAACATGTGTCCGTTTAGAATACAGCCACACGTCCCTGACATAGGAGGAGGGATTTCTCCGTCCATGGAAAACTTTTCCCTGCCGTAAACACAAACATTCATGTTAAACATATTAAACACCATGTTGCTAAAGTTATAAAGCAGTAAGTATTCTTTAAACTAATGTATATTTAATTCATACTCCTAAAAAAATAAAAATAACCCACAGTCCTATAATCGATTAACAGCTGCTTATAATATGTATGATTTATGATTTATAAGTGATTATGGAAAATCAGAACTACACAAACACAGCTGGCTTACCATAAAGCACTGTCCAAGTCATACAGCCACATCTCATCATTGGGTAGGAAGACTTCATGATCAGCGACTGACTGAGAAAACAGAAAAGTGATTATAGTGATTATAAAAACACAACTGGAGATTCATTCTCTATATAGAATTTTTACAACAACACTTTGATGCTCCTTTATTAAACCCTTAAAGCTGTTTATCCTAAAAAAGCTGTTATAAATTAAAGACCCTGAACTGCTGCACCAACACGGGCTTCATGCTTTCTATTTTCCTTGTTGTTGTTTTTGTTTGCTGCGTGGACGTGAACCCCGTGTACTGCCTGTCCACAACAACTACAGCACAACATCACTCCAACTCACATGAATAAAAATCTTTAAAGTAAATTCTCTAACTAACGATACTAACCAGCTGAAACCAGCTTTGATTAACAACCAGCTCAGCCGACAGCTGGATATTTCCAGGGTCTTTATTTTTATATGGCTCTACAGTGGTCTTCTTTTATGATTCGTTCTGTGTGACACATCAAAGAAACCCATAAAACAGATCCAGTGTTTATGGTTAGCATGCTGAAGTCATCAGCGGCCGTTCTGGGAAACGAGGGCTAGATTGTTCATGCACTGGTTAATTGTGCTACACTGTGATCAAGTTTCAAGATTCAAGTTTATTTGTTATTTGTACATCATGTCAGGACATAACATGCATTGAAATGTTTGGGGTGAGGCTCAGATACACTCTACAGCAGGACAGCATTATAAATATATAAACAGTGCAAACATACAATAAATAGACAATAATGACGTAAAAATAGGCTAGAATATATACATTTAGTAATAACTGAAATATATAAAAGAATATACAAAACATACACAAGATATATACATAAGATGTGTCTTTTTTAAGCCATTATTTCTTGTTATGATCTCACTGTTTGGGTTTTTGGGGTCTGAAGTTGGGCAATGTGGGAGCCAGAACTGATTTCACATATTTATGGTGAGACCAGGTCAAATAAGTGTAATACCAAAAACGTGATTAGGGGGCAGTCTAAAAACAGCTCTACACTTCACAGATCATTTTAAAGTTTAAGTTTAAATGTGGGCTAATCCCACTGGGCCTTTAATGCAGTCTTAATAGAATTAAATATTTGGAGCCAATAACATGCCACTTCTGGGTAATAACTGGTTACTACTGTCTCCGGTGGGGGTCCGGGGGGTCGCGGGGGTCTAGATCTGCAGCTGTTTGGGGTCTCTGCTTACCACATAGCCCCCCCACACACACAGGACCTGTCCGGACACCGCGGCCGTGTGTCCGCTTCTTCCGCGAACCACAGACTCGGACCCGCAGACGGAACTGGACGCCATCGGGGTTCCGACATTAGTCCCCGACACCCAGGACTTTACTTCTTATCGCTCACACTGAGCTGGACCGGAAACCGATTCGGACAGAACAGTTTCTCCTCAGCTTCCGTTTCTCTCCAACATTTAATCTCTTTATTCTGTTTCAGAGAGAAGAACCCTGTAGGACTGGAGCGGCTCGAGCGCGACGCGGCCGGGCTTTTATTTTGAAGTGTGGTATTTTTTATTTTATTATTATTATTATTATTATTGAAAACTTCAAATGGCCCGCACTGTAAGGCATTACAGTTATACAGTCCTGAGAAAGCACTGTGAGTAATAAAACATTCACTTATAAATCATAAATAAACTGTAGAAACACTCTTTCAGAGCAAGCATTCAAAATCAATATCAAAAACATCAACAAAAAACAAACATATAGGACAACAAATACATAGTAAATAAAAAAATTAATAAAATAAAATATATTCATATGAAGTTACTTTATTAATGGGGTTATTTATCAGTAGTAGATCTTTAGCTATTTTGGATTTCATCAATTTTAGGGACTTGGTATACAGTTGAATTTCATTATAGTAGCACGTAAAGATGGGTGGGGTTTTTTATAAATTTAGACTTAGACTGTATAAAATAATTGGCCAAAATAAGCAATATATTAACCAACAGGTCCAGTTTTGGATGAACTAATATTACACCAAAAACAATAGTATTATAATTTATTTCAGTAAATGTACTGGTTTTGTTGTTTAATCATTCCATGAACTGTTTCCAGAACAGCTGAGTATGAGAGCAAGAAACAAAGAGGTGTTCAGTTGTTTCAACATCACAGTTACATTCATTCATTTTAAAACCAAATCTTAGTTTTATACATTTATTGGAAGGGTAGATATTATTCTTTATTTTGTAGTGGATTGCTTTTGTTTTGGGTGGAACGGGGTATTTAGGGAATTTAGTTCTCAGAGTATTTCTTGTTGACCAAATACAGTCTTAAAGTTATTTGTATTGGACTGAGCAGGGTTAGACACATACATCATTTGTTAGAAAGGATCTCATGAATTAGTTCGAGCATTTGAAGTGTTGGTAGATGGGGTGGGGATACTGAATACAAGGCTATATACAAGGCTATATATACATGGCATTAGTGAGAGATTTAAAATCTTTGTGATTAGATTTTATGTTATATTTATGAGAGAAGATATTGTAAAGTGGTACTTTATTTTGAAGTGCGGTATGAGGGCGGGTTTTAAGCGGAAGTTGATGAACGGGGACGCGGCGGGGCTTTTATTTTGAAGTTCGGTATGAGGGCGGGTTTTAAGCGGAAGTTGAACGGGGACGCGGCGGGGCTTTTATTTTGAAGTGCTGTAAGAGGCGCTGACTGTGAGGTTTGGCGGGAAGAGAGGAAGATGGAGTCGCTGCGGAGACTGAAAGTTAAAGTTTCTGCTGATTTTAAAATGCGCGGATTTTTACTGAGACCGTATGTTTATATCTTCACTTCTAATCTAATCTAATCTAATCTAATCTAATCTAATCTCACATAAACTCCAGAACCCGGAGGTCAGCGCGAGTTCTGTATGAAGTGTTGTTATATCTGTGTACGAGGCTTAGCTGTCTGATCATTTCTGATTAGTAAACAACTTCCTCCTTAATAACCTGCAGTGTTTTTGTTTTCAGTATTTATTAGTATTTACTATATTAGAATATGAGTGTTTGTGTTTACTACATTAGAATATGAGTGTTTGTGTTTACTACATTAGAATATGAGTGTTTGTGTTTACTATATTAGAATATGAGTGTTTGTGTTTACTATATTAGAATATGAGTGTTTGTGTTTACTATATTAGAATATGAGTGTTTGTGTTTACTATATTAGAATATGAGTGTTTGTGTTTACTATATTAGAATATGAGTATTTGTGTTTACTATATTAGAATATGAGTATTTGTGTTTATTATATTAGAATATGAGTGTTTGTGTTTACTATATTAGAATATGAGTGTTTGTGTTTACTATATTAGAATATGAGTGTTTGTGTTTACTATATTAGAATATGAGTGTTTGTGTTTACTATATTAGAATATGAGTGTTTGTGTTTACTACATTAGAATATGAGTGTTTGTGTTTACTATATTAGAATATGAGTGTTTGTGTTTACTACATTAGAATATGAGTGTTTGTGTTTACTACATTAGAATATGAGTGTTTGTGTTTACTACGTTAGAATATGAGTGTTTGTGTTTACTATGTTAGAATATGAGTGTTTGTGTTTACTACATTAGAATGAGTATTTGTGTTTATTATGTTAGAATATGAGTGTTTGTGTTTACTATATTAGAATATGAGTGTTTGTGTTTACTATATTAGAATGAGTATTTGTGTTTATTATGTTAGAATATGAGTGTTTGTGTTTACTACGTTAGAATATGAGTGTTTGTGTTTACTATATTAGAATATGAGTGTTTGTGTTTACTACGTTAGAATATGAGTGTTTGTGTTTACTACGTTAGAATATGAGTATTTGTGTTTATTATATTAGAATATGAGTGTTTGTGTTTACTATATTAGAATATGAGTGTTTGTGTTTACTACATTAGAATATGAGTGTTTGTGTTTACTACATTAGAATATGAGTGTTTGTGTTTACTATGTTAGAATATGAGTGTTTGTGTTTACTACATTAGAATGAGTATTTGTGTTTATTATGTTAGAATATGAGTGTTTGTGTTTACTATATTAGAATATGAGTGTTTGTGTTTACTATATTAGAATGAGTATTTGTGTTTATTATGTTAGAATATGAGTGTTTGTGTTTACTACATTAGAATATGAGTGTTCGTGTTTACTATGTTAGAATATGAGTGTTCGTGTTTACTACATTAGAATGAGTATTTGTGTTTATTATGTTAGAATATGAGTGTTTGTGTTTACTACATTAGAATATGAGTGTTTGTGTTTACTATATTAGAATATGAGTGTTTGTGTTTACTATATTAGAATATGAGTGTTTGTGTTTACTATATTAGAATATGAGTATTTGTGTTTATTATATTAGAATATGAGTGTTTGTGTTTACTATATTAGAATATGAGTGTTTGTGTTTACTACATTAGAATATGAGTGTTTGTGTTTACTATATTAGAATATGAGTGTTTGTGTTTACTATATTAGAATATGAGTATTTGTGTTTATTATATTAGAATATGAGTGTTTGTGTTTACTACATTAGAATATGAGTGTTTGTGTTTACTATATTAGAATATGAGTATTTGTGTTTATTATATTAGAATATGAGTGTTTGTGTTTATTATATTAGAATATGAGTGTTTGTGTTTACTACATTAGAATATGAGTATTTGTGTTTACTATATTAGAATATGAGTATTTGTGTTTATTATATTAGAATATGAGTGTTTGTGTTTACTACATTAGAATATGAGTATTTGTGTTTATTATATTAGAATATGAGTATTTGTGTTTATTATATTAGAATATGAGTGTTTGTGTTTACTACATTAGAATATGAGTGTTTGTGTTTACTATATTAGAATATGAGTATTTGTGTTTATTATATTAGAATATGAGTGTTTGTGTTTACTACATTAGAATATGAGTATTTGTGTTTATTATATTAGAATATGAGTATTTGTGTTTATTATATTAGAATATGAGTGTTTGTGTTTATTATATTAGAATATGAGTGTTTGTGTTTATTATATTAGAATATGAGTATTTGTGTTTATTATATTAGAATATGAGTGTTTGTGTTTATTATATTAGAATATGAGTGTTTGTGTTTATTATATTAGAATATGAGTATTTGTGTTTATTATATTAGAATATGAGTATTTGTGTTTATTATATTAGAATATGAGTATTTGTGTTTATTATATTAGAATATGAGTATTTGTGTTTACTACATTAGAATATGAGTATTTGTGTTTATTATATTAGAATATGAGTGTTTGTGTTTATTATATTAGAATATGAGTATTTGTGTTTATTATATTAGAATATGAGTATTTGTGTTTATTATATTAGAATATGAGTATTTGTGTTTACTACATTAGAATATGAGTATTTGTGTTTATTATATTAGAATATGAGTATTTGTGTTTATTATATTAGAATATGAGTATTTGTGTTTATTATATTAGAATATGAGTGTTTGTGTTTATTATATTAGAATATGAGTATTTGTGTTTATTATATTAGAATATGAGTATTTGTGTTTATTATATTAGAATATGAGTATTTGTGTTTATTATATTAGAATATGAGTATTTGTGTTTATTATATTAGAATATGAGTATTTGTGTTTATTATATTAGAATATGAGTGTTTGTGTTTACTACATTAGAATATGAGTATTTGTGTTTATTATATTAGAATATGAGTATTTGTGTTTATTATATTAGAATATGAGTGTTTGTGTTTATTATATTAGAATATGAGTATTTGTGTTTATTATATTAGAATATGAGTGTTTGTGTTTATTATATTAGAATATGAGTGTTTGTGTTTATTATATTAGAATATGAGTATTTGTGTTTATTATATTAGAATATGAGTGTTTGTGTTTATTATATTAGAATATGAGTGTTTGTGTTTATTATATTAGAATATGAGTATTTGTGTTTATTATATTAGAATATGAGTATTTGTGTTTATTATATTAGAATATGAGTATTTGTGTTTATTATATTAGAATATGAGTGTTTGTGTTTACTACATTAGAATATGAGTATTTGTGTTTATTATATTAGAATATGAGTATTTGTGTTTATATTAGAATATGAGTGTTTGTGTTTATTATATTAGAATATGAGTATTTGTGTTTATTATATTAGAATATGAGTGTTTGTGTTTATTATATTAGAATATGAGTGTTTGTGTTTATTATATTAGAATATGAGTATTTGTGTTTATTATATTAGAATATGAGTGTTTGTGTTTATTATATTAGAATATGAGTATTTGTGTTTATTATATTAGAATATGAGTATTTGTGTTTATTATATTAGAATATGAGTGTTTGTGTTTATTATATTAGAATATGAGTATTTGTGTTTATTATATTAGAATATGAGTATTTGTGTTTATTATATTAGAATATGAGTGTTTGTGTTTATTATATTAGAATATGAGTGTTTGTGTTTACTGAATATTTTTGTTTACTGATCACTCTCTAGTTTCTTTTTCATGGAAGTTATTTTCAGGTGGGGGACGCTGCTCAGAAATGTGATATTGGTCTGTTTTAGCTGATTTGTAATATTTACTTGTTTATACTCTGGATATTTAGGCTGTTTGAATTAAATTAAATTAAATTAAATTAAATTAAATGAGATGATGATCATGATGCTGCTGCTCTGTACTCTGTAACTGATTAACAAACAAATACATATATAAAAAATATCTACACACTGATCAGCCATAACATTAAAACCACCTCCTCATATCTACTCGTTATCAGCTCCTGTTATTGGGTAGGAACTGCAGTCCGTCTGATTCACTGCGTACATCATTGTTTATCTTATTTTGCCCTGTTCTGTAATAGAACCACCACAGAGCAGGTGTTTTGTGAGAGGTGGATCGTTCTCAGCAATGCAGTGACACTGACATGCTGGTGGTATGTTAGTGTGTGTTGCACTGGTATGAGTGGATCATGTGTTACTGCTGGATGAAGAACAGTCCACCAATCAGCATCATCCAGTCAACAGTGTCCTGCAGGCAGCGTCCTGTGAAACTAATGTAGGACCAGAGGATCACCTCTGACTTTACATCTACTGGGTGGACCAGCACTGTAGGAGTGTCTTATAGAGTGGACAGTGAGTGGACCCCGTGTTTAAACACTCCAGCACTGCCACAGGGTGAAATAAACTACAGTCTGTAACTGTAGAACTACAAAGGTCCCCCGTACCGTAAAGGGAGCTGATAAGATGATACAGTGGTTTTAATGTCACAGCTGATGGTGTATGTGTGACTCTGGCACTTTACAGAACCTGTTGAGTACCGGTAGCTTTTGTGTAGCTTGAGTACCTTTATTAGATGTTCTAAAATTATTTGATTATATGATACACATATAAATATACATATTTGAGTCACATTATTATGACTACTTCCCTCGTAGCAGTGTTTTGGTCTGGGGAATGTTTCAGGAGCTGTAGATGCACTGCAGTCAGCATGGCTCCTACCAGGACCTTACTGAGTCTCCCAGGCCGTCTAACTACTGCCCGTACTGCACACGGCGGTCACTCTGGAGATTAGCTGGCAGTCATAAAAGAGAATTATCAGAAAAATATAACATTTCTTGTTTTAATAAAGTAAACAAAATTCAGACATTTTGCACATTTTATGCTCGTCCAGTTACAGTAAATACATAAACACACATCAAGTCAAAATATTAACTGTAAATATCTGCTCAGTACTAATCTAAGTGTTTACTAAGATCAGTAGAACATCATACTGCACCTCTAATATAAATAGCGTTATTTGCTCTTTAATACCGAAACAACATGTTATAAATGGAAAAATAAATCAATCAAACAATGTAGGGACTGTTAGCTATTTATTATAATCAGTTGTGTATAATTATGCTGCTTTATTTTAATATAAACTTGTAGCAACTGTAAAGTCCAAAACTAAATCTAATCTAAATAATAATCCAGATTATTGGTAGTTTGGAGCAAAGATCTGCCAGTTTAGAGGTTCCATGCCTAGTACTGGGATATCTGTGATGTCTGTGGTATATGTGATATCTAATATATGTGGTATATGTGATGTCTGTGGTATATGTAATGTCTGTGGTATCTGTGATATCTGTGGTATATGTGATATCTGATATATGTGGTATATGTGATATCTGTGGTATATGTGATATCTGTGGTATATGTGATATCTGATATATGTGGTATATGTGATATCTGTGGTATATGTGATATCTGTGGTATATGTGATATCTGATATATGTGGTATATGTGATATCTGTGGTATATGTGATATCTGTGGTATATGTGATATCTGATATATGTGGTATATCTGATATCTGTGATATCTGTGGTATCTGTGATATCTGTGGTATATGTGATATCTGTGGTATATGTGATATCTGATATCTGTGGTATATGTGATATCTGATATCTGTGGTATATGTGATATCTGATATCTGTGGTATATGTGATATCTGATATCTGTGGTATATGTGATATCTGATATCTGTGGTATATGTGATATCTGATATCTGTGGTATATGTGATATCTGATATCTGTGGTATATGTGATATCTGATATATGTGGTATATGTGATATCTGGTATATGTGATATCTGGTATATGTGATGTCTGTGGTATCTGTGATGTCTGTGGTATCTGTGATGTCTGTGGTATCTGTGATGTCTGTGGTATCTGTGATGTCTGTGGTATCTGATGTCTGTGGTATCTGTGATATCTGATATATGTGGTATATGTGATGTCTGTGGTATCTGTGATATCTGATATATGTGGTATATCTGATGTCTGTGGTATCTGTGATATCTGATATATGTGGTATATCTGATGTCTGTGGTATCTGTGATATCTGATATATGTGGTATATGTGATGTCTGTGATGTCTGTGGTGTCTGTGGTATCTGTGATGTCTGTGGTATCTGTGATGTCTGTGGTATCTGTGGTGTCTGTGGTATCTGTGATGTCTGTGGTATATGTGATGTCTGTGGTACCTGTGATGTCTGTGATGTCTGTGGTATATGTGATGTCTGTGGTATCTGTGATGTCTGTGATGTCTGTGGTATCTGTGATGTCTGTGGTATCTGTGATGTCTGTGGTATCTGTGATGTCTGTGGTATCTGTGATGTCTGTGATGTCTGTGGTATCTGTGATGTCTGTGGTATCTCTGATGTCTGTGGTATCTGTGATGTCTGTGGTATCTGTGATGTCTGTGATGTCTGTGATGTCTGTGGTATATGTGATGTCTGTGGTATATGTGATGTCTGTGGTATATGTGATGTCTGTGGTATCTGTGATGTCTGTGGTATCTGTGATGTCTGTGATGTCTGTGGTATCTGTGATGTCTGTGGTATCTGATGTCTGTGGTGTCTGTGTTATCTGTGATGTCTGTGATGTTGTGTATAATTATGCTGCTTTATTTTAATATAAACTTGTAGCAACTGTAAAGTCCAAAACTAAATCTAATCTAAATAATAATCCAGATTATTGGTAGTTTGGAGCAAAGATCTGCCAGTTTAGAGGTTCCATGCCTAGTACTGGGATGTCTGTGGTATCTGTGATATCTGTGGTATATGTGATGTCTGTGATGTCTGTGGTATATGTGATATCTGTGGTATCTGTGATATCTGTGGTATATGTGATGTCTGTGGTATATGTGATGTCTGTGATGTCTGTGGTATATGTGATGTCTGTGGTATATGTGATGTCTGTGGTGTCTGTGATGTCTGTGGTATCTCTGATGTCTGTGGTATCTCTGATGTCTGTGGTATCTCTGATGTCTGTGGTATCTCTGATGTCTGTGGTATCTGATATATGTGATGTCTGTGATAGATGTGATATCTGTGATGTCTGTGATGTCTGTGATGTATGTGATGTATGTGATATATGTGATAGATGTAATATATGTGATGTCTCCCACTCACTGGTGTTTGTTTTGCAGGGAGGCCAGTAGATACCTGGTGGAGGTTCTGGAGTCTGTCAGTGAAGTGGAGCTGGATGATGTAATCGAGAGGATCCTGGACGCGGTGGAAAAGCAGCCTTGTGAGTGTCTGTTCGTATGGATGTCGTATGTAAGTTATAGCTATCGTGGTTCTAATGGCGGATGTGGATACTTTGGTTCTACAGTGTCCTCCAGCATGATCGAGCTCTCCGTCGCTGAGACGGCTGTGCAGGACTGCAGTCAGTCTTGTGATGAAACCATGTAAGAGCCTTTATCACCTGATCCACACACGCCAGTCTGAGTACTGAGCTGTGACTGAATGATTGTTGTTTTGTTTCTAGAGACAATGTTTTTAACATCATTGGAGCTTTTGATGTGCCAAGATACGTCTACAGCACAGAGAGGAAGAAGTTTGTACCGTAAGAAGAGTATTTATTTTATTTCAGGATTATTTCAGGTTTAATCACCTTTTAACGTATGAATATCGCTTACACATATAATCAGTTGCTGTGTATTAGAGGTAAATACATAAACAGACATAAAAGATTTTATTTTTACCCCCTTACAGTATCAGCATGACCAGTCATCCTGCTCCTAGTCTATGTGGCCAGGCCAGAGATAAGGCTGAACTCTTCCGGGAGCGCTATACCATCCTACAGCAGGTCAGTACCTTACAAGGGTTTTACACTGGTTTTTAGTTTAGAGTGGTTTGATTTGAAACAGAGCAGACTGTAGGGAAACATACCGCCTCACAGTGGCAGGATGTATAAAGAGCAGGGGCTAAAACCGGAAAACTTAATTGCATGGAAACGATGTAGGTTAAGTTTTCTAACAAAGAAAATCAGAATTTAAAGATAGATTATGTCAATTTAGGACAATGCAGATTAAATGAGATATATATATATATATTACACACACACACACACACACACACACACACACACTAGCATAACTCATTGGCCCCTTGTAGGAATATTTTGTTAACAGCTATGCTGTGTTTTAAACGTAAGCAGGGTTTGAGATTTCGCAGGACTTCTGTTTTGGCATTGCAAGACCCATTATCAATCTATCCGGTTCTAGATAACACACCGTCATAGTTCATTGCAAAAAAGGGGGCACATTTTTCCCATGTGAAGGGCAGCTAACAGGGCACCTTTTGCCACTCTAGAGGGCACATAGGTGCACATGGGGTGTGGTTACCCCCCATCTGAGTCCACCTCAGGTTTTCCTTAGCATGTTGACAACAGGAACCAGAATTGTCCACAATGCCAGAATCTCTGAAATACAAAAATAAACTTTTATTTAAGTGACCAGCCAACATATACATATATATTTTTACTGGGAATGTGCTCACTGCCCCCTAGTGTTCACGTGTGTGTGTGTGTGTGTGTGTGTGTGTGTGTGGGTGGGTGTGTGGGTGGGTGTGTGAGTGTGTGTGGGTGGGTTTCACTGCATGGATGGGTTAAATGTGGAGGCTGTGCGTAAACAGAAGTGACAGAATAATTCTAAACTTAAAAAATGTCTCTATGCATAACCATTTCTATAATAACTGACGGGAGGTTTTTGAGGCTCTAAATGATAAACAGCCCGTACCATCCTGTTTCTAGAGGACGCACAGACATGAACTCTTCACTCCTCCTGTGATCGGATCAGCTGTGGACGAAGGGAGGAATAAATTCCAGGTAAGGAGTTTATTGTTGTTTACATTTCATGGTCTAGACTATATTTAATTTGTTTTATTAAAGTCACAGCATGTTACTGTGGATTCCAGTTTAGTGATGCTGTGATTTACCTCGTAGCTGAAGACCGTGGAGGCTCTGTTAGGAAGCACAGTCAAAGTGGGGGAGGTTATTGTCCTGGGCATGGTCACACAACTTAAAGAGGTAAGGGGGAGGAAGCCCACCAAGGTGAAACGTTCTTTACAGTAAGAGCTGTTAGAAAAGCTCCTTTGATTTCTTTTCAAGTGGAAAATGTCTTTCTGATCTTCCCTCAGGAACCAATAACCATCAGCAAACAGATCTTATAATGAGATCTTCTTATTATTAGTTCTCCTTATTTGTTTATTGATTATGCTCCTCCCTGTTGTTTCCTAGGGCAAGTTTTTCCTTGAAGACCTGACTGGCTCCGTGCAGTTGAATCTTTCCAAGGCAATATCCTTTTACCCCAAAAACAAAAAACGAATGAATTAATCTGTTAAATCCACAAAATACGAACCTTAACTCTGCTCCTCACCAGTTCCACAGCGGACTGTACACAGAGTCCTGCTTCGTCCTGGCTGAGGGTGAGCTGCTGAACGTGGTGTAGTGTTTAGTTAGGATTCGGTCCAGGACCGTGTGTCATAGTTTTAATTACTCGTGAACAGTACTGCTGGACAGCCTGATATTTATTTTCTTCTTCTTCATCTGGCTGATGGGTTCCCACAGGATGGTACGAGGACTCTGTCTTTCATGTCAATGCTTTTGGATTTCCTCCAATTGAACCTTCCTCCACCACCAGGTCCGCATCAGAACATCGTATCCCGTGTTTTCAATTTTCATACATCTGATTTAATGAAGACGAAACTCTGTTATTATTTGTGTTTTTATTTATTTATTTATTTTATGTGTGTGTGTGTTTGTGTGTGTGTGTGTGTGTGTGCGCGCGCCAGGTCATATTATGGTAACGTGAACTTCTTCGGTGGCCCGTCCACCACTGCAGTCAAGGCCTCTGCCAAACTGAAGCAGCTGGAGGAGGAGAACGAAGATGCCATGTTTGTTATCGTTTCTGACGTGTGGCTGGACAGCGTGGAGGTCCTAGAAAAAATCCAGACTATGTTTTCAGGTCTGGCTTCCTCTTACCGTGTCTCCAAGAAATAAAATCAGTGGCTGCTTGTAGTTAATAATAAAATTCCAAACAATAAAAATGAGTGTTTACATTAATGTACAAATCATCTACCTGGGTTATGTACCATTTCCAGGCTATTCAGCAATGCCTCCCACCTGCTTCATATTCTGTGGGAACTTCTCTTCTGCCCCCTATGGTAAAAATCAGGTCAAGTCACTCAAAGGTAAGATTAATAAGGCTTCTGTCTTCTTAACCCTCGTCAAGAGTTTTCAGTTGATGTTTTATTTACTGTGTCATAATAAAGATGTGGTTTGTTTCAGAATCTTTGAAAGCCCTCGCTGATTTGATTTGTGAACATCCTAACATCCATAACAGGTAAGAAGCAGATCCATAGGTCTCCACTAGAAGTTTATATATAATATATAGAAGGTATATATATAATATTCTATGTAATATTATTTAGATTCTTAGTTGAAGGTGGATTTCTTGGGTTTGTTACTGTGAAGTAGGGGTGTGCCATATGGTATCATACACAATAACATCACCAACATTTTTGAATATCGTGATATTATACCCTGAAATACCTCCGAAAAATAAAAATTCACACTTTTCTCATTTCCCATTCTATATCTACTAGAGACAGATTTTATCTCCAGTATCATCACTTTACTTCAGTCCTGGATATATGGAGATATTTGGAGTGTATTATTTAGTATCCTGACATTCTGGATCATTGACTTCTGTTACAATCTGATAAATTCTTGTATTTTTTAATATCTCAGTTAGGGGTGTGCCATATCATATCGTATGCAATAATCAAATTTAGTGTTCATTTTGTTGCCGTAGTGTATTTTGAATATTTTTTTAATTTAATGTTTTGTCATATTGCCGAGAGTATCGTTATCACAAAAATACTATAAAATATTGTGATGATATTGTAGGGCCATATCGCCCACCCCTACTGTGAAGGTATCAGGATCAATAATGTGATGCACTGCCGTGTGTTTTGTTACTGTAGCAGTCGCTTCGTGTTTGTTCCTGGTCCTGAAGACCCTGGACCTAGCACTATCCTACCCAGGTGAGTTACTGTACCCAGGTAAACTTTGAAATATAGACAGAAAAGGAATGAAGTTATCTGTATGTATAGATCTTTGGTTATTGTTTTTCTAAAGTGAAGAAGTCACCATTTTTATTTTTAGGATATTCATGCTATTTTCCATGACAACACTGGGGCGGCCATCTTTGTTTACTCAGTTTTAGAACTTCCGGTGCCCACCCACCCACTGTGTTATTAACCTCAGACCACCTTCTCATATCACCCACCCACTGTGTTATTAACCTCAGACCACCTTCTCATATCATCCACCCACTGTGTTATTAACCTCAGACCACCTTCTCATATCATCCACCCACTGTGTTATTAACCTCAGACCACCTTCTCATATCACCCACCCACTGTGTTATTAACCTCAGACCACCTTCTCATATCACCCACCCCACTGTGTTATTAACCTCAGACCACCTTCTCATATCACCCACCCACTGTGTTATTAACCTCAGACCACCTTCTCATATCACCCACCCACTGTGTTATTAACCTCAGACCACCTTCTCATATCACCCACCCACTGTGTTATTAACCTCAGACCACCTTCTCATATCACCCACCCACTGTGTTATTAACCTCAGACCACCTTCTCATATCACCCACCCACTGTGTTATTAACCTCAGACCACCTTCTCATATCACCCACCCACTGTGTTATTAACCTCAGACCACCTTCTCATATCACCCACCCACTGTGTTATTAACCTCAGACCACCTTCTCATATCACCCACCCACTGTGTTATTAACCTCAGACCACCTTCTCATATCACCCACCCACTGTGTTATTAACCTCAGACCACCTTCTCATATCACCCACCCACTGTGTTATTAACCCCAGACCACCTTCTCATATCACCCACCCACTGTGTTATTAACCTCAGACCACCTTCTCATATCACCCACCCACTGTGTTATTAACCTCAGACCACCTTCTCATATCACCCTCCCACTGTGTTATTAACCTCAGACCACCTTCTCATATCACCCACCCACTGTGTTATTAACCTCAGACCACCTTCTCATATCACCCACCCACTGTGTTATTAACCTCAGACCACCTTCTCATATCACCCACCCACTGTGTTATTAACCTCAGACCACCTTCTCATATCACCCACCCACTGTGTTATTAACCTCAGACCACCTTCTCATATCACCCACCCACTGTGTTATTAACCTCAGACCACCTTCTCATATCACCCACCCACTGTGTTATTAACCTCAGACCACCTTCTCATATCACCCACCCACTGTGTTATTAACCTCAGACCACCTTCTCATATCACCCACCCACTGTGTTATTAACCTCAGACCACCTTCTCATATCACCCACCCACTGTGTTATTAACCTCAGACCACCTTCTCATATCACCCACCCACTGTGTTATTAACCTCAGACCACCTTCTCATATCACCCACCCACTGTGTTATTAACCTCAGACCACCTTCTCATATCACCCACCCACTGTGTTATTAACCTCAGACCACCTTCTCATATCACCCACCCACTGTGTTATTAACCTCAGACCACCTTCTCATATCACCCACCCACTGTGTTATTAACCTCAGACCACCTTCTCTGTCACCCACCCACTGTGTTATTAACCTCAGACCACCTTCTCATATCACCCACCCACTGTGTTATTAACCTCAGACCACCTTCTCATATCACCCACCCACTGTGTAATTAACCTCAGACCACCTTCTCATATCACCCACCCACTGTGTAATTAACCTCAGACCACCTTCTCATATCACCCACCCACTGTGTTATTAACCTCAGACCACCTTCTCATATCACCCACCCACTGTGTTATTAACCTCAGACCACCTTCTCATATCACTCACCCACTGTGTTATTAACCTCAGACCACCTTCTCATATCACCCACCCACTGTGTTATTAACCTCAGACCACCTTCTCATATCACCCACCCACTGTGTTATTAACCTCAGACCACCTTCTCATATCACCCACCCACTGTGTTATTAACCTCAGACCACCTTCTCATATCACCCACCCACTGTGTTATTAACCTCAGACCACCTTCTCATATCACCCACCCACTGTGTTATTAACCTCAGACCACCTTCTCATATCACCCACCCACTGTGTTATTAACCTCAGACCACCTTCTCATATCACCCACCCACTGTGTTATTAACCTCAGACCACCTTCTCATATCACCCACCCACTGTGTTATTAACCTCAGACCACCTTCTCATATCACCCACCCACTGTGTTATTAACCTCAGACCACCTTCTCATATCACCCACCCACTGTGTTATTAACCTCAGACCACCTTCTCATATCACCCACCCACTGTGTTATTAACCTCAGACCACCTTCTCATATCACCCACCCACTGTGTTATCAACCCCAGACCACCTTCTCATATCACCCACCCACTGTGTTATTAACCTCAGACCACCTTCTCATATCACCCACCCACTGTGTTATTAACCTCAGACCACCTTCTCATATCACCCACCCACTGTGTTATTAACCTCAGACCACCTTCTCATATCACCCACCCACTGTGTTATTAACCTCAGACCACCTTCTCATATCACCCACCCACTGTGTTATTAACCTCAGACCACCTTCTCATATCACCCACCCACTGTGTTATTAACCTCAGACCACCTTCTCATGTCACCCACCCACTGTGTTATTAACCTCAGACCACCTTCTCATGTCACCCACCCACTGTGTTATTAACCTCAGACCACCTTCTCATGTCACCCACCCACTGTGTTATTAACCTCAGACCACCTTCTCATGTCACCCACCCACTGTGTTATTAACCTCAGACCACCTTCTCATGTCACCCACCCACTGTGTTATTAACCTCAGACCACCTTCTCATGTCACCCACCCACTGTGTTATTAACCTCAGACCACCTTCTCATGTCACCCACCCACTGTGTTATTAACCTCAGACCACCTTCTCATGTCACCCACCCACTGTGTTATTAACCTCAGACCACCTTCTCATGTCACCCACCCACTGTGTTATTAACCTCAGACCACCTTCTCATGTCACCCACCCACTGTGTTATTAACCTCAGACCACCTTCTCATGTCACCCACCCACTGTGTTATTAACCTCAGACCACCTTCTCATGTCACCCACCCACTGTGTTATTAACCTCAGACCACCTTCTCATGTCACCCACCCACTGTGTTATTAACCTCAGACCACCTTCTCATGTCACCCACCCACTGTGTTATTAACCTCAGACCACCTTCTCATGTCACCCACCCACTGTGTTATTAACCTCAGACCACCTTCTCATGTCACCCACCCACTGTGTTATTAACCTCAGACCACCTTCTCATGTCACCCACCCACTGTGTTATTAACCTCAGACCACCTTCTCATGTCACCCACCCACTGTGTTATTAACCTCAGACCACCTTCTCATGTCACCCACCCACTGTGTAATTAACCTCAGACCACCTTCTCATGTCACCCACCCACTGTGTTATTAACCTCAGACCACCTTCTCATGTCACCCACCCACTGTGTTATTAACCTCAGACCACCTTCTCATGTCACCCACCCACTGTGTTATTAACCTCAGACCACCTTCTCATGTCACCCACCCACTGTGTTATTAACCTCAGACCACCTTCTCATGTCACCCACCCACTGTGTTATTAACCTCAGACCACCTTCTCATGTCACCCACCCACTGTGTTATTAACCTCAGACCACCTTCTCATGTCACCCACCCACTGTGTTATTAACCTCAGACCACCTTCTCATGTCACCCACCCACTGTGTTATTAACCTCAGACCACCTTCTCATGTCACCCACCCACTGTGTTATTAACCTCAGACCACCTTCTCATGTCACCCACCCACTGTGTTATTAACCTCAGACCACCTTCTCATGTCACCCCACCCACTGTGTTATTAACCTCAGACCACCTTCTCATGTCACCCACCCACTGTGTTATTAACCTCAGACCACCTTCTCATGTCACCCACCCACTGTGTAATTAACCTCAGACCACCTTCTCATGTCACCCACCCACTGTGTTATTAACCTCAGACCACCTTCTCATGTCACCCACCCACTGTGTTATTAACCTCAGACCACCTTCTCATGTCACCCACCCACTGTGTAATTAACCTCAGACCACCTTCTCATGTCACCCACCCACTGTGTAATTAACCTCAGACCACCTTCTCATGTCACCCACCCACTGTGTTATTAACCTCAGACCACCTTCTCATGTCACCCACCCACTGTGTTATTAACCTCAGACCACCTTCTCATGTCACCCACCCACTGTGTTATTAACCTCAGACCACCTTCTCATGTCACCCACCCACTGTGTTATTAACCTCAGACCACCTTCTCATGTCACCCACCCACTGTGTTATTAACCTCAGACCACCTTCTCATGTCACCCACCCACTGTGTTATTAACCTCAGACCACCTTCTCATGTCACCCACCCACTGTGTTATTAAACTCAGACCACCTTCTCATGTCACCCACCCACTGTGTTATTAACCTCAGACCACCTTCTCATGTCACCCACCCACTGTGTTATTAACCTCAGACCACCTTCTCATGTCACCCACCCACTGTGTTATTAACCTCAGACCACCTTCTCATGTCACCCACCCACTGTGTTATTAACCTCAGACCACCTTCTCATGTCACCCACCCACTGTGTTATTAACCTCAGACCACCTTCTCATGTCACCCACCCACTGTGTTATTAACCTCAGACCACCTTCTCATGTCACCCACCCACTGTGTTATTAACCTCGGAGGAGACAGTGTTGTACCATTAGAACTTCTTACTGTCTCTCTGGTCTCCTCCCATGTACCTGTATTCGTTTTGGTTATCTAACACAAAGGTGGAAGATATACACGCTTTGAAATTAGTTAGTAAACATATAACTATATCAAGTGTAACTAAATAAAGACTCGTGGATGGTTTGGTCTTTGATTCCTGAGAACAAGCTTGTTAAAATATGTGTATGAAATTTGCATCTCCAGGCCTCCGCTGGCTGAGCACATCACAGAGGAGTTCAGACAACGTGTCCCTTTCTCCGTGTTCACCACCAACCCGTGCAGGTATCACCTGTACAACCCCAACACCTCAGCGGCTTTTCTGTGAGGGCTTCATTGCAGAGCTGTGTTTCATTATTTGTGTATTTCAGGATTCAGTACTGCAGTCAGGAGGTAGTGGTGATCCGTGAGGACCTGGTCAACAAGATGTGTAGGAACTGCGTGAGGCTCCCCAGCAGCAATCTGGACATTCCAAACCACGTGAGTCGGTTCTGCTGTGAGCGGCTAAAACACAGCTTTCACAGTCATGTTGAACTCCAGAACCACAAAAACCAGTTCAGTAACGTTAATGGTATGTTTCTTGAGTGACAGTTCCATTAAAAAAAATAACAAATCAAAAACAAAAAGACTTATTGTCTTAAATTTAGTCTAAGCTCGTTCTTTGTCCCTTGTACATAAATACAATACAAGGTAGTAGAAATTATTTTATAAGAAGTAGATAATATCTGGTAAGCTGTTTTTCTTGGATGCCCCAGACGTTGTACATATTTATTAAATTAATTAAATAACATCTGCCAGTATTACCACCGATACCACTACAGTATTAAACAGCGGTATTAAATAGGGCTGTAAGAAAATATGGAATATGATTTTCAAAAACACAGTATCGATACACAGATTCCTGGCAGACAGTGAATCATTGTTTGTGGTGTTTAAACCTCTGACCACTAGATGGCAGTGTTGTAATCCATTTTCAGCTCCACTCCAACATTAACAAGCAGCACAAGGACGCAGTGCTATTGTAAACATTGATAAACCTGTTCATACAGTGGAGTGTTTTAATAGTAGGATTTGAAAAATCACAGTAAATCACTTTACTTGCAGTTACACAGTATATAGTGATAAATATTGAATTGCGACCGTTTTATCACGATACGTATTGTATCACCACGTTCTTGCCCACACACAGCTCTAGTATTACAATATCTGAATGCAGTGAGAAGCTACAATAACCTTGTTTATGTCTTATTGTCCTCTTGTCCCATAGTTTGTGAAGACCATCCTATCTCAAGGCCATCTGACTCCCCTCCCGCTGTATGTCAGTCCAGTGTACTGGGCCTATGACTACGCCCTGAGGGTCTATCCTGTACCTGATGTCATCATTTTTGCTGATAAATACGACCCCTTCAGCATCTCCAACTCAGACTGCCTCTGCGTCAACCCGGTATCCTGCTGTTCTGTTCTGTTTAGTTCCGTTTTTATGGTCGTGCATGTTTCAAATCTCATTCTTTATTCTGATAACATACACACAGTTACCTTCCAGCGTATTAAGAGTTAAATTAAATAATGACAGCAGACTTTCAGCTTGAATTTTTAAGGGTGTGTCCTAATCAGGTAAACTGTGTATGGAGAATGAAAACACCTGATCATGATCCAAAGCATGCCACTTCATCTGGAGGTAGTGATTTGGTGTAGGAATATCTTGTTGCCAGTGAAACTGCTCCCTGTATTTATTGATAATGTGATTACTGATGAAACAGCTGTATAGGATGCTAAAAATTCAGCCGGATGCGTCAGTGGTGCAGAGAAGAAACCAGAGAAGAAACCCTGAGTCTCCTGATGTACAGGGGTTCCAGACTTTAGGCAGTCTTTGACTACAAACAGTTGCAAGTATTAAACAAAGACTTTACAACAAAGGCAATTCATCTTGTTAGTTTGTCCGAATACTTTTGAGAAGTTGACGAGTGAACGTAGTACTTTTTTCACTGTTTACCTGATTTGGATTTTAAAACCCTCAATTAAAGCTGAACGTCTGCACTTAGAGCTCATATTAATTATTTAACGGTAACTCAGATATGGTGAGCTAGCTCTTTCTGTTTTTGCTGTGTCTGTGATACCAGTTTTTATTGTGATATTAGTTATTATTGTGATATTAGTTATTATTGTGATATTAGTTATTATTGTGATATTAGCTATTATTGAAAATAAATTATTAAAGATATTTCCTATAATTTATCTACACAGGGCTCTTTCCCAAGAAGTGGCTTTTCATTCAAAGTGTACTACCCATCAAACAGATCAGTGGAGGACAGGTATCAGATCTTTACTTCTTTAGTTTTTGACTGGATAAAAATTTGATTTAATTTTCTGAGATTTAAAGTTTAATTCTGCTTTTCATGTTTTTCTCTTGTCCAGCAAATTACAAGGACTTTGAAGCTGAAACGACGGTGTGATTGTGGATTAAACGTTGTATAAATGTTACTGTTTTAAATCTCCCCCTCTGTGTACGGCGGTGTGTGTACGGCGGTGTGTGTACGGCGGTGTGTGTACGGCGGTGTGTACGGCGGTGTGTGTAGCGGCGGTGTGTGTACGGCGGTGTGTGTACGGCGGTGTGTGTACGGCGGTGTGTGTACGGCGGTGTGTACGGCGGTGTGTACGGCGGTGTGTACGGCGGTGTGTACGGCGGTGTGTGTACGGCGGTGTGTGTACGGCGGTGTGTGTACGTCTGTATTATTGTTTTGTCAAATTAAAGTATTTTATAAAAAATTAAAAAAAAACTTTTTCCTGAAACTCAGAAATCTAAAATGTTTAAAACTGGGATGTAGGCAGGGATGTGTTCCTATTGAAGATGTGTGTCTGCTGGACTCTTCCTGTCTCGTCGTGTGCTGGAGTCTTCAGTGAGAGGATGAGGAGCTGAACGAATCAGAAGATGCTGCTCGAAGCTGGTCAGTTCTGTTAGTTTGAAGTTCAGAACAGGTTCAGTATTCTCCTCACCTCCTCCCGGCCCGGCTGCTGGAGCGGTTACTGAAAGTACTTCAGGTGAATCTTCACCCCTGACTGAGAGGATCTGATCTGTGTCCTCAAATAGCCTCTCAGCTTTACACAGCTCGTCCTCCACCTTCAACACGCACACACTTAAATTAGATATTTTCCTCGTTCACTTCTCGCAACTGGACCTTGTCTCCGGATGAAGTTCCAGACAGGAGTGATGAGTTCAGGCTGGTTCCTCAGCTACTCTGGATAACGGTTCACTGTTTGAATGTTGTGTGTTTGCTGAAACTCTGTCTGTGGAAATCTTTACTAATCTTCAATTATTATATTTCATACCATGAAAAGTGCTTTTATTTAATTTCACAACTGTGTTAAATTCTTACACTAATTTATTTTGATTTGTACGTGTAAATGCTTAAGTAGAGTTTCTTTGTAAAGAGGTCCAGTGATGTGAGTCAAATTTTCAAATTTATTAGAGCTTTCTTTTTAAATTTTAATGAATTAATTCAGAGTGCTGAATTATGATAATCGGTAATAACTGCATGTATGGTGCGAGTTCCTCTCGTACGTAGCGCGTCAGATACACTGATTGGTTCTAAACTGGATTCAGGTCTGCTGAACGTTAGGGCCAGTCAATGCCAATCAGTGCTTTTGTCATTGTGCTGATGTCAGTGCAGTGTAAACGCTGATGGGCGCTACATATGAACAGTTTGAAGTAATATGAGTATCAGGTATCATAGGATGACCAGGAGACCCTGTTTTCTCTGGACAATCCCAGTTTTTGGTGCCCTGTTCCAGAAAATTTCCCTGATTTTAACTTTGAATCAAAAATGAGTAAGCCCCAATAAGGACCTGCCAGCAGAGCAGATTGCTTGGTGGCTCTTGTTGTGCTTGTTTTGGCCAACAGAGGGGGCTATTACTAACTACCTACTACTAGCTACCTATTACTAACTACCTACTACTAATCGCCTACTACTAACTACCTACTACTAACTACCTACTACTAACTACCTACTACTAATCGCCTACTACTAACTACCTACTACTAGTTGCCTACTACTAATTACCTACTACTAACTACCTACTACTAACTACCTACTACTAACTACCTACTACTAATCACCTACTACTAACTGCCTATAGTTGGTAGTTGGTACGAGTCTGTGTTGAGTAGCAAAGTAAATGCCCCACGTTAACAGTTGCCCACGTGACACTTACATATCATTTCTGGATGGGGGCGTGGCCACTTCCTGCTGCCGGAGCCCAATAAGGAGCTAGATTTACATCTTGGTGTTTATAGACTAACTGTATAAAATAAAACTAAATCTGAACTGTAGTGGGTTTTGCTCCATTTTTGGGAGAGAAATTCAAGAAACAGACCAAAATCAGCAGAAAGAAAAATGGCGTGTGAGTCTCTGAGTTTCTGTTCACGTTTCTTGTAGCTGTTGTTTTAAATCCAGTGCATATTAATGTTAGACAGTAAGGCTGTGTCCCAAACAGCGCCCCCTGGAACATTACATACTGCACTACTGACAGCACTTCTAACGATGTTTTTAATTTTATTAATTAATTCGTTTATTTATTATATTTTATTTTGTATGTATGTAGTGTAGTAGCAGTCTGCAGTTGGGGGCGTGGCCAGAGAGTAATATAACTTTATGTTTCAGTGTTTCTGACTAAAGTTAATATAAACGTTATCTAACCCAAACCCTCCTAGTCTGTTACCATAACAACACGACATCAAGCTTTCACAAAGACATGAATTCCAACTACACATATCAATCATAAACTCACACACACACTCACACACACACACACACACACACACACACACACACACACACACACACACACACACACACACACTCACTCACTGGGGGTGTCGTGACAAACGAGCAAATAGAAATTAAGTACATTAAAGCATGTGCGTATATGGTAAGGTATAATAAAGAAACTATAGTCTGAAACAATCCATACAGAGAATGAAGTGTTTAGTGATATAAACAAAAGAAGAAGTGAAATAAAGGAAAGTAAACAGTAGGGGTCAGTGCAGAGTGAGATGGGAAGTAGCCCTGCAGTGTTTAACTGTTCATGAAGGTGATGGTAACCGGAACGAGGCTTCTTTATAGTCTGGATGTCCTGATCCTTATCTGGCTGATCCACTGGCCTGATGGAAGGAGCTGGAACAAGTGGTGGGCGGGGTGTATCAGATCGATGGAGAACTTCTCTGCATGCTTAGTGGTTCTGGAAGCTTGCAGGTCAAGCAGTGTGGGCAGCTTGACACCAATGATCTTCTCTGCAGACCTGATAATGCTCTGCAGTCTCTGGGTTCCATGCTTGGTGGTGAGGACAGATTCTATGATGGCTGTGTAGAACTGCACCATCAGCTCCAGAGGCAGGTTGAACTTCCTCAGTTGGTACAGGAAGAACATCTTCAGCTCTTGATGATGGAATGGATGTTGCTCCGGTGATTGTCGTACCCAGGAACCTGCAGAGCTCACAGTTTTGTTGAGGTGGTGAGTGCTGACACAGTTGGTGAGCTTTCCCTGGAGTCCACGATCATCTCCACTGTCTTCTCTGTATTCAGCACCAGGTTGTTGTGGTTACTCCACAGTACTACCTGCTCGATCACCCGTCTGTAAGAAGACTTGTAGACATTTTTTTAAATCTCAGGCCGTCTTGGTACACGCTGGTTGCCGCTCCTGCTCATCATCATATTATAAATTAGTTTAGTTAGAACAGGTGTGGAGGTTAATGCAGTGGAATGAATTCCATAGTGTGGTTACACGGTTAGCATGAGAAGCTAAAGAAGGAGCTAATTTGATCACATACAGGCTGTGAGTGTGAATGGGTCAAAACAGGTGCTGATGCTAATGGCCAGCTTTAGATTAATGAGAGGGGTGCGATGCATCATGGGATTTCTTAATTACAGTGATGGTGTGAAATCGTTTGGGGTGAAAGTATCATCAGCCACTAAGGAGGGAAAGAGCACTCTGAAATAAGGTGTGTGTTCAGTGCTCTAACGTTTATGTAATGTTGTGCAGTGTTGTAACGTTTATGTAATGTTGTGCAGTGTTGTAACGTTTATGTAATGTTGTGCAGTGTTGTAACGTTTATGTAATGTTGTGCAGTGTTGAAGGATGAAGATGTGATGACAGTAGCAGGTATTTAACTTCCATCCTAGGAAAGCACCAGGAGACTCAAATATATACATGTGTATATGTATGTGTGTGTGTATATAAATATATATATACAGTTATTTTATACACACCATCATTAAAACCACCTCCTTGTTTCTACAATATCAGCCAATTTAATCAGCTGACCCACCACAGAGCAGATACTATTAGGGAGGTGGGTCATTATCAGCACTGCAGTGACACTGACAAGGTGGTGGTGTGTTAGTTCGTGTGTGTTGTACTGGTGTAAGTGGATCAGACACAGCAGTGCTGCTGCTGGAGTGTTTAAACACTGTGTCCACTCACTGTCCACTCTATTAGACACTCCTACTACTTGCTGGTCCACCTTGTAGATGTAAAGTCAGAGATGATAGTTCATCTGTTTGGTCATCCTCCAGTCCTTCATCAGTGGACACAGGACGCCGCCCACAGTCAGTCAAGTTTATTTGTGTAGCTTTTTACAACAGTGTTGTCACAAAGCAGCTTTACAGGAATTTTAAAGCATGAAAAACATGAAATCACACACTTTATCCCTTGTGAGCAACAGTGGCAACAACACCTCCTCAACTGGAGGAAGAAACTTTGGGAGGAACCAGACTCACAAGGGGAGACCCGTCCTCCTCTGGTCAAACAGTATTTACAGTTTATAAACTAAAGCTGAGTCTGAGGGTAGAAGCTTTAAAAGCTGTACAGGTGCTACATCAGGTGGGTGATACTGTGATGCAGTCAAGGTGGAGCAAATGGCACAAATGGGGAGAGGGGCGTTGGTTGGAGCCGGGTGACGGGGGGCCCTGGTGGTCTGTCTTTTACAGTTTTCGGCGGGACAGGTGGGTGGTTATTACCTCAGAGAGAGAGAGAGAGAGAGAGAGAGAGAGAGAAAAACAAAGTTAGTTCTGGTTTAGGTTAGTACAGAGACAGAGTTAGTTCTGGTTTAGGTTAGTATAGAGACTGAGTTAGTTCTGGTTTGGGTTAGTACAGAGACAGAGTTAGTTCTGGTTTAGGTTAGTACAGAGACTGAGTTAGTTCTGGTTTGGGTTAGTACAGAGACTGAGTTAGTTCTGGTTTAGGTTAGTAGAGAGACAGAGTTAGTTCTGGTCTGGGTTAGTACAGAGACAGAGTTAGTTCTGGTCTGGGTTAGTACAGAGACTGAGTTAGTTCTGGTCTGGGTTAGTACAGAGACTGAGTTAGTTCTGGTTTGGGTTAGTATAGAGACAGAGTTAGTTCTGGTTTGGGTTAGTACAGAGACAGAGTTAGTTCTGGTTTGGGTTAGTACAGAGACTGAGTTAGTTCTGGTTTGGGTTAGTATAGAGACAGAGTTAGTTCTGGTTTAGGTTAGTACAGAGACAGAGTTAGTTCTGGTTTGTGTTAGTACAGAGACTGAGTTAGTTCTGGTTTGGGTTAGTATAGAGACAGAGTTAGTTCTGGTTTAGGTTAGTACAGAGACTGAGTTAGTTCTGGTTTGTGTTAGTACAGAGACTGAGTTAGTTCTGGTTTGGGTTAGTATAGAGACAGAGTTAGTTCTGGTTTAGGTTAGTATAGAGACTGAGTTAGTTCTGGTCTGGGTTAGTACAGAGACAGAGTTAGTTCTGGTTTGTGTTAGTACAGAGACTGAGTTAGTTCTGGTTTGGGTTAGTATAGAGACAGAGTTAGTTCTGGTTTAGGTTAGTATAGAGACTGAGTTAGTTCTGGTCTGGGTTAGTACAGAGACTGAGTTAGTTCTGGTTTAGGTTAGTATGGAGGATATGGAGTGTTTAGAGTGCAGCTGGTGACTCTGACAGATCTGATTATAAAAAAGAACTAAAAGGAGAGAAGCTGAACACGTGCTACATCTGGATGATACAGTGATGCAATCAAGGTGCAGCAGATGAAATAGATGAAGAGGTTATAAGGTAACAAGGGGTACTGATGGTCAGTCCTCCAACAGTATTCGGCAGGACAGGTGGGCTGTTATTATCTCAGAAAGAAGGAGAAAGAAAAACAAGGTTAGTTCAGGTTTGGAGTAATACAGTGGATGAGAAGCACAGCTCAGTCTCCAAAAGCTAAACTGAACAAGTACGTTTTAAGTCTGGACTTAAATATTGAGACTGTGTCAGAGTCCCGAACATTAACTGGGAGATTATTCCACAGTTTGGGGGCTTTGTAGGGCTTTATCTGGGTTCAAAAGAAGGAAGTTCTGTAGCATCCAAAGTCTAATATCTCTTACACAATCTTCTATCTTATTTAATCTGGATTTATCATCTGGTCTGATATGTACAGCTGTGTATCATCGGCATAACAGTGGAAACTAATTCCATGTCTATTTATAACTGAGCCTAATGGTAGCATATATAGTGTAAATAACAGAGGACCTAAAACAGAACCTTGTGGAACTCCATATTTCACTCTTGTATAATTAGATGATGCATTATTTATCTTTACAAACTGAAAGCGATCACTAAGGTAAGATGTGAACCAGGATAACGCTGTTCCTGTGATTCCAACCACATTTTCTAGCCTGTCCAAGAGAATAGTGTGATCTATAGTGTCAAAAGCTGCACTTAGATCTAGTAACACCAGTAGAGATACGTGGTCCTGATCAGAGACAAGAAGAAGATCATTTGTTATCTTAACTAAAGCTGTCTCTGTGCTGTGGTGGGTCTAAAACCAGATTGGAATTTTTCATATATGTTGTTCTTATGTAGATGAGAACAGAGTTGTCGAGCTACAGCCTTTTCTAAAATCTTAGAGATAAAAGGTAAATTGGAAATGGGTCTGTAACTGGACAGTTCTCTGGGGTCAAGATTTGGTTTCTTTATCAAGGGTTTAATCACAGCTAGTTTAAAAGACTTAGGTACATGACCCAGACTAAGAGAAGAGTTGATGATAGTTAAGGTTTAATAATAGCTGGTAATACTTGTTTTAATAGTTTGTTGGAATCATATCGAGTGTGCATGTAGCAGAAGTTGAAGAAGAGATTAGTTTTTCTAGTTCTGTCTGCTGGAGTGGACAAAATGTTTCTAGTGTTTCTTCTAAAATCACATTTTGTGCTGTTTGAGCCAAACCGGATGAAGGAGAGGTTACTGGTGTCAGTTGAACTTTTTGTCTAATATTCTCGATTTTGTTGTTGAAAAAGTTCATGAAATCATTGCTGCTGTGGTCGGCGGGTATTTGAGGTTCAGTTCCTGATTTTTGGTAAGTTTTGCGATTGTGCTAAATAAAACTCTAGGATTGTTAGACACTGGACACAGGACACTGGACACAGGACACTGGACACAGACACTGGACACAGGACACTGCTGTCTGGATAGTTTTGGTTGGTGGACGATTCTCAGTCCAGCAGTGACACTGAGGTGTTTAAACACTCCAGCAGCAGTTCTGCTTTGTCTGATTCACTCACACCAGCACAACACACACTAACTAACACACCAGCACCACGTCAGTGTCACTGCAGTGCTGAGAATGATCCACCTCCCTAATAGTATCTGCTCTGTGGGGGTCCTGTGGTGGTCCTGTGGGGGTCCTGTGGGGGTCCTGTGGGGGTCCTGTGGGGGTCGTGAACAATTGAAAAACAGGGTGAAGATGGAACAGCAATGTATACAGAGATGATGACTCCAAAGAAACTAATTATGTTTGGACATAATGGTGTAGAACTCGGTGTGTGGAAGGAGGGGTGGCGTTACACCCCCCCTGAGATGTGTCTGAATATGTGAACAGTTTCTGTACCTGTGTGAGTGGACCTAAGTGCTTACCTGAGAGACATTCTCCACTGAAAACAAACAATAAAGAACCTGTTGTTCTGTCTTATGAGTGTTTTGAATCTTTCTGGTAATATTTTATTTAGATTTTTGAGTTTTATTTATTTTTGTTTTATTAGTGACTTAGTTTGTTGAGTAGAGCTTCATTATTTACTGAGTGTCAAAGGAACGAGAGGCTGATCTGTGTATGAAGTAAAAAAAGGTGTATAAATGCAGTGAAAGTGTATAAGAATTAAATGTTTGTTTGTGTTGTTTAGACAGGGTCTATCCTGGTGGAAGCAAAGTTACACCACCAAGGTACTTATAAAGTAAAGATTCACTTCAAGCAACATTCCTATATTATTCCTAAATTATTCCTATATTATTCCTAAATTATTCCTATATTATTCCTAAATTATTCCTATATTATTCCTAAATTATTCCTATATTATTCCTAAATTATTCCTATATTATTCCTAAAGGAAAGAACTGAAGAACTCTCAGTGAATGTTCTACAGTAAATGAATGCAGAACATCTTGAAACAGTTTAGTCTGTCGATTTTAAGATGTTAGAAGAATAAAGCTCGGATACTTTCATCAGTGCTGTCATCCTTGTCCCACCAAATAGGCTGGTACCAATGAATTACATTTACTCTTGTTTCTATACTTGAGTACTTTTTTGAATCTAAGTAAAATTTTAAATTATACTTTTCTAGGAGGACTGGCGGGAGCGCGCCAACGAGCCGAATCAAAAAAGCGCGCCCCCTTCCAGACGCCTTTTAACAACGAGCGCCGACAGAACCAGCCAATCACATAGCAGGAAAACAGGACGTCACACGGCAATCACGGAGCACCTAATTAGAAACTAGAGAGAGAGAGGAAGAACCACTGTCCATTACAACTAAATTAAATATGTTCTGAGAAGTTCAGCTGGAGTCTGAACGAAAACTTTAAATCTAGTTGGACTAAAGAAAATATTAACTGCGCGTGCGCTGCGTGTCTGACTCGAGATGAGAGGAGCGGTGCTGGACTGCGCGTGCGCTGCAGCTGCTACACAGAATAATCTTCACAAAGTTCTGAAATCCGAACTTCTCCGTTCAAACAGGTCTATACCCGACAAACACATCAGTTCAACACGGACAGTGTCCAGTTCGCGCTAGCTGGTAGTAACTGTTTTAGCTGTTTTAGCTGGTAGTAACTGTTTTAGCTGGTAGTAACTGTTTTAGCTGTTTTAGCTGGTAGTAACTGTTTTAGCTGGTAGTAACTGTTTTAGCTGTTTTAGCTGGTAGTAACTGTTTTAGCTGGTAGTAACTGTTTTAGTTGGTAGTAACTGTTTTAGCTGGTAGTAACTGTTTTAGTTGGTAGTAACTGTTTTAGCTGGTAGTAACTGTTTTAGCCGTTTTAGCTGGTAGTAACTGTTTTAGCTGTTTTAGCTGGTAGTAACTGTTTTAGCTGGTAGTAACTGTTTTAGCTGGTAGTAACTGTTTTAGCTGGTAGTAACTGTTTTAGCTGTTTTAGCTGGTAGTAACTGTTTTAGCTGGTAGTAACTGTTTTAGCTGGTAGTAACTGTTTTAGCTGTTTTAGCTGGTAGTAACTGTTTTAGCTGGTAGTAACTGTTTTAGCTGTTTTAGCTGGTAGTAACTGTTTTAGCTGTTTTAGCTGGTAGTAACTGTTTTAGCTGTTTTAGCTGGTAGTAACTGTTTTAGCTGGTAGTAACTGTTTTAGCTGTTTTAGCTGGTAGTAACTGTTTTAGCTGTTTTAGCTGGTAGTAACTGTTTTAGCTGGTAGTAACTGTTTTAGCTGTTTTAGCTAAACACTGTGTAAATTAGCTGTTTGCTAACTGACGGCCAGTGATTGACAGGTGTTCCAGTCACAGTTAACTGAGTTTTACAGTTTTATAGTATGTAGTTTAATGTAGTTTAAATAAAAGCCCACACTGGATCATCTCAACTGCATGTTTTAGAGTTCGCTAACATTTGTAACAGTGAAAGGCACATTTAATATCGATTAGACTTTTAGCTACCAAAACTAGCTAGCAGGCTAACGTTACACAGAATAGCCGATCTAGTTCGCTAGCTAGAAGCTAACTGTGATATCAGTCGATCCTGAACAGTTAAAACTCGTTAAGTGGTTTATAACTAGTTAGGTTAGCTGGCCCAGTGTTTACATGTGGTTAGGTTATCTAGTTCAGGTCTGTGTCCTGTTTTGTGCTGACTTGAATGTTTATAAGCGACCGTTAACTAGAAGAGCTTAGCTATCTGGCTAGCTAGTGAATGAATGTCCACCTCAGTGTTGTGAGGAAGCTCAGTGAGGTTGTGTAGTGTTTTCCTCCAGAGCTGAACTAAATAATTTAGAGTAAGAAGTGATTGTGAAAAGTCTCTGTAATAGTAGAAGTGTTGCAAGATTCTTGGGTTATGCTTTCAGCTGACTGCGAAAACCTCCCGTCTGTTTTTCACGAGTTTCAGTTTTCTATAAATTACAAGCAAATATTCTGCTTTGGCGTCTGCTGTAAAACGAGCCTCTTATATGATAATAACTGAAGCAGCATATGAGACATATATAATTTTAATCAATAAGAATTGATGGAATGAGGAGTTTTAAAGTATTATTCCTAAGTCAAAATAGATAGATAGATAGAAACTTTATTGATCCCGAAGGAAATTTAGTCAAAATGTATTTCAGGGCCTTCAGTTTAAGGTGTAGATCGTTTAAAAGGGTCTAATTATAAAATTAAGTATTGTATTTTAAGTGTACTCGAATAACAGTCCACAATAATCACTAATCCTGGGCTGTCAGCGGTAAGATTAGATGTTTTACAGGCACTTTACATTATAACCATCAGTTGGATGCATTCAAACAAGTATTTGAATTTTGTTTCAGTATTTTTTTTCTATGCTTTCTTTAGAGACTTGTTTCAGAGTATTTTTTCAGCAGGCTGATTTGCACTGTAACTACAATTTAATTATAATTTAAATTAGACCAGTGCAACTTAGTTAGGTATGTTGGAAAAACTTGGCACATCACTTGAAATAATTAGTTGAGTAAATTTCTAGGTTGTTGTGTGAACAAAACTTAGTTAAGTTCAGCAAGCTGTGTCTAAGCACACAATTGTTTTAGTTAATCTAAAGTATTTCCTTCTGTGATTTCCAACCTCAATTTTATACAACTGTTTCTCACCTGAACACAAGCTTCATTGGAAAAGATAAGATCTTGTTTTTGTAGTGTTGCTTCACACTGTAGAAAAAAAGCCCTCCAAACAAAACTCAAAAACAAACCCATTTTCTTCAGGGTGAGAGATGTCCTGAAAATAATGGATCAAAGCAGGAAGTGGTCATGCTTTCCACATCGGGGCAGGCTCTACACGTCTGGACCACAGAGGGCAAGTACACCCATAAATTGCACTCTTGTGAAAACTGAATGAAATTCTATTTTGTATGAGAGCAAAGACGGCAAGACGTGTTGCAACATATTTGTGACAGTGTTAGATCAGTGTTGTCTTTTTCCATGAAACCCATGACCTTATCAGTGACTGCAGTCTTGCTAGTTAGTGAAATCTTCCCATCTTTTTTTTAGTTTTTATTTTAATTTTGAATCACATATCAGTCTAACAGAATTTTACATTTTAGATTAGCCCTATTATGTGATTCATCTTTATCTATTATTTTCTTTTTACAAATACAAAACTGAAAAATAATAATAATATTTAAAAAAAGGATATACAACATCCAAATCTCAAATAAAATAAAATAAAACTTGGGCTACAGTTAAGAATAAAACATGCATGCGAGAAGAAAAAAATGGGTACAGTACAGACTTATAGTTACAGTAGATAAATCAGAAGTATATTTAATTTATTTAAACAAAAGTAGGGTATTTCTGGGAGATATAGCTTTTCCACTTCTTCAAAATTCTTTCAAATTTCCTTCAATTCTGAAGCCCAATAGAAAAAGTGACTCTTTCCATTATCAAGATTTTGTAGATTATATCATAGCAGTTCTCAATGGAGGGTGTTTTAGGCTTAAGCCATTTCTTTATTCTTATCTCCTTAATTGGAACACCTATAGCCAGCGGTACATCATTAACACAGAGGTTCACTTACTTTTCTAGTCTGCACTGTGGATGTTACTCAGTACACTTAATAAAAGAGATGAAAGGAACAACTGTTTGTTATTTGTGTGGTTAGATGTTTATCTATGATTGGCAACCAGACCACATTTTAATAGTAATCAAAGCAGATATCCAGGTGACTCCGTGTTCACCTACTTTTTTTTTGTAACTGCACCTTAAAACTTTTTTTTTCTCAATTGGAATTTTGTGATTATTTTTGTATGTGTTTACCTTGTTGATATGTTGTCTTGTCATTTAATTGTAGTGTCTTAAAATAATCTTTTAAATCTAACAACTGCAATTCTTCTTCTTCTTCTTCTTCTTATTATTATTATTATTATTATTATTATTATTATTATTATTATTATACAATTGTCTACTGCAAAAGCATTTTCTATGGTACATTTAACAAAATACGAAATAAAATTCTTCTATTCACTCACAAAGCTCTCCATAATCAGGCCCTGCCCTACCTCACTGGCCTGCTCCATCACCACACTCCTTCCCGTAGTCTTCATTCCTCTGAGGTTGATCTTCTGTCCATTTCTGTTAGGACGAAGCATCGGACCTGGGGGGATAGAGCCTTCTCCATAGCTGCTCCCTCCCTATAGAACTCTCTTCCGAAATCCATAAGAGACCGCTCTGTCTAAATTTAAGTCTCGTCTCAAAATCCACTTTTAAGATCTGCTTTAAATTGGTAACGTCATACCTTGTTTATATTTGTACTCCTATTTTAATCTGTCTGTTTGTGTATGCCCTTCTGCTGCTTGTCCCCCCCCCCCCCCCCTCTTTTATTCCTTCACTTGTCTACTTTATATTTTATGATATGATCGTATCTTGTATTGCTTTGTTTGTAAAACTTGTTTCTTGGAAAGCGCTATATAAATAAAATGTATTATTATTTATGCAGTTATTCATTTTCTATGATTTAAAGCTTAATGACTTCATATTTTCCTTAGTACAACAATTTGCAAGGTCTTTAAAGCCAAGAGGACTGTGTGATTGTGGGAAATACACTGTGTAGTTATTATAGATGGTTACAAATCCTTCATTCTGAGTACTGTAAGTTCTTCTACAGTAATATGTGTACATGTAAACTCTTTTACTGAAATCCTGACACAATTCTACACGTACTGAACCCAGACTTGTAGGATAAGGAAGACTTGTCGTTTGTGAATGGGGTTAGTGAAATACAGTATTGGGAAAGGAAAGCAAAATATTTGTAAGATATTTTAATGGTTATGGCAGCAGATATGTTTCACATGCCGACCACTTGAGGGCAGATGTGATCTGTACAGAGTGTTCAGTGGGCTGTATGTGTGGGTTAGCGTGTCACTATCAAACATTTATGATTCTAATCAGCCAACCTGTGATTACTTTACATGCTTATATAATAATCAGATTTCAGCATTTGATTGCATGCTTGCGTTTTTAACTCATTGATATCCAACATTTAGCATGATGGGAAAATGGTCACTGAACAGTTTATATTAGTACTAAAACTCTCTTTGTTCACACAGGATTAAGTTAATTAAGTAACTTCAGCAGAAACAGTAGTAAATGTTCTAACTTTGGTTTAGTAAAGTCAGTAAATGTGTAGCTTCCCATTGTTGGTCCACATGACTGCGGATGCACGTGTGTTACTTGTGCGATTTGGTGCTGGGCTGTGGAGCTGGTTTAGTGGAGTAGTGAGGCAGTGTTGATGCCTAGTTGTCTGACTAGAGGTGACGGTGGGCCTTCCCTGCTGCTTTGTTTTATAAAAGAGCATTCGTTTAAAGTAAAACAGTAACCTAGCTTTTATTTTATTGTATATAAAACAATAACTTGTGCACTTCTTACTGTTTATAATAATGCTACTGTACCCTGTAAACTTTATACACAGTATAAACAGTGACCACAGCATTTCAGAAGTTTGGCTAGTGTGTTATTTGCTTATAACAAATCTCACAGTCAACTGCAGACCTGCCAACCTTGGAATTTTTTGAGTTGCTGATCAGTTCACATGCTCACTTTTCACAATTTACTACTAAGTACATAGTACCCACTCACCACCATATCTAGTTATTCAACATACAATAGACTATGAAGAAAACAAGAACTCTTTTAATGAAAAGGTGTATATTTCAGTGTTCTGTGCTTTTATACATTTCACATTTTGAAACATGTTCCAATGTTTTCTCCGAGAACATACAGGTTTGAAGATGCCTCTTTGACTCATCACAGACACCTAAAGTACTCACTAGGGCCAACAAGAACAAAGGCTGTTTCTAACCTGGAAGATCAGCTTGCATCCCAACAATACTGTGAGCTTTGTTAAACACACTATTTGTCCTGCAACACATCTGAAACAGGAGGAGAGCTCCCCTCAGACTACCTTCCAGATTATCTAGTTAATAGGACTGTCTCTAAACTCTCTTTCCCTCCCCTCTAGTCTTTTGAGGACAGGTAAGAAGCCTCTCTAAGGTCCTCATCCTCCTACCTCTACAGAGAAGGAGGACTGTGGATTGTTGTTAGTTTTGAGGCAGGGCTGGTCTGGGCCCTGTACAATCTACCACATCATGGTAAAATCTCACTGCATTGAGTGGTGACTCTTGTTACCTCGAGGCAGTTTTTTCCTCATCGGTCTGTGGGTTGATTTACTGGTAGGTGGTTAAGATTAGCACTGACTGGGCATTAATGGAAGATGTCCCAGGTTTGCGGCCTTGAAACACATTAACAGCTGGAACCACAAGCTGTTCACCTCTCACAAAGACTGTGTTTATATAGCATACTGAATACTGTGCACTGTACCAACACATGCTGCGCACTGAAAGATAATCCACAAAGAAGAAAACTGCATTGCTCAAACGCTGCTCCTCGATGGCTCAGAACACTTAATAGTGATGATCATTCTAAAAATATCGTTTCACAGAAAGGAGACAGAATGCAGTAGAGATAAATAAGAAATATGTTTTAGAGTCTTAGCAGATTAGACACAACATGTTCTCTACTAAAATTCATAGGGAGACACGTGCGGATACTGACTGGGCTCTTTAGTTTAGGAAAGTGGTCAGCAACCCTGCTCCTGGAGTTCTACCTTCCTACAGAGTGTAGTTCAAACCCTAGTCTGCCACATTTCTGCAGCTGTTTAACAGAGGTCTTCACAAGTCCTTGACATTAAATGCATTAGTGTCTCTTAAGAGGAGGCTCAGTCATCAGTGGCAGCAGAGGATGTCTCCTTGTCCTTTCATTTGATGTCATTTTTGTCTTGTAGCAACGACCTCACCGTGGGCCACCAAGAGCTTGTTAATTGAGCTGTTGGAATCAAAGATTTAACAAAGCTCATAAAATTGCACAGGGTGTGTCTCAAATCCTACTGAGCTCCCTACATAGGCAGCATTTTACGTCATAGTATGATCTCCCGACATGTAGACTGTCCCAATTCTTACATACCTTAAACATGCTGTCTACTGAGGAACCTTATTTACACCTGATTTTAAGGAAGCATCCAGCTAAACCACCGGTGGCGTGCTGCAGTGGGGGGAACAAGCCGTGACGCAGTCTCTCTCTCTAACTAGAGCTGTTTTATGAGGAGAGATGAGGAGAGAACACTGATACTTACACAGCTGCTACCTAGACAGCCTACTTACACACTCACTAGGATTTGAGACAGACCCATAGTGTAGGGTCACAAGGACTAGGACTGGGAACCCCTGCTATATAGTGTAGTATCCAGTATTGGCCAACATGGTGCATGCTGACCCTCAGTAACTCCAGGCACTGTTTAATTCCTCAACTCATCACAGCAGACACACCGTAAGCCCTAAACATTTTAAATTAACAGACAAATGATATCAGCTTTTACCTTAGCTAATGTTATTGTGCTAGGCTAGACGGTTTGTGAAGAGGTAGTAAACTGATACCAAATATAATGAGTGATGTTAAAAAGTTTATTGAATTTAAATTAGTATGAGTACAGTGTAATAACCTGAATCTTGTGTTTATTGGCTCTCCCTGCCAGAACAATAACGTGTTTGATGTTATGACAGCATATCCAGTGGTGGCTAACTAAGACACATGTCCACCGCATGGTAGGGCTTCACTTTACTTGCTTCTCGTAGCTGTAACTGTTTTCCACTGCAGATATAGTACCCCCTCAATGTGGCTGGGCAAATATTGATGCCACATGAACTGCTTTTATGTGAAGGAGGTTTTAGGCTGATGGCCGAAAGGATGGCTGATATGCGTGTGGGTATGTTAACCTGCTCAGCATATATTTGGCATTTTGTATTTAGGTGGTAAAAGTCTTCTCACTCTCAACGATTCTCTCCGACCAATCAGTAGTCTGGAACATTTTTACCTTTCAGCAGAGCCATGGTGGGTAATTAGAAGAGTGGGGAGAACGCCTGGTGGGCCGAAGTGTTAATGTTACATGCGAGTGTATGTATGTAGTGATTAAGGGTGTAACTCCGTCTGCTGATTGTAATTTGTACGGGGAATAGAGATTAGATGAAGGCGAATTAGCTTCTAGCTCTTATATTCCGTTTCAGTGTTGAAGGACTTGCATTCAAGGCTGAGCTTGTCGTGTACCTGCTGCAACATTTAAGGTGGAATGTATTCTAGTGGGAAGGTAACATTAGCCTTGAGAGATTTTCAAACTCAGTGCAGGCTGTGCTGACTGTGCTCCAGAGAGTGTTTCACTTTCACCATTTTCAGAGGTGAATTATGTGAAAATGGACAGCAGCTACGAGTATAACATATAAATCAGATATGAGGAAGAAACTAAATGATGAAAATGCACAGAATTTAGAAAACAATAGTGTGTGTGTGTGTGTGTGTGTGTGTGTGTATATATAGAAGGATAAAGGTGGACTGTGATATAAGTCCTGGTCTGAAAAGAAGTCCTGGCTCTGCCTTTTGGTATCAGTTCAGTTTACTTGAATCCTCAAAGGAGGTGATACTAAAATAGTACTGGGTCCAGGCACCAGGTTTGCCTACCGGAAAACCCAAATACCAAGTAGAGTTGAGCCAGTACTAGGCAGTGGAGGAGCAGCTTTATATAATATAAATCCTCATAGAATATTCCAGAGTTTACCTTCACTTACCACGGCACGCTACTGTATTATTTTCCTACACGCTGTATGACATTACTTACCTAATCAGTCCCATATTAACCACAGTTACAGTATTAGCGTATCTGAACACCCCACGTGAAGTGGGAGGGTTCTGTTCCAACACACCTGGCTCAAGTACTCAGAAGACTCCAATTAACTGCCTCCTCGGATTAAGGCTGGAACTGAAGTATTCAGAATGATGAGGACCAGGACTGAGCATCTTTGCCTAATTGTCTGCAACAGCTTTCTAAATGAGCTCGTTTAACATAATTACTACTATCACTACTAACTGTGTAATGCCATGAATCCAAAAAAGTGTGTTTCTTATCACAGATTTCCTGGAGGTCCATATAGACAAGCTCCCCCAAGACCTCTTTGGCAGAGATACATAGACAGAGAACACTTGTACAGGTGGAAATACCTCTTCCTCTGTTTCTTTCTTCTTTCTTCTGGGTCCCTAATCCTAAATTAACTGGTTCTAGAGATCAGCGAGACAGCACATGCGTCTTGATTTCCTTTTGCGATTAGGTAATGTATGTGCAATTTACTATATTTGCATCGTGGCTGCCCAGGTAAAGGTTCTCCCACCTGTAAACAATGTACTAAATAGGCATCACTATTATATCAGCTATAATATAAATGAACTGACATAATTAACAGTGAATCAGCTGTTAACACAGAATCTGGCCTGCTTTCAAAATGTTCCCGTCTACACATGAACATCTCAGTAAAAACAAGAAAACTAATGCTGGACGTGCTCACCTCCGGTCATTATCGGATATCTGCAGTTATCTGCTTATTCGAAGGGTCATGTAAACAGCATACTCTGACTTCTTAGATCAGATTAAAGCCTTTAATAAAGAGAGCTGATTTTAGCTCCATTATTAAGTTTTTCAGAGCATGTATATCAGATATTCCTTCAGATGTCTCAGTCTGTGCACATGCAGAAGCAGACTCCTGTACCAGAAACAGCAAATCTCCCGTGAGACGACTCTTTTAGAACGGCTCTGAAACCAACATGCTGTATGAAATAAAGCGAACAGTCGTTTAACTGGTGCTGTCTTTGATTTGATTAGTCTTATGTCTGATTTGTTTTGGTTTTTTATAGTTGTTTAGGTTCTCAGTTCTATTCTGTATTGGCAGCTCAGAACAGTTGTTGCTAACTTGTTTTAACCTTTGCTTTTGTTCTGAGTAGTTGGTGGCTGCTGCACGGAGCAGAGTATGGTTTTCCTAGTTTGCGTGTTTTGTTGGTTTGTATGTGTTGTAGCTGTAGTCATTTTATTTTGATGGCTGTTAAGTGTTATTTGGTTCCCGTAGTGCTGTAGTTGGTCATATGTGTAATCTGCCTTCAAATTTAGAAAAAGGGAGCGTGTTTTGATTTCTTTTCAATCCAGCCCTCACTCATCATGTTTTCTCTTTTGTTGGGTAAGTTTAGGCTTAGTTCAGTCTGGTGGTAGTGGCAGTTCTCTCTCTCTATATATATATATATTATAAATAATCTAGATATTTAGATGTATTTATTTTTTATTTGAACAGAAAGTTCTTGACTGGAGGTGTAAAATGAGTTCTTTAGGGTTGTTAGGTCTAGTAAAGTAAAAAGCCTGTCTAAGCTGAATTTAGCAGGACAGATGTATGCAATAAGCAAAAACTAATACATATTTGTACATTGATGTCTGTTTATAGATGTATTTATTTTATTTATTTTAAGTTTATAGTTATTGACAAGTTAAGGTTTGTTAGGTTTGTTAAGCTAGAACTTAATATCCAGTACTTCTTGTTGTCCAAGAAAAAATAAAGGATAATGTGAACTCTAGGAGTAAGTTGTATATGTTGTTTATGAGGTTGAACTGGCTCTGAAGATTAAGAAGAAAGGGACTCTCACTCGATCTTGATTAAAACTACTGACTGCAGTTTTCAGGACGGACTATGGATCACACACACACATAGCTGAGGCTGGAACCTGGTTGCACACTAATATTTGTACATTAACTGGTGTATATAGATTTATTTATTTACATTAGCCAGTGCAGGAATTAATGACTCAGTTTGTGGCTAAAAGATTGTCGTGGCTGTCTGATTTCTGAACGTTCATTTGAAAAGATAAGCTGGAGAATGGGTCACTTGAGTGCTGAAGTGTGGCAGCAAAGAAAATTGCACTGAGATCAAGAGACTTTACAACAGATATGCCTGAACTGACGGGCTTCTCAGGACTCATCAGAGTTTCTCTTACTGTCCCTGCTGCTGTTTCTCTACGGCTTACGTATTTATACATGTTGAATATGAAGCATGTGGATATTTTGCTGCTGAAGCCCAAAATAAGAGCTTTACATCCACTTAGTGTTTTTTTCACTGGTAAATAAACTCACACACTGACTGCTGAAAAAAAGAAATAAGTTTTAGCCTAGACTGCCATAGCAGATTATCTCATTGCCCTCGGTGAAAATTAATACAGACAACTCACTTGACCCTTTCGCTTTTAATTAAACTTAAGCAAATTCTTGCATGAGCGCTGGCCCAGGCATCTGCACACTAATTACTTGTGAAAAAATGGCTAATTTGTTGTGGTGATGATGTAGAAATGCTGTCTAGTCTAGACTGTAGTCTAGTGAATAAATGAGAGTCACACGAGTGGAAATAGGAATCTGTTTATTTACTTTAGAGTAATGTTTAGTGGGTGCGTAAACCTTGTAGACCTTCAGTACTCTTAAAACTAAAGACACAAACCACAGTCCACGCATGAGGCCTTGAAAATAAAGAGCTATGTTTTCCTGTGTGCTAATTATTTTGGCACCAAGTGAAATGGCGTTGCCAAACAGTGTGTTAATTAATTAAAAAACTAATTTTATATGAAATTATGTACATTTATAAACAACACTCTCTGTGCTTGATAAACTTGTACCAGCACACTGCTCTGCTCACTACCAGGTTAGTATTACTGCTGAGTATTACTTCTTCTTTTTTTTTTTTTTTTATTGTAGTGCAAAGTCTGCATTTAATACTTGAGTGGATGTGTGTATACGCTATGCGAACAAAGGTATTGGGACACGCCTCTATAATTCAGGTGTGTTATTTTGTCCCATTGCCACAAATGTATAAAATAAAGCACCGAACCATGTCTTTAATTAAATTTATGAAAGATTGGGTTCTTTAAAAGAGCTTACTGTTCCAGCATTGTGCTGTAATAGGTTGCCACTGTTGCCACAAGTCAGTTTGTAAAATGTCTTTCCTCCTACATATTTCACGATCAACATCGCGTGGCTTTACTAAAAAGTGAAACAGTGTAAAGTTACGAAGCAGGGTTTCTGGGTACTGACTCGCACAGTGCATAAAAGTTGCTAGTGCTCTGCTGATTCCATGGCTGTAGAGTTCTAAACCTCCTCTAGCATTAACAAACATTAGCTGCCTGGCTGCACTGTGCTGACTGAAGTTTGGTGGAGGAGGGATAATGCTATGGGTCTCCTCAGTTCCAGTGAACAGGAATTTTAGTGCTTCAGCATACTGAGACGTTTTGTAGAATTGTTTGCTTCCAGTTTTGTTGGAACAGTTTAGAGCAGGCCCTTTTCTATTCCAGTGTGACTGTCCCAGTACACTTTTAGCAACTTTACAGGAGACACCAAAAAACGTTTTAATGTAAACATTGATTATTCCAAGTGATTCTGGAGCATTTCTCTTTGTTCAGTTATGTGGGTGAATGTTTTACAGGATATAAAGGGCAGCTGCTGTGTTCAAATATTTTAGAAAAATGTGTACATTAAATGGTGCAAAGGTTACATTCTAGCTTTCATTTTCCATTTAAAATGGAACGAGGAATTTGAAAACGAGCTAACTTCATAAAACAAGCATGTGTGTTGACAACGGCGTGTTGCACATCTGGGTGGAAAGAGATGTTAATTAAGATCTTTGGATTAGATTTTTTGAACATATAACATCACCGACGCTTTGGGTTCAGCCAGGCTTCAGCTATATGCTCAATACTCAACCTAACTCAACTCAAAGCTGTAATACAACCGTTTTTACAAAAGAAAAAAAGAAAATCAAAGAAACCCTGAATTTCATACGGAATATGCTTTAATATTAACAATACATTCTGCCAAAAAGTAGTTCCACATCAAATGAGTTGTTGCTATGCAACGTTAAAACTTCAAGTATCAAATTCAGCTCAGCTTTTTCAATTGTTGCCAAATTAACCTGCATGTAATTTTCGGTGTAAAGCACTTTATAGCCCATCGTGTGCTGAATTGTGTTGTTTGTCTCTCGCCAGTTCCAGCGTACTGAGCCGTCCTAACAGTATTGACAGAATCGGAGTTTGATGTGTGTTACACTCTTCTTCCGAGTCTGGCCAAACAGGCTGGAGTGTTTTCTAAAAGTCATTCATTTTGTTAATTTCTTGTTTTGTATAAGCATAAATACAAAAACAGCTTGTGTGCGTTAAGCTTGGGCTGTGTCTGAAACCGCACCCTAATTACCGTTCAGAGTTCTATTCAGGGTGTCGGCCAGTTTGTATTGTTGTCCGAATTCTTAGTGGACAATTAGATTCCCTATAGATTCCCTATACAGTTCACTACATTCTTACCCACAGTGCACCGTAAAACTAGTGGACAACCTAACACTACTTACAGTCTGACACCCCACAAGAGTCCCTTTTTGTAGTTTGACTGCAGACCCTCTGGACTAATTAATGTTTTAGAACTTCTCAGAAGTTCTGTACTCATCAAAACGTCTGTGGATGTATTTTCTTGGTTGCTTTCAGAAATATGTACACAGCTTTGGCCTCTGTATCACAGTAAAATGAATTTGGGATGAAACAGCAACTATAAGGTTTAAGTTTAGAATGTCAGTCTTAATAAAATGTCCAGAGTTGGCATTTACATCAGTCTATAAGATGAAAATGACCCTGAACCAAACGACAGAGGGAGGAACATATGGAGAAAAGGCAGAGAAACACTGCCCAGGAGCTAAAGCTTGAGGATTTCTGGGTAAAATTACTTAAAGTACAAGTTATTTATTTTTCTGAGCCATGAAAAATTCTTGCTATACATTTTTAAAGACTTGCTTTCAGTTTTTTAGACCAGTCTGGACAAAGACGATAAACAACAACTATAAACACAGAATTCTCAAGACAGGCGAGAGAAGAAAACACAAACACACAAAAAACCCCAAAAAACAATAATAATATTATTTTAGCAGCATGTACTGCTGGGAAAATGTGACAGTACACATATTTAGATTAGAGAACATGGTTGGAATTAGAGGAACAGCTCCTTCATAGTTCAGATCTTATCTATCTGAGCATTATCAGCTCATAGAGATAATTGTGTAAAATATGTGAAATGCTGGATGTTACAAAACTTCCTCCTTATAAACAGTGAAAACACTGAGGTTCTTATTCTGAGTTCAAAAGGTCTAAATGATCCCACTTAACGTTAAACTTGGCAGATTTTTCTGTTATTCCTGATCTAGCAGCCAAAACTCTTGGCATCAGTATTGATTCAGATCTAGCATTCGATCAACATATTACTAATATTACTAGAACAGCTTTTTTACATCTTTGTAACATCGCTAAGCTAAGAAGTGCTTTATCCGTGCATGATGCTGAAAAACATTGCTTTTATTACCTCAAGACTAGATTACTGCAGCTCTACTGTCAGGGTGTTCCAGTCAGAACCTCAGTAGACTTCAACTAGTTCAAGACCTGCACCCAGGGTCCTCACTAACACCAGAACATCTGATCATATCAGCCCATTCCCGTCAGCCCATTCCCGTCAGCCCATTCCCGTCAGCCCATTCCCGTCAGCCCAGTCCCGTCAGCCCAGTCCCGTCAGCCCAGTTCCGTCAGCCCAGTCCCATCAGCCCAGTTCCGTCAGCCCAGTCCCATCAGCGCTGCAATGGCTTCCAATTAAATTCCGTATTAATAAAATTCTTCTACTGACATACAAAGCCCTACACGGTCTCGCTCCAGAGTACCTGCAAGATCTCGTTTCCTTTTATGAACCGTTATGAAGAGCCTTTTCTTATAAAGCCCCCCAACTCTGGAATAGTCTTCCAGATAAAGTCCAGTCCAGTCTTCCAGTCTAGGCTGAAAACTTACTTGTTTAGTTCAGCTTTTGGTAATTAATGTTTCCTGTTAATGAAGGTTGTTGCTCCAGGGGTTCATGGACACAGGGAATTGTGGTAAACTGAGATGCTGGTGCTGTCGTCCTACCACTTGCATGCTGTCAGGTTTGTGGATGATGGAGCGGGGGGATGCCAGTGTTTCAGGGTGCCCCCGTTGTTGTGTTACTGGTTCTCTCCTTTTAGTTCTGCCGTTATAGTCAGATCTGCCGGAGTCGTTAGCCATAGTCTGATAATATGTACATTTTTCCTATCTCCATAAATCCAATCAGAACTGATTCTGTCTCTTCATCTTTTCTGAGTATGACTGCCCACCTGTCCTGACTGACACTGATGGAAGACTGACCGCCAGGTTCCACTGCCACCCAAGTCACCCACCAGACTGAACGTCGGGCCCTGATGTTACCCGTGTCGTATCAGCTACCTCGCCTCAGACTAGCTGCCTAACCTTCACTACCGACTCTACTGAAATTAACATGAACTCTAACTAGCTTCCACCAACCTTCTACCTTCATTACTGTCATCATCATCATCACTCTCACTGTTCTTCATCTGTACTATAATTAATCTTAGTGATATCATATTATGATTATATAAGCTCACCTGAGCAGCTGAACTGAAGTATAAGGTGGTACAGTCAGTATATCAGTACTGTTTGAGTAGTCTGATCAGAGGAGGATGGTCTCCCCTTGTGTGTCTTGGTTCCTCCCAAGGTTTCTTCCTCCAGCTCTGAGTGAGTTTCTCCTCACCACTATGGTGAGGTTTTCTATGATTTTCTATGATTTTCTATGATTTCTATGATTGTCTATGACTTCCTTCTTTGTTTTTATTTTCTTCTTTTCTTTATATTATATGTTCTGTTAAACTTTTCTGATCACTAAATTCCTGTAAAGCTGCTTTGATGATTTGAGTACTAATACATGTGAAGGAGAACTTTAATCGGGGACTGCGATGTTAGTATTGGTATATGTCCATATTTGGATGCATGTGTATATCTGTTAGTATTTATCTATTTTTGGTGTGTGTGTATACACCAAGCAGTCACCCCCATCCCTTCAGCCCCACCCCCCTGCACAATCCCTGGGAATATTTAGAGGAAAGTTCAGTCCTTGTAATTAGTAATCCCAAATACATTTAGTGATGTTGAGGTCAGGGCCGTGATGTGACCAGTCCATTGTTCCGAACACAGCAGCATCATCATTTCATTTGCAGATTTTCTTCTTTTTTCTTTATTTCCTTTTCCTCACTGTCTGCTTCTTGACGGCTCTACATCTACATCAGATGTTGAGTTGTTTCTCACAGTGGAAGGATGTACAGATGTTTCAGCTTTGAAGTAAGCGTGGAGCTTTTCTTCACTGAAGATATAACTTTAACAATCATCTTGTGTGTTTAAATCCAAGCAAATGCATCAGAACTAATGTTTCATGTTTTAATCTATGTTCATTCAATAACAGGAATGTAAACACGTATGAATGCTTCAAATATTTTTCCAGCTGATTCAAAGACCAATAACGATATACAGTAGCGGTCATAATTAGCTACGAATAGGGCTTCTTATAATTAATAATTAATAATTAATTATAAATATGGGTAAAAATTGAATCTTACTGTATAAGTTCTGTGAGATTAGGATGTGGAGATTGAGCCGCTCCAGTCATTAGTCTGACTTGTCTTTATGCATTTTGTAAATACGTAACATTCAGATTCAAAGATGACAAAGTCCATACGATGAACTAACCCTTCCAGTTAAGCAGAGGTGTCAAGTAACAAAGTACAAATACTTCGTTACCTTACTTAAGTAGTAATTTCCGTTATTTATACTTTACTGGAGTAATTATTATTATTTTACAGCTGAGTTTTTACTTCTACTCCTTAAATTTACACAACATTATCAGTACTTTCTACTCCTTACATTTACACTCCATTATCAGTACTTTCTACTCCTTACATTTACACTACATTATCAGTACTTTCTACTCCTTACATTTACACTCCATTATCAGTACTTTCTACTCCTTACATCTACACTCCATTATCAGTACTTTCTACTCCTTACATTTACACTCCATTATCAGTACTTTCTACTCCTCACATTTACACTCCATTATCAGTACTTTCTACTCCTTACATTTACACTCCATTATCAGTACTTTCTACTCCTTACATTTACACTCCATTATCAGTACTTTCTACTCCTTACATTTACACTCCATTATCAGTACTTTCTACTCCTTACATTTACACTCCATTATCAGTACTTTCTACTACTTACATTTACACTCCATTATCAGTACTTTCTACTCCTTACATTTACACTCCATTATCAGTACTTTCTACTCCTTACATTTACACTCCATTATCAGTACTTTCTACTCCTTACATTTGCACTCCATTATCAGTACTTTCTACTTCTTACATTTACACTCCATTATCAGTACTTTCTACTCCTTACATTAACACTCCAGTATCAGTACTTTCTACTCCTTACATTTACACTCCATTATCAGTACTTTCTACTCCTTACATTTACACTCCATTATCAGTACTTTCTACTCCTTACATTTGCACTCCATTATCAGTACGTTCTACTCCTTACATTTACACTCCATTATCAGTACGTTCTACTCCTTACATTTACACTCCATTATCAGTACGTTCTACTCCTTACATTTACACTCCATTATCAGTACTTTCTACTCCTTACATTTACACTCCATTATCAGTACTTTCTACTCCTTACATTTACACTCCATTATCAGTACTTTCTACTTCTTACATTTACACTCCATTATCAGTACTTTCTACTCCTTACATTAACACTCCAGTATCAGTACTTTCTACTCCTTACATTTACACTCCATTATCAGTACTTTCTACTCCTTACATTTACACTCCATTATCAGTACTTTCTACTCCTTACATTTGCACTCCATTATCAGTACGTTCTACTCCTTACATTTACACTCCATTATCAGTACGTTCTACTCCTTACATTTACACTCCATTATCAGTACTTTCTACTCCTTACATTTACACTCCATTATCAGTACTTTCTACTCCTTACATTTACACTCCATTATCAGTACTTTCTACTCTTTACATTTACACTCCATTATCAGTACTTTCTACTCCTTACATTTACACTCCATTATCAGTACTTTCTACTCCTTACATTCACACTCCATTATCAGTACTTTCTACTCCTTACACTTACACTCCATTATCAGTACTTTCTACTCCTTACATTTACACCCCATTATCAGTACTTTCTACTCCTTACATTTACACTCCATTATCAGTACTTTCTACTCCTTATATTTACACTCCATTATCAGTACTTTCTACTCCTTACATTTACACTCCATTATCAGTACTTTCTACTCCTTACATTTACACTCCATTATCAGTACTTTCTACTCCTTACATTAACACTCCAGTATCAGTACTTTCTACTCCTTACATTTACACTCCATTATCAGTACTTTCTACTCCTTACATTTACACTCCATTATCAGTACTTTCTACTCCTTACATTTACACTCCATTATCAGTACTTTCTACTCCTTACATTTACACTCCATTATCAGTACTTTCTACTCCTTACATTTACACTCCATTATCAGTACTTTCTACTCCTTACATTTACACTCCATTATCTGTACGTTCTACTCCTTACATTTACACTCCATTATCAGTACTTTCTACTCCTTACATTTACATTCCATTATCAGTACTTTCTACTCCTTACATTTACACTCCATTATCTGTACGTTCTACTCCTTACATTTACACTCCATTATCAGTACGTTCTACTCCTTACATTTACACTCCATTATCAGTACTTTCTACTCCTTACATTTACACTCCATTATCTGTACGTTCTACTCCTTACATTTACACTCCATTATCAGTACTTTCTACTCCTTACATTTACACTCCATTATCAGTACTTTCTACTCCTTACATTTACACTCCATTATCAGTACTTTCTACTCCTTACATTTACACTCCATTATCAGTACTTTCTACTCCTTACATTTACACTCCATTATCTGTACTTTCTACTCCTTACCTTTACACTCCATTATCTGTACGTTCTACTCCTTACATTTAGACTCCATTATCTCTACGTTCTACTCCTTACATTTACACTCCATTATCAGTACTTTGTACTCCTTACATTTACACTCCATTATCAGTACTTTCTACTCCTTACATTTACACTCCATTATCTGTACTTTCTACTCCTTACATTTACACTCCATTATCAGTACTTTCTACTCCTCACATTTACACTCCATTATCAGTACTTTCTACTCCTCACATTTACACTCCATTATCAGTACTTTCTACTCCTTACATTTACACTCCATTATCAGTACTTTCTACTCCTTACATTTACACTCCATTATCAGTACTTTCTACTCCTTACATTTACACTCCATTATCAGTACTTTCTACTCCTTACATTTACACTCCATTATCAGTACTTTCTACTCCTTACATTTACACTCCATTATCAGTACTTTCTACTCCTTACATTTACACTCCATTATCAGTACTCTCTACTCCTTACATTTACACTCCATTATCAGTACTTTCTACTCCTTACATTTACACTCCATTATCAGTACTCTCTACTCCTTACATTTACACTCCATTATCAGTACTTTCTACTCCTTACATTTACACTCCATTATCAGTACTTTCTACTCCTTACATTTACACTCCATTATCAGTACTTTCTACTCCTTACATTTACACTCCATTATCAGTACTTTCTACTCCTTACATTTACACTCCATTATCAGTACTCTCTACTCCTTACATTTACACTCCATTATCAGTACTTTCTACTCCTTACATTTACACTCCATTATCAGTACTTTCTACTCCTTACATTTACACTCCATTATCAGTACTTTCTACTCCTTACATTTACACTCCATTATCAGTACTTTCTACTCCTTACATTTACACTCCATTATCAGTACTTTCTACTCCTTACATTTACACTCCATTATCAGTACTTTCTACTCCTTACATTTACACTCCATTATCAGTACTCTCTACTCCTTACATTTACACTCCATTATCAGTACTCTCTACTCCTTACATTTACACTCCATTATCAGTACTCTCTACTCCTTACATTTACACTCCATTATCAGTACTTTCTACTCCTTACATTTTAAACATAGTCTTGTTACTCCTGTTTCATTTCAGCTTGTTTACATTCATGTACATTTACATTCCAGTAAAGATTATTGATATAAATCAGTACTTTTACACTTTTACTGGAGTAAAAAGCTTGAGTTGATACTTCAACTTCTACAGAAGCATTTTAAACTCTAGTATCTATACTTCTACCTGAGTACTGAATTTGAATACTTTTGACACCTTTGCAGTTAAGTACACTTCACCCCCTATACAGCACTGTTTTAATTACTTTAAGGTGGTCTTGGTGCTCCGGTTCCTGAGTTTTATTCAGTGTTTAAACTAGTTGGGATGCTCTTCTAGTTATTGTTGTTTTCTGACTCTGCACCGACTGAGTCTGCCTGGTGTACGTCCCCATATCTTCCTCCTCTTACATGTAGGAGGCTCAGAGAGGATTCATGCTCATGGAGAGCAGAACTTGCTCTTAATGCTGAGGCCCATGTGGTAAATTATTGATTGCAGCAGCTGAGAGGCTCTGTGATGTCTTGATTTGGCTGCTGTGGATGCTGCATTTTTTGCAGTAATGAGTTGCTGACTCTCTGTTGTTGGGCCTTCACCACCTCCGCCCTCGGCTCCCCGGAGACCCTTTCATTCACATCTCCCTCTGCTGATACGTGGTTTCCACTGCAGTAGCTAAGAAGAGTTCAGCTCTGAAGCAGCATAACGAACATAGAGAGCAGAGAAACAACCTCAGTGTATGTCCTGAGATGGTGTGATGGTGTGATGACATGTATTTGTGAACCTTTGTGTCGTACATATCCTAAACTTTCACTGTTTTGTTTACTATGAATACGAAAAAGCAAAAAGGAATTTATTCAGTGTACTTCGTTTGATTTACGTTAACAGGTAAAGGTAATGTCTTTAATGTGCTAAAAGGGAATTCGACCATGTTGACCAAATGTCTGCTAAATTAAAGTGTTAAGATGTAAACAGATTTTTTGAGTAATGTGAATTTTTTTCTGTTCTGAAGAAACAAGAATCAGAACTGTTAACAGTGATGGTGATAAAAAAAAGAAACATGATTTTAAATGTGTTTTTATTGTTATTATTATTATTATTATTATTATTATTATTATTATTTACTTTAACATTAGAAAACACATATAGGTTCACTGGTGGTTTTAGATAGCAATGTAAATGGCTGTATTTGTTGTAGACATCTTCACCCCTGACCTCTGTTACCACAACTTCAAAGTAGAGATGGACTGATCAGCGTTTTGGAGTTCAATTCCGATCGCCGATCACCTTTCAGCACGATCGGCCGATAGCTGATACAGTGGAAATCACTGCATGGTCCGTAGCCCATATCACTCAAGATCCTAACCCAAAACCATCGCCTGTGAACGCTGCATCCACAAATGCAAGTTAAAACTCCACCACATGAAGAAGAAACCAGATATAAACAAATCTCCTCCTCCTCTGGGTTCGAGCCCGTTTATGATCGACTGATGCGAAAGGCATGTGTCCTGGGGTTAGACCAAATTCTCCAAATTCTCCAAGCCTGTTATCACCAAACAGTTCGAAAGCCAGCATCCATGAGGTTATAGTGGTGCATTAGTGCACGTGACATGAACAACTTTTGATGTTTGAAGTGAACGTTAGTGCTGAATGATATATATGGGTTTTGAAGCAACATGTGCAGCATCCAGATAAAGTTCCTGCTTATTTCCACAAGACAATGCTAATCCCCATTCTAACTGCAGTCCAGCAGCATGGCTCTGTAGTAAGAGAGTCCGGTTACTAAACTGGCCTGCTTGCAGTCCTGACCGGTCATTCATTAAAAAACATTACATTTGGCATGAAATGAAAAATACTTAAGTTCTTAGAGCTGTTGAGCAGCTGAAATCCTATATTAATCAAGAATGGGCAAACATAAAAAAAAAAATCTAATATTCAATATTTGATATGTTTTTGACTTGGACATAATTGTATTATGGTTTTATTTACAGTTTGCACAACAACCTAACTTTTCTTAAAACAGAGTTATAATATACTTCAGTGTCTGCTGTTACAAATTCCTTGCCATTGCTATTCTAAATATAATTTTCTAATTTCATGTTGCCTCTCAGGACTCGGTTCTGCACTTCCAGTAAAGCACCTTTGTGCTCTTGCATCCCTAAACATGCCCCCTTGTCTTTTTTTATAAATGTCTTTTTTTATAAATGTCACATCCACAAGATATATCATTTAGAACAAGTTTGGATAAACAATCAAACTTCTTTAATAACGGGAGTCTGTCTTCACGCTGAAATCCAGTAATTGTTGTAATGGGTTATAAGAACATTGGCCTCTGAAGTGAGGAATCAATAAGTCCTCTCGTCTACAACGTATGTTTCAATTATCTTCCTCTCAGGACTCAGTGTAGGGTCAGGCTGGAGCAGAGAACGAGAGTGGGCTTTCTCCTCAGAGCTGTGGCCGGACCCAACACCAGACACCATTTAACCAGAGAACAGCTCACGTTTATTTGTATGACAGGAGGCTAAGCTGGACGGGGCGATGGCTTCAGGTACCAGCGTATCCCAAAATAATAAACAAAACAACTTACAATTACAGAACCAACTAACCTGGAGCAAAGTCACACAGTAAAACCAGGAGTAATCCTACTCCACTGCCTTAACACCATCAAACCCACATTTACAGACCCTAACAAAGCTTTCTTAAGATTTAACAAAGAGAAGAGAAGCAGAGTGGAATAAAGAGTGCTGGACTGCTCAGGACAGGTGTAGACAGACCTTTTAAACATTAGTGTCACCCCGTCCCACCTGCAGTGTTAGTCTTCTCAGTATTTGTAATTCAGAGCCATGTGGGATTGGTAGTAACGGTAAAACAGGTCTAGGGTATGAAGGGAATTTGTTTTGTGAGGGTATTAAACATTCCTGTCGTTTGATACTTATTAATGATAATATCCAGCTGTTCCTGATGATGTATGCACTGCAACACTAATCTTTTTTTAGTCTATTTAAACGATCCTCCATCCCTCGAGACTCCTCTTTGTATTCTCCCCTTCAATCCCACCCGATGATTGGACTATAATATAATCAGTTGACTTTCAGTTTCATGGTGTATTCAGAGCAGTGGGCTCTGCAATCAAACAATACACACCACAGCTTGTGCTAATTTTGGAATGTACCCTGAGCTCCATGCCAAGAGCGCTGCCTTAACAGTGCTAGTGAATGGTTCACGCTGAATGAATGTTAAACAGGAACAAGACTCCACCATGAAGCGTTCAAGCTAACATGTTTGCTGAACACAGTTTCTAGATGTTCATTTAACATGGTTCCCTGTTTCAGGGTTTGGGTGTGAAAAGTGTTTGCTTTTACAAGAATCCCTTCCTAGAAATGGCCCACTGCCCATACACCCAGAAGATTCAGCACCATGGAGAGCTCACCAGTACTCCATCATCATATCAGTGATGTTCCTCTGCTCATCTCTACAAAGGTGTGAGCATCAGGATGAATCCCAGACATGCATTACTTCTGGTGCATATTTATTTCAGCACTGTTTGCAGTCCCAGGAGATCCAGGTACTCAATCTGAGCCCCAGACCCTTCTTTTCTATCTCCTGGCATCCAGATGGTAGACCTCCGGGACCAAAATTGGGCAGCCCTTTTTAAATAAACCCTAACCCTAACTTTTGTCCGCCTCGTTGGGAAAAAGTTCTGCCTCCATTGCACCATGGGATTGTCTTAGTGGCTGAGGAAGCGTTCAATGCATCCTTAAGTCAGGTCTAAATAAGGTTCCTCAGTAGACAGCATGTTTAAGATATCTAAGAATTGGGACAGTCTACATGTCAGAGCGTGTACTATGATTTAAAATGAGTATACTTAAGTTTGAGACACACCGTATGTGACTATATTTGGTATAGCCCCTCATTTCTACACTCATTGGTTATTTTTTTTTAGCTCCAGTGTATAGGAGCACTTGGTAGTTCTATGATTATAGATTGTAGTCCATCTGTTTATCTACCTACTTAGTCAGCACCATTTTACCCTGTTCAGTGGTCAAGACCCCCACAAGACCACCACAGAGCAGGTATTATCTGGGTAGTGGATCATTCTCAGAACTACAGTGACCCTGACGTGGTGGTGGTGTGTGAAGTCTGTGTTGTGCTGGTACGAGTGGACTTGTAATACCCTAGAAAATGTAATGAGTGAAACTATAATATATTGTCATTTACATTTTGTCCATGTTTTATTTATTAGGAACAAGTATATTTTACTTGGGTGTACGTATGAAACAACACACAAGCCAAATTCCCCCAGTCGTCCATCACCAGTCGTCCATCACCAGTCCATCACCAGTGCAGACATTAGTTAGGTCATCAGTTAGGTCATCTCCCAAACTAATAAAAGACCCCACACACAAGTTGTTTTGGAGGGTTGCTAGAAAAAGGCTCTGCTGTCAAGAAGCAGAAAACCAGATGCTTCTGAAACCTTCAGTGAGAGAGATGTTTATGGGCAGATGAGCCTGAAATGTAGCTTTTTAGCAATAAAGACCAGAAATAGAAATAACCATAGCAACAGAGGAAAGTACCTCATCCCCACTGTGAAAGATGGTGGTGGATCTGTGATGTTGCGGAGCTGTACGTTGAACACTACGATTTATTTGCATGAATGGAATTACGCACTCCAGCAAAGGTGTCAGAAGTATTCACGTTCAGTACTCAGGTAGAAGTATAGATACTCAGGTAGAAGTATAGATACTAGGGTTAAAGAATAATTTTGTAAAAGTTGAAATATCAACTCAACAATTTTACTCCAGTAAAAGTGTAAAAGTACTGATTTCAGAACTACTTAAAGTATAAAAGTAAAATAATGTAAGAAAAAAAATGATATTAGGAACAAAAGCTTAGGTCTCACCACAGGGGTCTATAGTGCACTAGCCCACCTCCCCAAAACCCCCATTCTTCTAAAAGCCATAATGATTATAATGTTATATTAAAATGTTAATGTTGATAAGTTTGGGATGCGCTAGGCTTCCTGTTTCAGCTCATATACACCCATTAAACATGAATGTAGTTTAGTACAATGTAAATATATTAAAGAAGCATATCTGTTACTACTGAACATTAACATGTGTTTCATGGAGCAGAAGATATGATGACTAGTCGTCTATAAGTATTGAAATGAAGTCAAACTTCAAAGACATGTTATCAATAATCTTTACTGGAATGTAAATGTACATGAATGAAAACAAGAAATGAAACAGGAGTAACGAGACTATAGATTGTCAGGAGTAGAAAGTACTGATAATGGAGTGTAAATGTAAGGAGTAGAAAGTACTGATAATGGAGTGTAAATGTAAGGAGTAGAAAGTACTGATAATGGAGTGTAAATGTAAGGAGTAGAAAGTACTGATAATGGAGTGTAAATGTGAGGAGTAGAAAGTACTGATAATGGAGTGTAAATGTAAGGAGTAGAAAGTACTGATAATGGAGTGTAAATGTGAGGAGTAGAAAGTACTGATAATGGAGTGTAAATGTAAGGAGTAGAAAGTACTGATAATGGAGTGTAAATGTGAGGAGTAGAAAGTACTGATAATGGAGTGTAAATGTAAGGAGTAGAAAGTACTGATAATGGAGTGTAAAGGTAAGGAGTAGAAAGTACTGATAATGGAGTGTAAATGTAAGGAGTATAAAGTACTGATAATGGAGTGTAAATGTAAGGAGTAGAAAGTACTGATAATGGAGTGTAAATGTAAGGAGTAGAAAGTACTGATAATGGAGTGTAAAGGTAAGGAGTATAAAGTACTGATAATGGAGTGTAAATGTAAGGAGTAGAAAGTACTGATAATGGAGTGTAAATGTAAGGAGTAGAAAGTACTGATAATGGAGTGTAAATGTAAGGAGTAGAACGTACTGATAATGGAGTGTAAATGTAAGGAGTAGAAAGTACTGATAATGGAGTATAAATGTAAGTAGTAGAAAGTACTAATAATGGAGTGTAAATGTAAGTAGTAGAAAGTACTGATAATGGAGTGTAAATGTAAGGAGTAGAAAGTACTGATAATGGAGTGTAAATGTAAGGAGTAGTAGTAAAAAGTCAGCTGAATAATAATTACTCCAGTAAAGTATAAATAACCAACATTTCTACTTAAGTAAGATAAAGTATTTGTACTTCATTACTTGACCTCTGCACTCCAGTAGTAACAGATTGGGTTGTTTAAACTGGGTTGTGGTTGGATCTTCTAGCAGGACGATAAACCAAAGCGTCCCTCAAATCAACACAAAAACAGTTTACTGACCACATAGTCAGGTTTTGATCATGGCCGTCTTAGTCCCCTGAGCTGATCTCCATAGAAACCCTGTAGGACGAGCTGAAGATAAGAATCCACGAGCGTGGACCTCGGAATCTGGAGGATCTGGGGAGATTCTGCATGTAGGAGTGGTCTCAGGTCACATGATGTTTTCCAGTCTTGTTAAGTGTTATAGGAGAGGACTCAATGCTGTTATCTATGAAGGGAGGCTGCACAAAGGAATAAATTAATGGGGGCCAACAATTAAAGGGAAAAAATAGTTTTTTTCTTTTGAACATTGTACCGAGAAAGGTTAGAGCGTTTGTTAATATTTTAAATGAAAGATAAAAAGATTAAGATAATATTTGTGGAGAACACTGTTACTTGTCATGTATCTGAATGTATTTTAATTTGAACTGGTTTACTGTATAGTAGTGATGTTAAACGTATTTGTTGATGTAAGAACTGTGTGTAGAGTGTGTGTAGTTTATTGTGTAATGAAACTTTCACAATATTTTAAATTGTCACTGTCTAAGTGTAGACTTAGGATTGTTTTCAGCAGTAAGTATTGAAAAAAACCCTGTGAGATGTAGATCCTTTTCATAACTGTGTGTCTCTGTGTGAGAGAGAGAGAAAGATGGAGAGTTTAGAATGAATGAACTGCAAGTAGTTGATTGCAGACTCCATTAACAACTCAAAGGCAGTGTGCCGCTGTGAAGGCTTGTGGTAATTAGAGGGAGAAACAGTCCATGAAGCAAGAGAGAAGACAAGCTCCAATCCCTTCTCCACACGCCCCCCCCCCCCCCCCCCGCATGTGTTTAACTCACATGGTCTTAGAATTTGTGATTCAGTTCTGAAAAAGTGACAGTTATGTCACATACACTTTATAAATACACTGATTTGAGAAAATCTGCTTTTTTCCCCACAAGCTTCATAAAAACAATCACCCTGTAGTGGAACTCATTACCAGGACTTTGTGAAGCATGAGGAGAGGAGAGGAGAGGAGAGGAGAGGAGAAGAGAGGAGAGGAGAGGAGAGGAGAGGAGAAGAGAGGAGAGGAGAGGAGAGGAGAGGAGAGGACAGGAGAGGAGAGGACAGGAGAGGAGAGGATGATGTCCCATCACTAAACGACATCCCTGCAGTCGAGACGGCGACTCCTGCAGAGTGCAGAGACCCATGTCCTGGTTTAACTCCGACTGGATCCTAACGAGCAGTCGTGAGTATAAAAAACATATTAGTGATAGTAGTCTGATTTACTCTCTCTGTAGGGAGTGGAGAAGGAAACGACAGTCTCTCTGCAGGACACCTCCCACCCAGCTGTCCAGACCGCTATGCAGCATTTCCAGCTTTAACCATCCAGTAACCGCATACTTACATCAACAGAGATCTAATTATGTTCAAAGCGTTTAGCTCGTTTTGAGAACTGCCCCAACTGAAACAGTGTAGGCTCGTTTAATGACTGGCTGTGGTTTGAGGTTTGTTTATTTATTTATAAGTAGAAAAATCTTCTTACTTACTTGGAAACACTTGAAAGACTCAAATATGCAGGACCCCTACAGCAGCACACACATGTATGCCCCTACAAAAAAGAAGTTTATTCAGGTGTACCATTAGTTACTTCTTTTATACTAAAAGGAAGTGAGTATACTTTCAGTTTATCTTTTATGTACTTCTCAGTGATATACTAAACATATACTAGTTATACTTAAGTATGCTGGGGTTATACTGACAAGTATAGAACAGTCTAAGTATATTCGATACTTGTACTTTATCTTTTGATTGAGATATTAGAAGTAAGTATTCTTTCTTTACACAAAAATACATCCAGTAGAATATTTATTTAAAATTTGATTTATAAAGATTTATAAAGATACAAATATGTTTATAATCTGAGTGTGTCTTGTTTATTTTACGTGTGTCCACTGGTGAGTAAGTAAACGTTGTTAAAATTCTATTTTAAGTTGAAAAAACCTTAAATCTAGTCCTATACTTTAAAGTACAACAATAATATCAGCAGTAAATTATTAGTATTATGTTTAGTTCACTTAAAGAAAACCTACAAGCTAGTAAACTAACAGCAAACCCTTAAGATTACATTTAGTGTAGTTGCAGTACAAAAGATGTAAACTAGTTTATACTTGGTTTACTACTCTTACAGAATTAATGACTTTAATTTAATGGTTCATGAGAAAATTGCATGCATTCAGCCCACATGTTATTTACCAGACTGGTGCACATGCCTGAGCGGGCCGTTTCTGGGCCGTGTGTGTTGAAAACGCAAACTGCTCCTCTTTCGTTCAGTTACAGGAAAGACTCACAGAGCAGGAAAGAGCTGGAGATATTAGAACTGGGGCTGATTACATATTCAGCTCACATCACTGAAGTTTGGATTATAGCTGGCTTAATGTGCAGTAATGTCTCAGAGTCATGTTGGTGGGAAACTTTGTTTGACGACATTAACAGAAATTTAGTGTAAACATTAGTATGAGCCTCATCCTTGTCACAATTTTTTTATTTTCTTGTTTTGTCCTACGATAAAGACCCCAGAAAGTGTCATGGTGCATCAGCTGGCATCGTGCCAGTATTAGGAACTGTGCTAACGTGATAGGTGAGTTACCCTGCCAGGAGTAGCCAGTAGTGTGAGTAGCTGGTGTAACTGGTATACAGTGTGTACGGAAAGTATTCAGACCCCTTTACAGTTTTATTGCAGCCATTTGCTAAAATCAAAAAAGTTAATTTTATTTTTCATTAATGTAACTTAGCAACCCCTCTTGACAGAAAAAAACAGAAATGTATTTATTTATTAAAAAAGAAAAACTGAAATATCACATGGTCATAAGTATTCAGACACTCTGCTGTGACACTCATGTTTAGCTGCAGCAGGAGCAGACCAGGCAAGTGCCGACACACACACAAGCTTTTAGACGAAAATTAGTTTTTAATTAACAAACAAACGTAGTTACTACTACAAAACCAGAGCTAACAAAAATAACAACAATGACCACAACACACACAGCAAACACAGGGTGTAAATAACACCAGGTAACAGGAGGCGCCGGGTGACGGGACTGAAGACAAATGAGAACCAGGTGAGACAAGCAGGGCTAGGGCGGAGACAAGGACCACACAGTCAAAACACAGAAACACATGGCAACATGCAAACAAAGACCACGTGGACTAGACAAGATGTAAACGGACAGACGAGGACAGGCAGGGCGTGGCATGCTGTCCATTTCTTCTGATCGTCCTTGAGATGGTTCTACTCCTTCATTGGAGTCCAGCTGTGTTTAATTAGACTGATTGGATGTGATTAGGAAAGACACACCTGTCTATATAAGACCTCACAGCTCACAGCGCATGTCAGAGCAAATGAGAATCATGAGGTTGGAAGAACTGCCCAAGGAGCTCAGAGAGAGAACTGTGGCGAGGCTCAGATCTGGCCAAGGTTACCAAAGAATTTCTGCAGCACTCAAGGTTCCTAAGAGCACAGTGGCCTCCATAATCCTTAAATTGACGAGGTTTGGGACCATCAGAACTCTTCCTAGACCTGGCTGTCCAGCCAAACTGAGCAGTCGTGGGAGAAGAGCCTTGATGAGACAGAGGTAGAGAAGAACCCAAAGATCACTGTGGCTGAGCCAGAGATGCAGTAGGGAGATGGGACTTTAAGGCAGAGTGGCCCGGTGGAAGCCTCCCCTCAGTGCAAGCCTGCATAGAGTTTACCTAAAAAACACATGAAAGACTCCCAGACTATGAGAAATAAGATTCTCTGGTCTGATGAGATGAAGATTGAACTTTTTGGCATTAATTCTGCAATTGAAGGAAAGATTAATGCGGCCAACTACAGAGATATCCTGAAACAAAATCTCTTCCAGAGTGCTCAGGACCTCAGACTGGGCCGAAGGTTCACCTTCCAACAAGACAATGGCTTGTTGTGGCTTTGGAACAACTCTGTGACCTTTCTTGACTGGCCCAGCCAGAGCCCTGACCTAAACCCAATTGTGCTTCTCTGGAGAGACCTGAAAATGGCTGTCCACCAACGTTCACCATCCAACCTGACGGAACTGGAGAGGATCTGCAAGGAAGAATGGCAGAGGATCCCCAAATCCAGGTGTGAAAAACTTCTACTCAATACTGAGCAAAGGGTCTGAATACTTACGATCATGTGATATTTCAGTTTTTATTTTTTAATCAATTTGCAAAAAATTCTACATTTCTTTGTTTCTGTGAGGATGGGGTGCTAAGTTACATTAATGAGAAATAAAATGAACTTTTTTTATTTTAGCAAAATTTAAAGGGGTCTGAATACTTTCTGTACTCACTGTAAGTAAGTGTTAGTGTACACCAACCATCCACTTCAATAAGTGCACCTCCTGGTATCCTTGTATCTTTCTCTCTGTTCTATCAGGTCCACCTTCCATATGTGTGCATCTGTTTCTCTGCATAATTTCACTTTCACTCTGTTCTTCAGTAGTCAGGACCCCTACAGAGCCTGTATTATCTGGGCAGTGGATCAAGTGGATTAGACCCCCACAGCACTTTGACCATAAACAGGGAGGTGACTCCAAACGCTTCAGCTTCCTCCAATTACTGTCTATCGCTACAACAACATTAGGCAGAATAAAAAATGTATAAATTATTCTTCAGTCTTTTAGTTCTTGGAATCTTTTATGACATCACAGCTTTCGGTCTCTGAATTAAGTATGAGTTTCAACGCGCCATTAAAATTTGCTTTGTGGTTTTTATTTTGAGTTCAATCAGATCAGGCAAAAGAAATGTTCTCTGCGATGTGCCATGAATTCCCAATCTGAAGAAGTTTGTCTGTTCTCTACAGCGTGCTGCTTCTGCGCCGTAGGCTACTACCTGTCTGCAGTGATCAGATCCAGCCGAGCGCCGTTTCCCTGCTACTGTACAACCAGCTAACAAACACTCAGCGCCGCAGGACTGCATACCAAACAAGTAGCGGTGAAAAATGGAGGTTGGCATGTGGATGACCCTCTTTGCTGTGGCAGTGAGCTGGACTGGCGTGTACTGGACAGCATTTATCTAAAGCCTCCCTTTTAGCATAACTAGCTCAGAGTGAAGCTGAACATTCTGAAGAATTAAAAACCTGCCATACCCGTAGAGCATGCCAAACTTATTATTATTATTATTATTATTATTATCAGGTGTAATTTAATGCAAAAAATAAATAATAAAATATATAATTTAACTCGCAGTTTCTTTTTATAAGGCATAAAAATATATCATGCCATCTCAGGACACCTGACCACCACCACATAGGACCACTGACCACATATTGTTTGTGTTGTGGATTCTTCTCAGCACAGCTTTAAGACCTGCATGCTATCGTGCAGAGTAGCTGGGATTTATTTTATTTATTTTTTCAGCACATCAGGGTCACTGCTGGGTTGAGAATAGTCTACTGACCAAACACAGTGGTCCTGTGGTCTGACGCTGACTGCTGACTCACATTGCGCATTAAAACAGGTAAATTGCAGGGATTAACTGTTCACCCATATAGCAGACCAGTGAAGAAGGATGTCCAGCATACACTACCATGTCAGTATCTTTGCTGGTCTAAGAACGATGTTGTCCTTGTGATGGACGAGGGCTGATAAACCATCTTTCAGCAGTCAGTATCTGTAAACCTTGGAAGTGCATATGGTCGGCGTATCTAATAGAATGACTGAGTATTGATGTGGATTCCTAGAGATGCACCGTCATGGGAATTGTGGGCAATGCAGATATATTTTCAGTTAATGTTTTTAAATGGAATTTAGAATTATTTGACCTCCGCATTTAACACATCTGTGTAGTGAAACACACACATATACACACACTAGTGAATATACACACTAGGGGCAGTGAGCACACTTACCCAGAGTAGTGGGCAGCCCTATCTACAGTACCCAGGGAGCAGTTGAGTATAGGTGCTGTTGGGGATCAAACCATCGACCTTTCGGTCACAAGACCAGGTCCCTAACCTTCAGCCCATGACTGCTGCTACATGCCGTCCAGTAGATGTAGCCCAGCTTCACGTAAACACAGCTCTTGTGCAATAAATGTTATATTTAAATGTTTATCTGCAGAAACAGATACGGCTCTGATAACATTGTACATCCCCACTCACTGCAGATATTTCAGAGGCTCTGAGTTATTGTGAGATATTTCGATTAAAAATTAAAAACAGGCAACATTAACCCTCACAAAATGTTTGGATGATATATTTCATGCAATGCAGGACTTTTGAAAATGTCAGTAAAATACATTATAAACGAACAGTAAATATAATTACAACCTTTAATAATCTGTTCACTGGGTTACAGAAATCCTACTGTGTGAGTAGCAGTGATGCTAGTGCAGTGCATGTTGACCGCTCAGAGATCATTTCTTTTTATTTATTTATTTATTCTGATTTGTCTGGAAGGGATGGATGATTTATCTCTAACACATCTGCTGCAGTATGTTCATGTATGCTTGTTGTGTTTTGTTCTGTAGCTTCAGCACTGATTTGGTCTCAGCTTTTCATTGAGCTTCATTTCTTCCTGAATCTTTAGCAGTTTTACAGTTTAATGTATTATTATAATTTTTTTAGTCATTAGCCGTTTGCACAGCAGTTGGCGGTGTTTTGCAGGCGAGTAATTAAGTCATTATTAAAATCACCTAGCGCCCGTCATCAGTCTGTACAGAAGCATTTAGTATACAGGAAACAACATTTACTTACTTATTTATTAATTTATTTCTTTTTTTTACATCAATATAAAAAAAGGTCTGCTTGCATCCAAATACATTTGCTCCTCTGGGGACGGTTTCTCAGGGTGAAACATTCTAGTGGTGAAAACAAGGAGGAAAAAAATAAATAGATACTCAGGCAGGTCAGGCAGCGGAGTAAGACTCCTACAGGTTTTAGGACCTGCTTTACAAGACGTATTCCTTAAAAACATTTTTGCTTGTGTTTGTGTGGACGTTCTTGGTCTTCTTGATCATTTGTATGCAAAAGTTGATCAAATTATATTTTATTGCTTTTTAACATTCAAAAAAATAAACACTTATATTATTAATTACTTATATTATTAATATTATATTTAATATTGGCATGTCTGAAAGTTAATTTAAATTAAACTGGATGAGGAGCTGCAATATCTATAACTAGCAGTTTCACACCACAGTGAAATGTAGGGCTGTGTTTGGGCGAGAACCTGGCGATACAATACATATCGTGATACCGTGGTCATGATTTAATATCACAGTAGTGATATTGCGATTTCTCAAATCCCACAATTAAAACACACCACTGTATGAACAGGTTTATCAACGTTTATAATAGCACTGCACTCTTGTGCTGCTTGTTAATGTTGGAGTGGAGCTGAAAATGGATTACAACACTGCCATCTAGTGGTCAGAGCTTTAAACACAACACACACTGATTCACTGTCTGCCAGAAATCTGTGTATAGATACTGTGTTTTTGAGAATCGATACAGTATCACTAAACATAATATCCCGATACTCGATATTTTCGATATTTTCTTACACCCCTAGTGAAATGTGGATTTTTACTCCTTCCTGCAGTCGAAATAAAGCTTATTTGAATTTGCTAGAAACGTTGGTGCCTCATTGCACATCATTATCACAAATATAAGAGTGCAAACATTAAGAGAGTCAGAGCTCTCCTGTTCACTAGCAGCACCTCAGCTAAATGGGCTACTCTGCCATATGCAAGAACAATTTCAGCTTTCAGAGGGCGTCCAGGAACTGGCCTCCTGTGGTTACGGTCTGTGTTTTTACTGCTCCAGTAATGGAGGGTAGAAGGAGGGTTTACAGAAGATTATTCTTACCCTCTCTTTAGCATCTTGCTATCACGAATTCTGCAGCATTTCCACATGGCAGTATCACATGACCAAATATACTTTTTTTTATATATTTGTTATAATATTTGTTATAAATCACCACATGCACTTTGCTTCCTGATCAATGTGGATGCATTTTAGCATATAGATTTTGGGGGATGTGGAATTGCCACGAATGACACTCAATCCTCAACAGGAAGTTGAACATACAGCAGTGAAAAAGGTGTGCTATTAAACACTGAATGTATTGTTTTTAGAGTATTATTTAGTTGGAGAAAGATTCTGCACCCTCTGAAACAGTTCAGTAACACTACGGTGCGCTGAGGACATGCTGTAATAACCGCCTGCATGTAGATCATACGAGAAGTTATTTTTGTATTTGTAAATAATTTTAATTGATTTTGAGTTTTCCACATTTGAACATGCCAATGGTCCTTTACATTGTGTGAAAAGTTCATGTTGAATGGACCAATAGAAGTGCTGGAAATATTTCTGGTTCCATTGACTTCTATTGAAAGTAAAGTATGTTTTTGGTCTCTCCTGTAAAGTTGCAATTTTGGAGATAGCTGTTTTTCATTGGACAGCGATGATTGAACCACTGGGTTTGATATGTAGAAGGTCTTTACTTCTATAACCGCCTCCACTCACCTGAGAAGGTATTCCACTAGATTCTGGAACATGGCTGCAGGGATTCACACTGTTTAGTGTTGTGAGCTCAGACGCTGATGTTGGGTGATGATGCTGGCTCAGATTGCTAAAAGGTGAAGCAGGATTCATCACTCCAGAGATAGTTTCCACTGCTCCACCGTCCAGTGGTGGTACGCTCTCCTCCAGCAAACAACCGACACTTCACATGATGATTTAAAGCCGTGTGTGTTGCTGCTCAGCCGTGGAAGCCCAATCCATGAAGCTCTTGATGAAAAGTTCTTGTGCTGATGCATATGAAGTGGCTTGCATGGCCTACCCCTTCACGGCTGAACTGTTCCTAGACGTTTTCAAAGCCCACCCCTCAGTAACAGTGTGTGATGGTTTTTTTTTTTGTTTTTTTTGTTTTTGCTGGTACCATTATGACTTCATCTACTTCCAATGGCAATGTTGCTGACCATCTTACAGGACTGTTTGAAGTTTCTGAACTAGATCGGAAGTTTGACTTGGTTCTCTTCTTACATGCTCAGTTTATCCATGCTCTCAGTCACATCCCACTGAACTACCGAGCGGGAAAATCACTTCAGGTTGTTTAAAATCGAGCTAAATCACTTTAGTATAGTTTAGGCCCCACTTTAGCAATTGATGTGGTAGAAATAGCTGATTCCACTGAATAGAAAGGTTGTCCACATACTTTATAGTCATGTTGAGAAGTAACCCTAACCCTAAAACTGTGTGTAGTGTGTTGCTCTGTGTCTAATCTTATATTTTGTGGTCTTCTTTCTAGGTATCAGCACTGGCTCTAGTTTATGGCAGTGTTTGAGTATAAGAGTAGTTTAGACTTAAACCTGTTTGTACTAGATAGAGATACTCATACTCTGACTGAACACTAAGCACTTCAGTAAGTTACTCTGGATAAGAGCATCTCCTAATTGCTGTAAATGTAAATGTAACTAGACATGGACAAACATTGACGTGTATGTAATAAAAATTTTGTTTGCTCGCTGTGACTAGGGTTAAAAAAAGTATTTTGTTATGCGGGTAAAGTAAGAATGGAAAGAGGGGTTAACTCTTAATATACTAGAGTGATCAAGCTTCGTTTAATAATTCTACAGTCAGTGGTGAGAGTTTATTTTTTAAACCTGTCTTTGTGCAGCATCAGTAAGTCCTGGCGATTCATCTTGCTCCCCTGTTGGTGTCGACAAGGATACGAGTCATGACTCAGATTTGAGTCTTTATTCTTGAAACTTGTTGTTGAGGTTCAGTGAGCTGGAATGAACCTGTACTGTAGTGAAACTGTTGCATGCTAAGCTAAAGCTGTGCTGAATAGTGGCAGGTGTTGCATGAGGCCCAAGAAACAACAAAAACCATGGGAAGCAGAACGAGGACTCCTTAGCACGGCCTCCGGGGCCTCACCATGTTTAGCTGTGCAGCCGTCAGACCATGCTTCTTATTCACCTCCTGTTGCCTTCAGACATGAGAGCTGAGGTTAGGCCACGATGACAGGGAGCAACGATTCTTCTCACCTTCCTGGCTCAGGTGCAGTGCTGGAAGCTTCTGAGTTGCTCCCCACAAAAAGCCCTGTTTTCAGAGGTACTGAATGTACTGAATGTTATTAAACCAATTCCTTTTTACCACTTACACTTATTCTAGATTATTCTTTTTTATTCTTTTATTCTTTTACAGTGTGCAGTAATTTGGCTCTGAAATATAAATATATACATTTAGTGTGGATATGTACGTTCTGTTACCAAACATTTTCAAATATGAAGTGTCTGTTAAGATAAGCAGTGTGTGGAAAAGCAGCTCATGTCTTTTTACTTTATTTTAAAAGGAAAAACTGCTGAATGGGGTAATTTTGGTTATGTATAGATAACAGATCAAACAGAAGCTGGTCTGCTCTCCTGTTTTGCTTTTCTCTCAGTAGTGAGCCACTAAAGAATCACTGAGCTGTATAAATGAGGGGATGTTGTTGAAATACTGAGAAACACGCTCTAACATTTATTCAGATCTGTAAACGGTTGATTGTGTCTACATCAGTGTGATAGAAGTGAGCATTAAGTTGCCATCTGTATTTATTTAAATGCTGCTGTCTCTGATATACAATACGCTTTCTTCAAACTGTGTAAATTCATTCCGGCAGTGTTCGAATTTCTGTACTCGCTGACAAACACGTTCAGTTTAAAGTGTTCAGACTGCAAATCAATTATTAATAAAACATTACGCTAGTAATTCTAATAACAATACATTAGGTGGTGAGCGGCAGTGTTCAGATACGCAGAGCCACTGAGACGTTCTTTAGTGGGTTTAACGTATACCAGGAAACATACAATCACTAACAGCCTGCACTGTGAACACCGGTGTGAGTTCAGATGTGATCTGGCTGTGATTCGTCTCTGAGTTCTGTCACGTTTAAATCACAGTCACTCATCTGCCGTTCCAGCGCTCGGTCGAACACTAACAGATGCTCGAAATACTAATCGGTATGAATTACAAACCATAGTTACATAATAAATACAGTGAACTGTGGAAACTCAGTATTTACTCTGTTGCCTGTGTTATTTTTTAAAGTATATGTAATTAGTAATTTAACTCTTCAGTGAAAAATTAAATATGAGATGAGAAATAAGACAAAAGGATTCTGGATTCACTAATCAGCAATTTATACAAATAATTTTACACCAGAAAATACCGTCCCGGCAGGAAGGGCAGTAATAAAGACGTTTCAAAGAACTGGAGATAAACGTTCTAGAATAGAGACACACATGTAGGTTCCTCCCATACGCATTGAGGAAGATGGTTTAACAGACAGAAGTCGGATGGATGGATGGAATTCAGTAGCTATTCCACAACAAAAAAAATAAAGATAAATATAAAATAATTAAACATATTATATACAAAACAAAAAAATATATAATGAGATACAGGTCTGGAATATAACAGTGTCTGATAACTGATATAGGGGTCTGGAGTATAACAGTGTCTGATAACTGATATAGGGGTCTGGAGTATAACAGTGTCTGATAACTGATATAGGGGTCTGGAGTATAACAGTGTCTGATAACTGATATAGGGGTCTGGAGTATAACAGTGTCTGATAACTGATATAGGGGTCTGGAGTATAACAGTGTCTGATA